>SNQJ01S0002277.1:16261-34831 GCA_010110895.2 Picea sitchensis
AATATTTTTCGTGATTAGGAGAAAAGGAGACAAGTTTCCCGTAGTCCCTGGATCCAAAGTGAACCTGGATTGTCCATCGACGAGGACACGCGTCCATAGATAATTGGTAGTCTAGAAGTTCGCCTATCTAGAGGAATCAAGGCGTGGTTGCAAAAACATGCAGGACTCCTGAAGCTCTGAAAGACGGAGTGCATCTTAATTGTTGATAGCGAATACCCATGTCAACAGATCTCGAACTTCGCGAGTTCGATAGTCCAGGAGAACAGAGGCCAAAAGTAATGTGGTTTGAAAACTCCCAAAGTCCAGAGTAGATCTTGACCACTAGTGAGGAGAGACGTGGAGAGTGGATCTATCCTCTATCGATTCAATGCTCATAGGTATCATTATTTGGAGCAACAAGAACTCTCGAATCCCGAAGCCCGGAGTTCCATAACCATTGGTTGTGGATAGAAAGAGAACTGTTGATCCATTTCCCTTCACGAATTTGGGAATTCGTGAATTCGAGACGAAGCACAAGTTAGGTGTTTAAGAGTCTCGAAGCTTGAAGCCCAGAGAAATTGTTGGTTGTCAATCCGAGACAGACTCCAATTGTTTGATTTGCCTTGTTCGGTTGTTCGTGGGTTTGAACTTCGAAAGAGTTGTCGTGTGTTACTTTTGGAGCTCTCGATGACCAGATCCCGGGAGTACCGAATTATTTAGTAATTTGAAATCTGACCCACGATTTTGGCCCAGGGTGACGTGGAAGACTTCGTTGGAGTATTAGGACCCTTGCGAACTTGAATTTTCCCGCGGTGAAAAGAGAAAAGTTTCATGGTAAGGAATTTTGTGGGTTCAACAAGAGCTCGAGAGCTAATTCATCTCTGAGGAAGAACAATCCTTATACTGGGAGGTCACGTGAACCCCTAGGAGTGGTGGTGGTTTGCATCATTTTATCTTGCAAATTGTTAACATTGATTTACACACCAAAATCTTTCCAATAGTGTAAAAATTACCTCAATGAGAGTTTCTATGCTACTAAAGTTATTCCTCCTGTAAGTTAATCTACCTTATGTACCAGCATAGTAGCAAGTGGATGCCATGTCATCCCCCATTACTCACACATGTGGGGATAGTCATGTGTTGATTTTCTAGAAAGTTCTAGGATGTCCAAAAAAACCTAACATTATTTGAGGGTTAAGGCACATAAAAACCCTAAACCTAACCCTAGATGACTATGAAGTAGTTTCATGAAATCGATAGGGTGAGTGGAAGAAGTTCATGGCCAAAAAAGTGGCAAGGGCGTGATTAAGAACATGCACTAGAAAGAGTGTGTGTGCATTCTTAGGAACATGCACGTGTTCCTATACCTATAGGTTTGGATGTGGTCGAACCTTCACGTGTAGTTCCATGTAGGTTTAGTGGAAAAACCATGTGCGCATTCTTAAGAATGTGCACGTGTGGTCCTAAAAACTCCCACACTCTTACTGATAAAAATATTTGAAGGGTCTGAGTGTGATTTGTGCCCATTGTGCACAATTCATGGGCTCGAATCTTGCTCTCATTGGGAAAATATAGTATAGCTAAAGAAGATGAAGAAAGGGAGGAGGGGGCCACTGTGTCCAGGTATGTTAAATTCCAATTTAGTATTTTTCTCCCAATAATTTAAATTTAAAAAATTGTAATTTTGTATTTTAAATAAAAAAGGAACCTAATTTACACGCCATGTATTTTAAATTGCATCATATATAATACAATAGAACCCTAAGACAGTTTAAACTATTCAGAATAAAACCAAGAAGATCAAAAGCCCAACCCACCATCACCACACAATGTAAACATCGAAATTGATGAGGGGTTGGTTATATTATGAACCCTTGAGGAATAATTAAGGGAGACTAGAGAGCCTAGCAGAGTCTCATTGGCCACTTCTTTGGATATCATTTTGCAGTCTATTGCAAGTGCCCAAGGGAAATTGAACTCTATTTCTGATTATAGGGCACGAATGTATGAGTACTATAGCACCAGTTTGGACAGAAACCATGTAGAAGAACTGGGCATTTCAAAACAACAAATATTGTTTATTTTTAGGGATCCTAGAAATGGACAAGAACTACTATTGACTAGGAAATAGATCTCCATTGACTGGTGCATCCATCCCCAGATTAGTCAAAACTAGATGGATAGGTAGTATATGGTTTTTGATAAACCTCCYTGCAATAACARGGAGATGCCCTTATATTTTCTGAGGAAATTATAGGCTGAGTTTATTATGGTTAAGCATGTCAACTACTTTGACATTGGTGACTTCCATGGGGTGGKTCGAGGGTATGCACAAGACTGAKATAATGTCATGCGCGACCCCATGTTAGGTCCCGATCCCGACAAGTGAAGGCMTGACCCCCTTACCCAACATCCTCCTATTGCAGAGAACTTGCAACAAGTAAAACTATCCATTGCATCATTGATTCGTAGCCTAGTGAAACATAATAGATTTGTTTCACTATCTCAGTGGGAGGTGCCAGCCAGTGACATTGATAGAGGAGTTGGACTGTCAACATGCATAGAAGAGTGTAGTGAGGAGATGGAATGTGGACATAGTAGCCATCCATGTGAACTTCACAGATGATCGAGATGTGGGAAGACATGATATGGGCCTACAGAGCCCAATGGACATCATAGCTTCATGGAGGAGGTTAGTATCTTAACCCTCTCTATGTACTTCATCGTTATATATATATTTTTGTATTTTCTGTATTTATATAGATATATTTGTTTGTTTGCTAGTTTGTCTGTGACCTGTGAGACTATCATGTGGCTAAGAAACCGCGACGCAGAGGCATATAAACCATAAAAATTAACCAAAGATCGCACTCGGCTTGAGCCACACCAACCCTTAACATGGATTCATTTTTTGTCCACACAGTTTTCGAACCAGTGACTTTAGCATCACGAGGTGCCTTAACAACACACTCTGTCATCGACTGTCCTACACCTTGGGGACAAAAGTGTATTTATATAGATATTTGATTGTATGAATTGTTTTCCAATTGTTGTGTCTCAACAGTAAACCCTCTATGCCTATGGATTCATCAATGCTTATCCCCACCACTAATGCAGTAATAGAGGAAGCATGTTCATTGGGTGCACCGTACACACATGTATGTATCACATTTGATATATTCAACAAATTCATTTCTTTATTTTATGACAAACTCAATTTTTTTATATGTTTTCTTGTTTCTATGGGATTTGGCACCAGGAGATGTCGGGGATTGTCCATCATGGATGGAAAAATCACCAACATCATAAGTATCATGTGTAAAGTTAAATATCATATATTTCTGAAATTGTTTGTGTTTATGTTTTTGAATTTTACTATTTTCTACTAATAGTTCAATTCTATTCATATGTATGCAGGTCGTCGATATATTTGTTAGGTCTAGTAGTATTTCACCCCCTGGGCACATGAGCGTTGCTTCTGGGTTGCCTTTCTCTATGCCTAGGGTGTTGGAATTAGTTGTAAATGCTATGAGAATCCATCACAACCCACCTATCTTCCACCCACCCCCACCACCACTTCTGGCCTCATCGACAGTGATTGCCACAATAGGTGTTGTCTCAGAGAAGCTTGTACAACCTAGTGCTCCATCTACCAGTGAATATCCATCGATGCCTGAGATATTCACGATGAGATAATGCATTGATGATAATTTTTTATGTTTAATGATTTTTTTTTATGCATATTTGCTTAATTTTCTTGACTTGATCCTTGTAACTAATGTAGGGTGGAATTATGGAGAGATTGGGTTCGCGGAGGAGGGTAACACCCTCATGATTGACAGTTTCATATGTGATGTGTTGTCTTAGGTTAAATTACAAAGTACCAATTTGTATGTCTATTAATTCATTGATGAAAAAACTTATAACATTGTTTATTCTTTGTGCAGTCTCCATAGTGTCAAAGCATGCCCAAGCCTAGAACCTCCCGAGGTGCATCCTCGAGCAAGAGAAGAAATATAGATTTCCAGGATGCTCCTGAGGGTGATGAGGGTGGAAGTGGTCAATGATTGACCAACTACTACCATTTTGTAGCTAGGACATGATATAGATGTTTTTATTTTAGGGAACTTGTTGTCGCTTTTTATACTGGACACGAGTTGCCATTTTATAAAAAATGTAAAATTTAGATGATGTTGAGTATATATATATCATGGCATGTTTTTTATGAATCTCATTGTTTCTACATTTGATTTTGATGAATATATGGATTTCAAAGTGTTTGAATTCCAAAGTGTATGAATTTTTGTGTATTAATCCCTCGATTTGTTTCTAAAGTGATTATAAATACTTGCATTACGATGGCATGTTTTTTATGAATCTCATTGTTTCTACATTTGATGTTGATGAATATATGGATTTCAAAGTGTTTGAATTCCAAAGTGTATGAATTTTATGTGTATTAATCCCTCGATTTGTTTCTAAAGTGATTATAAATACTTGCATTACTCATTAATGAATAACTTATGGTGTAAAAGATTTCTAAGTGATAAATCCATAAGCAATTAATGGTTCTCAAGTAACATTGCTTGCTAATCGGCCATGTATCTCTACATCATTGATAAATCATTCCTCCTAAATTATTTGCATGAATGTTGTGGATATCCATATTCTAATTCACAACCAACAATATGGACTACCTCTTAAATGATTTCCATTTAAATCCAATTAAAATCCACACTCAAATAATGGTCACTTGAAAATATTGTGACCTTAAAAATGACATATTTCAATAATCTATTATAGAAATAAAATATCTCATTTATCTTCTACATAATTGTAAATAACTTAACAATTTCATCTCAATGTTATTTTCTAGGGCACAAACATTATTTCCCTCTTTCTATGCATGGCATATATAAAATCATTTGATTTATGTGTAACCCTTCATAAATGCCAAAATGACTAGTCAAGGACTCATTAATGCACATGTTTGTTTAGATTGTGTAGTGGGTATATGTAAATTTTGTTAAACCCATCAATTATTAATAAAATATATTTAGTCTTCCATGATTTCCACTAAAGGTATTGATTTTGATCAATAGAACGAGAGAGTTCACATGGAAAATAGATCTTAGAATGGGTATCATTTTCCACCTACAAATAAAGGTTTTGAGGTTACATTTCATGACACACTATAGAAAGAAATGCTATGCTACCAAATTTCCTCCAGGGATACTTGAAACCATTATTCTTTTCCCTTAACCATCTATGAGAATTTATTGCAGATTCCTACCCAATATTTGGGTTAGATGTCACAAGGAGACAAAGGACCATCCCAAACCCAACCCCAGAAACCTGTTGATGCCATGCCATTGTCATTCCTTTCCAACTCATTCCATGCCATGCCATTGTCATTTCCAGGTCATTGTCAAACTATGAAATACCAAGAAGTTTCTAATAACTTACTCAACTCTACCAAAAAAAAAACAAAACATCTTGTGTTTGTTTGTTTATAAAACTCTAGCTAGTAAATTCATGTTTTTTTTTAAGTAAAAAGGGAAGTTCCTCCTATATTAATTGGAAAAAATTACAGTTGTACTTAGGCTTCCATTTATTTCGTCAATGAAGCAGAAACTGAAACGGTGTCATCCCTTGTTCAACATAGACGGTTAGCCCTCAGTCCTGCCCGAAGGAAAGAAGGACTGATGGGGTTTCATTGTCTGAACTATGACTATTGTCTTACAGAAAATAATTAAAAACATGAACAAAACTCTAAAAGTTGAGATTGGAATCTTAATTAATACCATGGCAGTTACCCAATGGAATCATAGGTGGCATCATAGGTGGCATCCACGTCCTGAGCATTTTCCTTAGCTGGCATTTCGAAAAGTTGGGCACAAGTTGGGAATCTTTGCCGTGTTGGCACATTGCAGAAGGCATCGTAGAGCATATCCAGATGTTGACCCATGAGGATGCCATGGTGTATTAGGTCCGCCATCTAGCCCCGCAAATCAAACAACAATTCAAGGTGCTTCAGGTGGAAGAAAGGTGGCGGGACACACCACAAATTCTGCATGGAAGAGATGGGAGGTGGCGTGAATACCATGCCACCCTCCCTCGTCGTCTCTGTCAGATGCATTTCCTCGGCCTCACTTGAAATTGCTTCTCTATGTTGCTCCATGTTGTCATCCAAGGTGTTACCAACTACTGGTGTTTCTATCAGAGAGCCCACCTCTTCCGGAATCTCTTCCTCTATGAAATAGGTGGGGAATTATTCCTTTTCCTGCTCGCGGACTTGCTGTTTTGCAGTGGCATGCATGGAGGTCTCCTCTAGAAAATCACTTGGTGGGTTCCAATTGTGAGGCACCATGAAGAGGAAATGCTCCAGGGGCACCTAAAATGGCTCCTTCAGAATAGCTTCTTCAACATAGGCCATTAGCCCCTCCTGGATAGCTTCTTCAACAGATGCCCTGGAGGGCATTCTGAGCACAATCCTTCTGCTCGTGATTTGGGTCCTAGCCATGGAGAGCGCTCATTCCATCCTTTGGAGCATCCTCCTTCGGGAAGCAAAGGTGTACCAGGTGGCGCCACAACATGGCTTCCTCCATTAGCATGGCATCAAGGTGAGAGAGCAGGTGGAAACTATGCAGAGGATGGCATAGTCGCTTCTCCAAAGCTCACCATTGCAAAGCTAGTACAGGGTAAGGCTGAAATGGAGGAGAGCATGGATCGGATGCAACAAA
This sequence comes from Picea sitchensis, assembly GCA_010110895.2. Taxonomy (NCBI): domain Eukaryota; kingdom Viridiplantae; phylum Streptophyta; class Pinopsida; order Pinales; family Pinaceae; genus Picea; species Picea sitchensis. Next base: position 22,984 of record SNQJ01S0002277.1, read on the forward strand.
AGCGACAGGGACAATGGGACGTCTAGCTCCATTAAGTCCCCCTCGTAAATGAACTGCATCACTGGACTTCTCACACAAGGGGTGAGTCCTCTTTCAGGTGAGAAGTAGTGGGATCCAAATCCCATCCTTAATGCTATGGGGATGGGAGTCGGTCGGCCTCATTTATGGCCTGGACTGGCTATGCTCTAGGTGTCTCCTTTGGTCCATGTGGCACCCCATCCAGGGGTAGTAAGTCATTTTTTGCGAGGTATTCACAATGTTTCGAGAGATCATTGTAGGTAGAAGTTTGAGCCTTCCATTGAATATGTTCCATCTCGGTGTTGATCCCTTCATTTGCTAGTCAGTCCACTACTTTGTTTGCTTCCATCCCGACGTGAGAAGGGATAATGATAAGGTTGGGATAGAGGAGAAATATGAAGTTTTCTAGAAGTCCTGAGAGATGCCAACTAGGCGATATTTCTAAAGGATGTTCACCATGGAGAATTTTGGTTATGAGTTGAATGATAATCTGAGAGTCCCCCTCCACGATGACCCTTTGGTAATGATTATCAACTGCTACCTTGAGGCCTCTTAGTAGACTTAGAAGTTCAGCTGCATTATTTGTATTATCGCCTAGGAAGCCTGCTATGAGGTGATGTATTTTGCCATTTGAGTTTCTCAGAATTGTCCCGTAACCCGCTGGTCCTAGGTTGCCTTTTGAGGCACCTTCAAAATTGATCTTTATGAATCCTGTTGGAGGTGGGGACCAAATGCTTGGGCTACAAGGAGGGCGTCTTACTGTACTCGTGGTGGCCTGATTATGCATGCTAAGATTCCAATTTTGAAAGATGCCCCTCTCCTCTGGATTGGAGATCAGGTCTTTAGGGGTTCACGGCTTGCTTTTGATTGTTTCATGGATAAATTTTTCTATTCTCTCCCAAAATGAGGCAGGAGGAGAAGCTTTTGAGTGGAAGATCCTTTTGTTTCTTTCCTTCCAAATCTGTGAGAGAGTGAAGCCTAGGAGAAGCTGCCAAATACGCTCAAGAATTGGATTGTGAAAAGAGATCAAGTCCTAGTTCTCTAAGGTAACCCCGACACACTGTTTCTGTTTTGGTTAGAGCGACACATTGTTTGGGATCCTTGGTCCCAAATCCATTGGTTGTAGTGACATCTATTGAAAAGGTGTTCCATTGTCTCATCTTGTTGTTGGCAGAGGGTACAGATTGAAGGGCCTATAAAGCCCCTTTTTCTGAGGTTGTCCGAGGTGAGGATGTAGTTTTGTACAGTGAGCCAAAGAAAAATTGAAACATTAGGCCAAAGGGCAGAGTTCTAAATTGAAACAGATGCTATCCTTAGTGTGATGTTGGTAGTTCCCCTGAAGATGGTAAGCTTCCTTGAATGAGAAGTTACCTGTTGTAGATTAACCCAATGTAATAATGTACGGACCTTCCCAAATTGGGATTTTCCTGTGGCTTGCGCAGACTTGCCAGTCCTAGAGATCCACTTCCCCTGAGAGTTGAAGTTCCTGATTTTCTGTTCTCCATTGCCGCCAGGTCATGTTCCTGTCCGTTGTTCTCCATAGATCTTTGACCCATTGGAAGGCTTCCTGATGTAGTGCTTTCCTGAGGGGGATAAGTGCTTCCAGATTGACTAGGGGTGTTTGTTGTTGCCAGGAGTCCTTCCAAAATAGTGCACTTTCCCCACTCTTGATTTCCCAGAAGGCATGGTTCTGGACTAGAAGGCGATTTTGCCAAGCCGTGTTCTAGATGTTGGAGCCTTGGATTTGGTCATTAAATCAGATTAATTGATTAGCTCGGGTGGTTGGGGCATACTTCTATTTCTAGAKTTTTTCCCATAGTTCAGTGGGATTCTTTAGCCATCGCCACCACATTTTGGGTCCCATGACTTGATTTAGCTTTCCAKGGTCACGAAGACCTAGGCCGCCCATATTTYTGGGTTTGCAGAGCTTCTCCTAGCTTACCAAAGCCCATTTTTTGTTAGGAGTATGTCCATTCCATAAGAAATTTCGTTGGAGGTTCCTAATTTCTTTGATAACCGATTTGGGCRTTTCCAGGGTAGTGAAGAGGTAAGTAGGCAGGGCTTGCAGGACTGACTGAAGGAGGACTAGTCTAGCCGCAATGTTTAGAGGTTTGAAGGTCCAATTAGTGAGCCTGTGGGAGATGGATAGGAGYAGGTTGTCCCATGAAATRGAGCATGTTGGCTCTCCCGTGAGGGGGATTCCTAGGTAGTTGGACGAAAGGGAGCTCTTGGGTATGCCAAGGAGGAGAGAAACATGATTTTGGACAACGATCGACGTGTTGAAGAAGTAGAGCTTGGATTTTTCAAGGTTAAGAGCCATACCTGAAGCTTCTGCAAAGTCGAAAAGAATGGAGTTGAGCTTGTTGGCTTCGCATGTCGTGGGGGTGTTCATAAGCAGGGTGTCATCGACAAATTGGTTGTGCGAGGGTGTAGGTTGGTGATTGTGGAGGGGAAGGCCAAGAAGGGAGCCTTCCAAAATCGTCGCCTTGATGTAGCGTCCTAGTCCTTCCGTCATCAGGACAAAGAGGATGCCTTTGGTAGGGGAGAAGGTTTGGGATGGGATTCAATTGACCAAAATTGAGAAAAAGGGCAAAGAGGTGAGCTTGAGGATCCATTTCACCCAAAGTTTAGCAAAGCCAAAGGCTTTGAGCATGGAGTGAAGGTATTGCCAACTTAGTCTATCGAAAGATTTTGAGAGGTCGAGTTTGATGAGCATACCTGGAGTCTTGGTCGTCTTTAGTGAGTGGATCACCTCGTCAGCAACGATGAAGCTGTCCATGATCTGACGCCCTTCCACATAGCCAAGTTGTTCTTTGGATATGACAAAGGTGAGGATTGGATTTAAGCGTGTGGCTATTAGAGCTAGTAAATTCATGTTGAGATCTATCTTATGATCATAAATCACAAGAGATCATTTGGTTTCTACACATAGCCTGGTGTGGAGAATAGAATTTGATCGAGGAGGAAAAACACAAAATTTTTGCATATATATATATATTGTTTCTTTCCTTAAATAAAAGCTAGGTTTGGCAACAAGGATATTATCCTTTAATTACATAGAATGAGTCTATGCGTTGTACCCATGGTTATGCATATAAAGAATCCTTAGAAAAAATAAAGTAATTATATGTTGAAATATTATTAGGCCACGCATTCTCTTATTAAATAATTTGTTTACTTTCTTTTCCACACTAAAAATCACAACAGTTTTCAMGGGTGCTTACGTACTAATGTACTATATTTATTTGTTAGTGGTTATGTAAAGACATTCTCCTAGGTAAGGGGTCATTCACTAACTATAAGATTTCCATCCATCTATGGCAATGAACCCTTGTCTGTTCAATGTATAAACATATATGTTCAAACGATAATATATCATTTCTTATTAAATGTGAATTCTTACTGCCATAACTGGCACCGTGTGGTAATTAACCCACTCTATCGTAAGATCCCGTCGTGATATACTCGGCCACATGAATAGAGTTTAGAATAGACGCCCCACTCAACATGCCGCGGCCGTCGTACCCATGGTTATGGCCAGATACTCACCATTCCCTGTTGAAAGGCCACACACTCTCTATCACAGCTGTGGAACGATCGACCATGTCTTAAGTACTATAAGTACTATAGTAACATACGTATTTTTTTTTGGCGAAAACTTCTTTGGACTTCATCTAGCTTTCACTCTGGTTTACGATTGTATCGATATTCCCTTCTCTTCCGCAAATTCTCTACCCCTATTCATTCTTCAAAGCTGTTAATCTTTTTCCGTGACCGAGATTGAATTTACTCAACCTTTTGACTGTGTGTGATAAAATTTAGTTGTGAGAAAGTGATCGTTTCATTTTATGACAACACCAGGGTTCTCACCGTTCTAAGGTTTACTCCACATTCGTTATGACGCTAATGGAGGTAAGCACTAACATTGATGGTTCTTAGAAAATTTCCCTTACTAATTTCTTTGATAGATATAATTTTGGATTTTCACTTTTTGTTAGATTTATGACTGTATTACAGCCTGAGTCCATGTTAAGTATAGTTATGTTCTAGTCGTAGTTATGGGTGTGAGTCTTAGCTTTATTTCATTATGGACTGTAAAATCTGAGTTGGAGTCCTAGCTCTCGTCACTAACTACTATGAGTTCTTTTGGGACTCCTTCGCCGTTATAAAAACAAATATGTATAACCACATTCCATCGTATAATGTACTTACCCACTGATTGTTTGATTCTAACAAATGTCGAGGTTATTCTGATCGTTCTTACACAAGATTTGACACCATAGTAGTTTTTGTTTATCTCCTTAGTCTATTGGCTATTATGATGCTCGATTTTTTATTAACATTTGTTGTTGTTTCCTGATCCTTTGGACATCAAAGGGTGTAGGTATTTTACCATAAAATTTTGGAATAAATCCTCAGGATTTTTGTATATTCTTACATGAATAACGTCTCAAAAAATATGTATAAACACATCCACCTTTGTGATATCGTCCTTATACTGACAAACAATTTACATTACTTAGAGATTATTTATGATAATATTTTTGTCTATTAAAAGGAATATTACCCATTATTTGGTTGAGGAATTTGTTTTTATTTATTCATTTAGATTATTTCACTTCCGCGGATCTCCTCTCACCAGCTTGAGGTCTGTATTATTGTGCGTATACAGTTAGACGTTTACATTCGACTCAGAATCTCCTCGTATAATGTTTGCAGTAGCGAAGTCCACAGAGTCGTGGACTGAACATTCCCACTCAAATAGATTTAGGCCTTCTTGTTAACGATTACCTGCTATGCACTTTGCATTTGTAGCTAGAGTTTAGATTATTTATTAGATGCATTTTATCAAAGTAATCTTAATGGATACATTAACTAATGATGGGTCCTTTCTTTGTGTGAGGTACCCATCAAGTCTTGCTTGTTCACCTTCACCCTTTCTCAAGATATCAACTCACTAGGGATTACTCTATTCTTCTGCGTCCTGGGTTGCGCGAGTATTACAAGTCTAAGTAAATATTTATTTATTTTAAAATTGTGCTTCCCCTTTGATTTAACTTGATATAATACTAGAAATTTCTTAGCATAATCATGTTTTAATTTGACATTATGGAAATGGTACTAAAATCGTGTTTTCATGACCATCCTACCAGGTTATACCTTCTCTCTTCAAGTGGATCGGAAGCTGGAAGGATGGGAAAGGTACGCGGGTTCCTTAATTGGGATACGAAACGTAACAGAACAACGGATAACTCTCAAATAAACATTATTCATCAATGATTTATATTACTGTAATTAAACTCTGAAGGATTTACAAAATTTAGATGTGATTGAGACTCTAAATTATTTAGGAAGCTTCTCTTATAGTTCTTTATCAATAAATATACATGCATTTTGTTACTAATATTTAATACCCTCCTCTATGTTTATGTGTAGCTTCTTTTAGTTTGAACAGACCTCCAATGAATTGTTTATAAAATTTTATTTGTAATATCATGCATTCCATACCTTATATATATCTCGGAAATTTATATATAATTTCTATATAATAAGCATTTTGCTTCATGCATTAACTATTACTTCTATACAAAACTTCAATACAGTTTGCCCTATAAATAAAACATTTGAACCTATATCTATTCTATCTGTGTCACATAAAATGAAACTTTACCAATAACATTAACATAGCCATTAATTTTAACCAAATAATTTAAATAAGAACTTGGCACAAACAAGGAAGAACCAAGTTCCATCGAGCCGTAGAGTGGATGAACTAATTTACTTGATCCAATCACCCCTAAGCCTAGTCATGAATCGATAAGGGTGAATTGAGCCTCCTGTTTCAGCAAGTCCTTTGTATCCTCAATGGTTTTCTAACACCTCAGTGCTCACACAACAACTTCTTTGGTTCTCTTGAATATTCATAAACACACTTTTCTTCCTCTCCACATTCTAAGAATCATCTTTCCTCCTCACACATGTGTATATATTCTTTTTTCCCAAGTATTAGTTTTTCCAAGATCTTTTCCCTCCTTGGGAATTTCACAGCTTTGGAAATCCGATGTGTCAATCACCAAAATTGACTTCTGACACATGTCATTTTATTCCTAGGGTTAGCTCCAACTTGTTCCCCACTAATGGATTCATGATCATCTCTTTTTAACTTGATGATCCCCACTAATAATTATGGACATTTGGAAAGTCCCTCTCTTGCACATTAATTAAATTAATAACAATCACTTTTTCCTACAAATCCTAATTTCATATTTTCCACTTAAGGAAATTGTTTAACATGCTAAATACTTTATTTGGGGGGTATTACATACTCTCCTCCTTGTACTTAACACTATCCTCGGTGTTAATGCTTATTATTCTCCATCATCCTTGGAACAAAGCTGGATAGGTATTTCTCATGACACTCTCCAACTCCCAAGTAGCTTCTTCAAGACTTAAGTGCTTCCATTGCACTTTTACCTGGACAATGACCCACTTCCACATCATCGTTTCTTTCTTGTCCAAAATGGGCAAAGATTCCACCAGGAATTCGCCTTTTGGTTCCACTTGTAACAAGTTCCAATCAATTACTTGAGTAGGGTCATGAACATACTTATTTAATAACGATATATGAAAAACATTATGAACTTTTAAATTTGTCAGTAGTGCTAGCTGATATGCTACTGGACCAAGGCAATCCAACGCTTCAAAAGGCCCACAAAAACTCGGCTCTAGTTTTGTACATCTTCCATTTTTCACAACAAACTCTTTTTTTCCTTAACCTGGAGATAAAAATGATCTCCGATATTAAATTCTTTATGTAATCTGTTATGATCTGCGTAACATTTTTGTTGGTCCTGTGCCACCTTTAAATTATGTTGAGCCCTTTTAACAATCAATTCCTTTTCTTGTAACATATTTGGTCCAACCATGATCATGTCTACTATATTTTCCCAACTAATAGGAGTCGTACATTTTATTCCGTAAAGGGTTTCAAATGGACTCATTTTGGATGAGGACTGATGATCATTATTATAGGATAATTCTACTAAATGTAAGTAGTCTTCCCATTTTGTCGGTTTATCCATCACGTAAATCTAGAGCCTGTATTGAATAATCTGGTTAGTATGTTCAGTTTTTTCATCAATTTGAGGATGGTAACTGGTACTAAAGTTCATCTGAGTTTAAAGACCTGCAAATAATTCCTTCCAAAAACTTGAAGTAAACTTAACATCCCTATCTGAAATCACCTTCTTTGGTATTCCATGTAATCTAAAAACTTCTGCAATATGAAAAACCTTGTAAGTATACTTTACATGTATAAAATGAGAATATTTATTTATGTTTTCCACCATTACCATAATTGAATCGTGTTGTTTTTGAGTTTTTGGAAAACCTGTAAAATCTATTGATATCACTTCCCATTTCCATTCCACTATAGGCAAAGGCTGCAATAAACTTGCTAGATGTTGATGTTCCACCTTTACCTGTTGACATTCTAAACACTTGGATGCATATTCATCTATATTAGTTTTCATATTATGCCAATAAAACTATTTCCTTAGTGTTGTAATCATTTTCTGATATCCATGATGGCCTGAATAAGAATTTTTATCGATTTCATTAAAAATAATTAGTTTTAAATCCATCGGATTTGGTATGTAAATTATGCTCTTAAATTTCATAATTCCCTCTTGATCAATTTTGAAATCTGTCTTGATTTCTTCCTCTTCATTTTTCAATAGTTTTTCCTTCATTTTTGTATACTCATCATTTGTTATACTTGCAGATATGGTTTTTTCCTCAAGGTCATGGTCAGATTTACTCATAATTATTTCATAAACGATACTTGTTCTCCTACTAAGTGCATCCACCACTCTATTTTATTTTCCCTTAATATGTTTGATCTCAAAATCAAATTCACTTAGGAATGCAAGTCATCTTTCCTAATGTGCATTTAAACCTTGCTGATTTAACAAGTATTTTAGGCCACTGTTAACTATTAAAACAAAAAATTCCTTCCTATTAAGTAATAACAACATATCTTTAATGCATGAATCAGGGATACTATTTCTATGTCATGTGTCACATAATTATGCTCGTGATATTTTAAATTTATTGATTCATATGCAATCATGGGTCCTTCTTGTGATAAAATTATGCCTAATCCTTCCTTGCTAGCATCGATACATACAACAAAATATTTATAAAGGTCGACGACTCTAAGAATTGGTGAAATAATTAATCGTTCCTTTAACTTATTGAAACTATCCTTACATTCTTGGGACCAATTAAACTTTATCCCCTTTTTCTGTAAAGATGTAATAGGAAAAACGATTTTGGAAAAATTCTCAATAAACCTTATGTAATAACCTAGTATTCCCATAAATAATTGTATTTTTGCAATGTTCATGGGCCTAAGCCTTTCTACAACGTCCTTTCTCTTTTCTGGATCTACTGCTATTCCATCCTCTGAAATAACATGTCCCAAGTATTGTATCCTTTTCTGATAAAAGTCACACTTGCTAAATTTGGCGTAAAGTTGATGTTCTCACAATGTTTGTAGTACTATTCTTAGGTGTTCTATATGTTCTTCTTCAATTTTTGAATAAATCAAAATATCATAAATAAAGATCAAAACAAAATTATCTAGATACTGAATAAATATATTGTTCATTAAGCACATGAAAGTTGCTGGTGTGTTTGTGAGTCCAAACGAAATTACCACAAATTCATAATGTCCATATTGCATTCAAAAAGATGTTTTATTGATATCCTCCTCCTTAATTATTATTTGTTGATAATAATATCTTAGATCAATTTTGGAAAATATGTTTTCTCCTCCCACTTGATAAAATAGATCATTAATTTTCAGTAGAGGATACTTATTTTTTATTGTCATTTTATTTAGTTGTCGATAGTCTATGCATAATCAAAATGTTATATCCTTCTTTTTGACAAATAAAACTGGTGCTCCCCATGGTGATACATTGGGTCTGATGTATCCTTTATCTAATAATTCTTGTATCTGTATTTTGAGCTCTGTTAACCCACGAATAATCATTCAGTACCGTTTTTTTGATGCAGGGGAAGATCCTAGTACTAAGTCAACACAAAAGTCTATCTCTCTTCTGTGAGGTAATTCTAGTATTTTATCAGCAAAAACATCTTTAAAATCTCTTAAAACAACATAGTCCTCTAATTTTTGTTTGTCGTCCTCAATTTGTATATTCATTACCTGAATTTCATACAGTTGGAACCCTTTCCTTATGCATTTTTTAAGATACATGATTGGTATCTATCTTACCGAGACTAGTTTTCTTAGTCCTTGAACTGTTCTTCTTACACCATTTTCATCTTGGTATAAAAATGACGTTTCGTAATAGTTTAGTAAAATATTGTGTGATTCCAACCAATCCATACCAATAAGAATGTCGTATCATCCTAAGGGTAACACATTTAAGTTAACCAAAGAATTTTGATAATTTATTCCTATATCACACTTAGAAATGTACTTTGATACTTTCCTTTTTGTGTTAGTGGCTAACTGAAATAACCAAGACTTAGGGTTTTTCAATTTTTCCATCTTACAATTCTCTACTAGTAATGGGGTTATGTAAATCAACTTTCCCTTGGGTATATTAGTATAAATATTTGTTTGTTTTGTAGCTTACCTTCAATTTCCACTACAATAGATTGATGATCTGCTTGTTTTCTTTCTAAAGAAGCATTAATTATGTGTTTTCTTTTCCCAATGTCTCCAACTATGGTGGCTTCATATAGATTGTGGATTGAATTTTTATTTGTTGGGTTTAAGCCTGGATAGTTTCTTTGCAAATGGGGCTCTCCACACTCATAACATTTATGTGGTTCTTTAGGGTTGTCTGCTATCTTCTTGAATCCCATATTAACTGTTTTACTCCCTCCTTGAGTTTGATGTATGCTATATGGATAGTCATTCCTTTAGAATCCCTTGGACATATTATGGTAAGGAGCTGGTTTGAAACTTTCTTATGTTGATTCGGTTTATCTTGCTTCCTATCTTTCCATACCTTAGGAGTTTCAGATCTATGTTTATATTGTTCATAGCACATTCTAGATTTCCTAAATACCTCATTGAATGATTTAGGATTTCCAAATTCAATTCTTTCCTTATAATACTATGGTAGACAACTTAAGAACCTATGAATTTTCACTTTTTCTTCCTTAATATAAGGCACAAATATCAACATAAATAAAAATTTATTAATTAGATCGTCCATTGACATCTGTCATACTCACAATTCATAAAATTCCTTAGTCTTTCTTTCAAAATAACTTTTCGATAGGTAATGTTTCTTGAAATACTTCTTGAGTTATGACCACTCCATTCTTTTTCTTTCAATCCTTCAGCTAGATTCAGATGTTGCCACCAAATGTTAGCCTTCCCTTTTAAATTATAAATGTCCATTCTAACTTTCATGTTACTAGAATAATTATAAATCTGAAAGTATTTCTTGATGTATAGCATCCAAGATTCAACTTCTTCACCTGTCTTTGACTCTCCATCAAAAGTGGAGGGTTTTATCTTTTTGAATTCACCTTCCAAGTGATCTAATTGTTTCATTTTATTAGTAGAGGGTTTTTGTGATTCTACTCTTGGTTGAGTATTGGTTGAGGATCTATCATATCATTTAGATTCCCTCCTTGAGATTTAAGAAGACAATTTATTGTTTCATTTGTTCGACTTTGTTTTCTTTCATTTACGTTTCTCGACTATATGTTGTAATAATATCTCATTTAGTTCTTGTTGTTCTTCCATTTTTTTCTTATTTTTTTCATTATCATCCTTAAAAGTATGAAGTTCCACAATGAGACTTCTCATAGTTTGCATTACTTGTGAGGCTGAACAACTCTAATTTTTTGTTCAGGATTTTGCTGGTTGACATTTCCTTCATGGTTAATTTCTTCTTCATTCTGGGTCGACATATTTGTAAAGGTTGGATAATATCCTATCACTTTAACAATAAAATATTCATCTTTGTTAGTAATTAAACAAAAATGATTCTGTTTAGAATTTTGTTAATGCCCATAAGGTCTAGTATTGCCAACCTATGAGCTCTGATACCATATGTAAAATACCAAAAAGTTTCTAATAACTTACTCAATTCGACCAAAACAAAACAAATAAATTGTTTCTTCTATTTGTTTGTTTATAAAACTTTAGCTAGTAAATTCATCTTGAGATCTATCTTATGATAAAAAATCGCAAGCGATCATTCGATTTCTACACATAGCTTGGTATGGAAACTAGAATTTGATCGAGAAGGAAAAACACAACGATTCTCTCTCTCTATATATATTTTGTTTCTTTTTTTAAAGAAAAGCTACGTTTGGCATCAAGGATATTACCCTTTGATTACATAGAATGACTCTATGCATTTTACCCATGTTTATGAGCCTAAAGAATCCTTAGAACAAATAAAGTAATTATATGTTGAAATATTATTAGGCCACACATTCTCTTGTTAAATAATTTGTTTACTTTCTTTTCCACACTAAAAGTCACGATATTTTACAAGGGTGCTTACTTACTAATGCGTTATCTTTATTTGTTAGTGGTTATGTAAAGACTTTCTCGTAGGTAAGGGGTCATTCGCAAAATAGAGGATTTCCGTCCATCTATGGAAATGAACCCTTGTTTGTTCAATGTATAAACATATATGTTCAAATGATAATATATCATTTATTATTAAATGTGAATTATTACCGCCATAACTGGTATCGTGTGGTAATTAATCCACTCTGATGTATAATTCTTACATCCGTGAAGTTAAACTGCCATTTCTCTTCCTTG
>SNQJ01S0002277.1:54797-72935 GCA_010110895.2 Picea sitchensis
ATGCGTCAACAATTTCCATTTTTGTTTGATAGCTAGACATATGATATTGTGATACACTTTATTTCAACACTTATATACTGTAAAACTTCCAGATGAAGTTTTAAACAAGAGGGGGTGTATGTAACATCCCACTCTTGCATTCACTGAGTGGACTTATTCTTTGAGGACACTTGCATGCAAGTGATCCGGGTCATTATACTATTGGCTGTTTTGATTATGATTATGAGATGTTGTAGATTTGATGATATGTTATTTTTGTTGCATTTACATAGACATGTGCTATTGACTGGGTTTTCCTGAGTGTACAATACTCTGGATGTGAGAGGATGTCGATATATCGATGAAACCCCTTGGACTTCGGATCAAGTCAGGGAGTGGACTGCTAGGGTTTGAATGTTGTTGATATGACATATGTACATATGATTAGATATTATGATGTTGATTGTTATCGCTGACATGTTTCATTGATGGATGTAGGCTGACAACAACTTGTCGACCAAAATCACATTTGGAGTAAAGGGGTCACGCACGACAACCAGAGACACTGAGGGAGAGGTGTGGCAGTATCCTTGCCACAACCTACTAGCACTATCGCATTGATTGAACTGTAGGTTAACTATTACCTAGTTTGAGAAGACCCATAATTTCCTGAGGGCAGACCGTGACAGTCTCTCAAGATCATTCGAAGGGGTGCACAATAAGGCAGGGTCCTTATTCCTTAGAGGCCTTTAGTCTCCCACAAGAACACCTGATGGAGTATTGACTCCATGGATTTTACATATACCAAATTTAGTCAAAAGGTGAGTGGCACCCTTGGAGCAATTTAGTCAAAAGGTGAGAGTGGCAACTTTGGAGCATGTAGTGCATCTTGAAGGGCACGTCACAAAAAAAAAAATGGCGAGACACCCTTGAGTAACGTAGTGCTGCTCAAGAAGGGAACGTCGTGGTTTTAACTCGGGTAAGTTAATAAACCTAGTACCTAGAAAACTATGCCTCCTTAGGACCTGGTTGGCCTTAAAATAGATGATGGTATGAGTAAAGTTTAATGACTAATTATTCCCTTAAAAACTATCGCCCAACCTAGTGAAATTAAAACCTAGGTCTAAGTAGAACATGTGAACAAAGAAAAACTAAATAGACATGTAACAAGAAGGGGGGTATGAAATTCAAACATTATTTATTAAAGTAAAAATTTTAATGGAGGTTTAAATTTATTAAAAAGGTAAATGGTTGTTTTTATCTAAACTTGCTAATTCTGAAGTTAGTTAAAAGGAAAAATGGGAAACTTCAAGAAAAATGGAAACTTCAAGAAAAGGCGAAACTTAAAGAAAAAGGGGAATGTCTAACTTAGTAAGGAATCTAGCCTTTGAAACTTTCTATTTATGAACTCAACTAGGATTTAAGTAAGGTGTAAGTCATTTAATACTTATAAGGGAATAATGGGACACCTAGGAGCATTTTTAGGAACTCTTTTAGGTGGGTGAGGGAAATAGGAAAATTTAATTAATTAATAAAATAATTTTTTGGTGCAACTAGGGTATCGGGCGACATGTGTATGGGGGAGGTTTTTTCTAATTAAATAAATAAAAAAAGGAAATCTAATAAGGGTTTGGGAAACCAATCAATTCAAAAATCTATAAAAAGGATGGTGGAGGAGGATTATGGATCACGTCTGTTTTGCGTAAGGTTATGCTACCAGAATTCTATCTTGACTGAATTTCTCTGGTGGGAGTTGGGATACCCAGCTCAGATAACAAGTGGTAGCTCGACCTTGCAAAGTGAGATGTTAAGATAACATTCTCTGGTATTGTGTGTGTGGCCCCTTTGCGTATCGGGGGGCTCAGGGGGAAGAAGAGTACCCCTAGCATTGGCTAGGAGGTACCAATGAGGTGTCATCGGTCGGCAAGCAGGAGTTGTACTGAGCGTGCTTGCGAGACAATCACTGTGGAATATGCACCTACATTCATAGTATTTATAGAGAGTTGTAATTGTTGATGTTGATTTCATGTATTTAGTTTAGAATTTTTTTCTCTTGTACTGTGTCTCCGGCTTCTTTTGCAAGCTTCTGAGTTATGAATTTTATATTGATGGTTTTAAAAGAATTGATGTAATGTGTGATAAGTTTTTCAATACGCTTCCTACTCATTGAGTTTTAATATTACTTATGTTTAGAATCAGATATTTTTCCTTCTTGTAGATTGGATTATTGTCTTACGCCTCCTTAGATCATGAGATCCTTAATTTTTAATTGTAAAAAAAGAATAGAAAATCGAGACTGCCTAGCATGTGGATTTGGGATTGCATGGGAATTTTATCTCTATGTTTTCCCCCTCCTTTCCAACAACCCCTTCGATTTCTGAGTTGATTGGGTTCTCTACACCTGGTGCACTCGATATTCCCTTCCTTGATGGTTTATCATGTAACCCCAACACTGAGATGGGTTATTGTTGACTGGTGCTTGTTTGTGAGAGTAAACCCCAACTTTTGTTCTTCATTTTGCTCTGCGTTATGACTAGTGTTTTTGCATGTCTCCCCCTCCTCAACTGCCTTTTTTGCTAGCCGCCAAGCCATTAAAATCTTGAAGTTTATTCGTAGTGGTGTTCCCTTGTTATTTAAATTTTTTCCTTTGCATCGATTGGGTTGATATCTACATCTTGGCATGGAGCTCACAACCATTTCCATTACCTCTGCGATGAGTATGTTTCCTCTGTGGTTGCACCACTAAATCGCCCAATGAGGTGGTTTTATCGCGATGGGTCAAAACTATGAGCCCTCCTCCCTTTCTTAGTAAGCGAACACTTAGACCACCGCAAATTGTTTAAACTATCATCAAATTTTATTTCGTTCTATCAACAGAGTTGTTAAATCACTTTTGTTTGGGTCTCCTCCACTGAAAGATTCATTTTGTTTCCTGAGATTTGTTGGAGGTGTACAACATCACCTTATTTCTCAACGCCCTTTTCGTTCTCCACTTATTAGCGTAATTTCTTCTTGGAATTTTCCACTGGGCATTGGGTGACCTCAAGTCCATGCCTTCCATGGTGCATGCTTCTCGTGAGTTACTCTCATGGGGACCCTTTTTATTTTTTATTGTGTTATTATAGCCCCGAGGAATATTCCGGTTTCCTCCCTTGGATTTTTGAGCAGTCGCAGGGAGCCACATTGCACTCCTTCGTGAGTTGGATTTGACTGAGTGATTACCTCCCTTTTCCTGGCCATACCTTCTTCTAAGCGATCCGACAGACCCTTACCTCTGCTGTTAGACAACTGCCCCTGCGCTTGGCATTTTTCACCCAACATTTTTCCTTCCACTTTAGTGCACGTGTCACCACCTTCTGCCTGGGTTAGGCTAGAGCCTCAGTGAATTGGGGTGCCAACCCCAATGCCTTCCCTCTTCAGTCGACCATCATATCCAGTCATTCGATTTCTGGATTGGGTATCTGCACAGGGAACCCACACTCACCTTTACGCTTCCAGTAATTAATGAAGGACAGTAAATTCCTAATGCCTAAGTCATACTTGATTGTTTAGATAGAATATGAGACGTACGAGCTTGATTGTTTAGACATAATATGGGATGTATGAGATAGTAGGTGTAATCCTTTGTAACATCTCTTCACCCTTGTTTCTCTTAGTCGACACCTTGATTTAAAATGTGTTCCCGCGCTCATGCTACTTGTTATATTTAAAACAAAAGCTTTTGTAATGTTTCTTTCTGGTGGACTTGTCAAGTTAGATCTATGTTCTCCACGCCCAGGCTACCTTCTCTTGTAACAAAAAAATTTATAATAATTTCCTTCAAGTAATAATAATAACCTTTCCTGGGTGAATGGGGATATGTTTAATTTTGAAAAAAGGGACATCAACCACTTTTTAAAAAGGGTTGAGATGGATTTTAAAAAGTTGGCCTTAAATTATTGCTAGGAAATGGTACTACTCTTTCTTTCTAGATTTAATTGTTTTCAGTATTGAATCCATTGAATGTGCCCATGCTTAATTATACAGTAAGGATCCTTGGTTCTATGACTAAGTTTAACATAATTAGCATTGTATCATGGTAATAATCATGGCAGATGATTATCCTTCCAACATCATAGAAGTATCGAGGAATGCGTGTTAATTAGTTTCTTTTCTCTAGTTAGATTATGTAAGCATAATTATTGAATTCTTAGATCTATGTCGCCTCTAAATTATGTTGAGATGTGAATGATTTAGGTAAGAAAAATTGATTATGCATGTTGATTATAAGGTAATGCATGTTTTAATGTAGTTAAATATTTGATTCTTAGAACCTGTAATCATGGATTAGTATGTTCAGTTATGATTTAATTTCCCTTGTGCCTAAGGAAAGGGGTGTGCATGTGCTCTTGCACATTCGTTGATGTGGGCGTGTGTTCGCGTTTATTCAATTTATTTTACGCACATGAAAATAACAAATGGATAGATGGGTTTTAGATGTTTATTTGGGTTCCAACAATATTGTGCTTAGTCTTTGCTATTACTATCGTACCATGATAAATGTATTGTATTACATGATCGTGGGCATGTTATTTCTCGCTCACCATGAGTTTAGTACGATGTGACTGGCTTTTTCATTAGATTTCTTGCGCCTTGTAGAATAGAATGATTGTTGTTTATCGGTCATTTTTCACCAATGAATATTGATGTTGATGAATGATTAAGTTTAGATTATTGGCGTTGAACGTTTAACCTTGATTTATGAATATTAAATAGTTAGCCTTCTTGCACGCAAGGAGAACATGTTATAATAAATGATTGTGTAGTAATTTGTCTTCTTCCGCAATGAAATTAATGTGACAGATGGTTTCTTTTAGACTTGGCTAATTGTTAGATTCCCTAGCTCATGGACTTTTTCTGACTTATAATTACTTATTCATTATTATTGATTTGTTTATACTAGTGAGTGATGTGTTGATGTTGTTTCCAAACTCGTTTGTTGTGTTAACCCCCCCAAAATAATAAAAAATTATGTCGCTTTGTCGTAACGATGGGGGTCGTTACAATGAGCTTGTTTGCAATGCTATAATAAAATCTAAGGAAAATTTTGATGATAGTAAACGGTTGTCTCACCCACATGGAAGGCTCTCTTAAGGATATTGAAGAGATGATTGAGAAATATCAATGACGAATAAGGATGATTTGTAAGGGTCATAGTTATTCTAACTTTACAGATAAACGACGACTGGTATAAAGAAGTTAAGAATAATATTGGACGAAATGCCATGATGGTGCCGAAATTTGAAGCCTATTCTTTAGACGACGATGGATTGTTGAGATTTGACAGAAGGATCTACATATTGCCTAACGATGAATTGAGAAATTTGATCATAAGCAAAGCTCATAGAGAAGTGTACATGGCTCATTCGGGAGTCACGAAGATGAAGGCATACCTTAAGCCTTTATTCTTCTAGAAATGAATGAAAGCAAACATAGTTAGTTACATGGAGAGATGTCTAGAATGTCAACAAGTGAAAGTTCAACATAGACATCTGGAGGGATTACTATAGTCACATGTTATTCCAGAATCAAAATGAGAGGTCATTTTGATGGAATTCATTGTTGGATTACCATTAACGACAATGAGACACGACTAGATTTTTCGTGGTAGTTGACACTCTGACAAAGAGTGCACATTTATCCCTATGCATACGATGTATCAAGAACCTGACATAGCTATAAATTTCATAAATGAGATTGTGAGGTTCAATGGGATTTCAAAGAGGATCATATTTGATCGAGGATCGATGTTTACAATCCATTAATTTGGACTAGTTTCCAAGAGGCCTTGAGAACCCAAATTAACTTTAGTATTGCATATCACCCGGAGACAGACACACAGAAAAAAATAATGAACCAAATCTCAGAGGATATGTTGCGTATGTACGTGATGGACCAACATAACAGTAGGGAAGAGTTATTTCCACTAGTATAATTTTTATATAACAAAAGTTATCAAAGAACCATTAAGATGGCACCATTCGAGTTTATTTATGGGCGACCATGTCGAACGTCTTTGAGTTGGGAGAAACTTGAGGATAGGGCCCTGGTAGGACTAGAGGAGATCCAAGAAATGGAAGATCAAATTCAAAAAATAATAGAAAGGATCAAGGAAACGCACAATCGACATAAGAGTTATGCTAATGTGCATCTTGTTGACCATAGTTATGAATTTGGCGATCGAGTATTCTTATGGGTGAAACAACACAAGAGTTAAATCAAGTTCGAAAAGGGTGCTAAACTCTCTCCTAGGTTCGTGGGACCTTTCAAGGTTGTGGAAAGGAAGGGTCCGTGGCCTATCGACTAGCCTTTCCTGATTCTTTGAGGCATATGCACAATGTTTTTCATGTATTTGTTTTGAGACATTATATTAGTGATCCTATGCATGTGAATGACATGATTTATTTGCAGGTATCGAACGAGGGTGCACTCACAACGGAGCCAATCGACATTCTTGACCATCACATTCGACAACTACAACATCAAACATTTGATCAGGTCAAGGTTCAGTGGGGAAATTATAGTCTGCACTCGGCTACGAGGGAGGGTGCACATGATCTGCATTAACAATTTTCATTTTTGTTTGTTAGCTAGACATATAGATATTGTGAGATACTTTATTTCTGCACTTATATACTGTTAAACTTCAGGATGAATTTTAAAACAAGAGGTGTATGTAACATCCATCTCTTACACACACTTGATTGGACTTATTCTTTGAGGACACTTGCGTGCGAGTGATCCGGTTTATTATATGATTGATTTTTTTGCTTATGGATTATGATGATGTTGTGGATATGATGATATGTATTTGATTATATTATATCAGCAGGTGGTATTGACTAGTTTTTTATGAGTGTGCAGGACTCTGGACAGATTGGGGATGTTGATGGCATCAATGGACCTCCTTGCTCTCTAGATTGAGTCATGGAGTGGATTATTTATGGTTTGTGTATTTTTGTTATTGCATATGTGACATACAACTAGTATATCATGATGTTGTTTATAGATCGTTGACATGTTCGTTGATGATGTAGGCTGACGATAGCTTGCTAATCAGACTCACATTTGGAGTAAAGGGGTCACGCACAACAACCAAATATATTGAGGGAGAGGTGTGGAAACATCCCTACCACATCCTACTAACACTCCCGCCGTGGCTCGAACTGTATGTTAACGATTATCTAGTTTGAGAGGTCTATGATGTCGTGAGGGAAGACTGTGTCAATTTCTCACGATAATTCTAAGGGTCGCACAATAAGGCAGGGTCCTTATTCATTAGAGGCCCTTAATCTCCCACATGGTCACCTGGTGAAGTAATGACTCCAAGGGTTTGATGTCTACCAAAATCATTCAAAAAGAGAGTGACACCCTTGGAGCACATAGTGCGTCCTGAAGGGTACGTCGCATGAATGAAACATGAATGAAGATGAGTGGCACCCTTGGATCACATAGTGCGTCTTGAAGGGAACGTTTTGGTTTTAACAATGGTAAGTCAGTGAACCTAGGTACCTAGAAAACAATATCTCTTTTTGACCTGGTCAACCTTAAAATAAATGTTGCATGAGTAAAGTTTAAAATTTATAAAATTTCCCTTAAAAACAATGTTGTTGAGCCTAGTTGAATGTAAATCCTAGGTCTAAGTAGGACTTGAGAACTAAAAATTAATTAAGCAAGTAATAAAGGTAGGGATGAAGAAAATGGGGGTAAAAGATTAAGTTTAAAAATTAATGGAGTATTAAATTATTTAAAAGATTAATTGTTGGCTAAGTACAAAACTTTCTAATTTGGAACTTAGACCAAAAAGAGGAAACTTAATTACAAAATGAATGTGGCACATAGAAGGGGTCTAGAGAACTTTCTAATTTCGAACTCAACTAAGATTTAAGAAATATATTAGTCATTAAGGGAATGTAAGGGAATAAAGGGACATCGAGGAGCATTTTTAGGAATGCTTTTAGGTGGGTGATGGAAATAGAAAAATTAAATTAATTAATTTCTGGTGCAACTCAGGGATCAGGTGACAAGTGTACGGGGGAGAATTTTCCTAATAATAAATTAATAAAAATAATTTAATGTGCGTTTGGAAACAAGTCACTAAGAAAATTCTATAAAAGGAATGGAAGGGAAGATGAATGGATGATGTATGGTAGGTGTAAGGTTACACTGTCAATATCTTTCTTGATTGATTTTTCTTATGGGAGTTGGGATATCCAACTCAGATAGAGAGTGGTAGCTCAACCTTGCGAGGCGAGTTGAGAGCTAGCTTTCTCTGGATTGTGTGCGGGAAAGTTGCGGCTCAGGGGACTCAGGGGGAAGAAGAGTACCCCTAGCATTGGATGGAAGGTACCAATGAGTCCTTTAGTGGATTTGCAAGCTTGGCGAGGACTAACAAAGGTTTGATGTAATATCAATGGATTCATGCTTGAGATCTTCTTTAAGAGGCGAATCGAAGGCTTCTGGTGAACAATTTTTTTTTATTGTGCATTGATTTTTGCATCATTATATGTATATGAAGAAATGAGAATCTATTGGTCCTTATTAAAAATAATGATGATTCTTCTTTGGTTTAAATTGGCGTAAGGTATTTTGGGGTGTTACAATACTTAGTCGATACAGATAATTGTCAAACTGTAATGTGAATTAATTATTCTTGGATATATATATATATATATATATATATATATATATATATAATGTTTTTTATAAAATTTACAAGGATAATTTCCAAGGGATGCGCTATAGAAATTAAAGGAACGGTGCCTAAACTGTGATTAAACACAATATTATTGCCAAAACTTGTGGTAGTTGGGATCCCGGAGATACGTCGACAAGAGGAATGACTATTACAATAGTGCAACAAGTGTAGGTCTGATTGTCCTCTATGTTATCAGGGGTTAAAAACTCGAGACTAGTGGTAGGAGATCTTGACAACTTTTCCAAGAAATAACATTCACATCTGATTCAAAATTTAATTTGCAAGAAAACCAAAAGAAAAGAAGCTGAAGTTCGTAAATTTATAATTAGAAGATGCTTCCCGTGAACATAAAATAGAGAATGTTAAACAAATCCAAACTAAAGGAATATTAATTCAACCAAACCGCTTGGGATAAACTCATTTCCATTAATAATTTTATTTGTTGCTGACAATACAAAATTACAAAACCAAAAATTCACCAGTTCCATTAATAATTTTATTTGTTGCTGACAATACAAACTGATCCAGAAATTACAAATCCAAAAATTCACCAGATATAATCCAAGATGTCATCGATGGAAATACTATCATCAGATGGAAGAGAGAGTTTTATTACAAAGTTATTGAGTTCCTAGGAAGGCCGTGTTAATAATATCATTTCATATGGTACGTCTGAGGCATGGAAGAGGAAATCGAATAAGGATAACCATTTAAGTATCTCGAGAGTTCCTTTATATTCCTATTTAGAGATAAAGTAAACAATCCTGTAGGGATTCTATACCAATAACCAAGATAAAATGTTTCAAATTTTTTAATATTTTCTTTGACCCAAGAAAAATAATCAGTGTCTCCCATCCGATTTGTATAAGGTGCAATTATTATTCAGTCCAAATTATATGGAACACCTGAAGCGCTAGTGGGTCTAAAGTAGGTAAACAAGACTTTCGGGGAAGGTTGAGGTAGTACAAGAGAACTACGTAGGATTCGCCCATGGATTTCCTCTTGTGATGATAAAAATGGATCAGAGTCTTCAGGGGTTCTACCACAAGCTTCACACGATGCGCTAGTTCCGTTTAAGAAAAAAAAGGAAATTCAGTTGCGGAACTACAGCTTTACAAAGACTGTGAAAGCGTGCACCTTGGAGAATCCAGGTCCAGAGTTTGGGCGCCAAACTAACACTAGATTAATATTCAGTAAAAATTGAATGCAAAGTGATTTTCGAATAGAAAATTTATAAGAACAATACAATAACTGGAAATTAAAACGGATGGAATCCTCATTTAAATACTTAACCCTACAGTCTATACGCTATGAAGGATTAAGCATAACAACATCTGGAAAATTGGCAAATCCTCCAATTCCGCTTGGCAACTGAAACATGAAAATAATGCGATCACAGATCTCCCTGCTTCTACTACTCGGGTTTTAAGCAATCTAAATCAATTAATTTCAAATTTTATTCATTAATTTTCCAGGGATATAAACTCTAATACAGATACTGCAAATAAACACATCAATTCATAAGAATACAATGACGAATGCAATGACATACATTTAATTCTTTAGTTTACAAAAGAAAAATATCAAATACCGAGATAGTAATGTATACACATCGAATCCTAACAATACTTCAGGAAGCCAATCACAATGTGTAGATTGTATGATTGTGACCCGCTAGTGTTGCTTAAAAATTTAAATAATTATGTACAATAGTCACACATGAATTTATCAAGTCATTGCATCATGCAAAAATATAATTTATTCTGTCTAGAGAATGGAAAATTATATATACATATAATAAAAACCAGAATAATAAATTTCTTGTTCATCAAGCCTTCACGAACACCCAATATACAAATCTAGAATGTATTTAATAATAAAATAATTAAACAAAATCAAGTACCGTAACCAAACGTTTGACGGGATGTAGTGGTGATATTCAAACAGAATTTTTGTACGTGTCCCTTTCTCCCACATGCTAATCAAGAGACTTCATAGGTACCTCCTAGCCCGTGCTAGGGGTACTCTTCTTCTCCCTTATCCCCCAAGTCACAAAGGGGTTAAACACAAAAATTCAAATCCAAAAAGTAGCTCAAGCTTGTCCTTGCAAGGAGAGGCTTCCACCTCTTGCACAAGGCTTGAAGCCCAACTCACAAAAGTAAACTTAGTCAATTTAAATTTCAAAAACTTTTCATTCATCCAACAATAGGGTGTCTTCCCTCTTCCTCACCATTCTTTTTATAAGAAAAAAATACCTTGACACTTTTCATCTCATGCACAAATAACTAGTTTTTTATAAATAAATTAGAGATTATTCACCCCCAACACATGTCACACTTTCCCCAAGTTTCACATGTTTAATCATTTTTTATTTATTTAAATAATTATGCAATTTCCCTCACATTCTCAATTAGTTCGTAGATTTTCTCCTAGTTGTCCTTTAGTTCCCCAATTTCTCTTTTATTGGGTCTTCTAACTAATTCACGATTGGAGTTTGATTAGGAATTTTATCTTAGTTAGGATTTTGATTTTGATTGACTAAGGATTCTAACTCTATTATCACAACCCATTCTCTCATGAAAATAATTTCTCTTAATTAAAAATTACTTTTATTGATTTGATGCACATATTGTGCACGTCATAATAATTTTTCTCCCTACCATAGTTTTATTTAGTCTAAACTTTTCCTTAGGCCTCCTAATTATAATTTCATTTAGACACAACTAATTTAGACATTGATTAAATTATAATTCGAGGTTATAATTTTAATATAATTTAATTTCTCTTCTATTCAAATCTAAGTATTTGATTTGTTTTCTGAGGTCCTCTATATCTTTATTTACTGAAAATTTTATTCATCCGGCATGCCCTTCAAGACGCACCTCTGTGCTCCAAGGGTGTCACTCACCATTGAATTAGTTTGGAAGTTGTCTTATGCTTGGAGTCAATACACCACTTGTCGATCTTGTGTGAGACTAAGGGCTTACCGAGGAATAAGGATTCCACCTTATTGTGCGCCCCTCAAAAATCTCCGTGAGCAATCGTCTCAGTCTTCCCTCACAGTATCATGAACCTCTAAGGAAAAATGTAGTCGTTAACCTTCATTTTAGGTCATGGCGAGAGTGCTAGTAGGATGTGGCATGGACGTTGCCACACCTCTCCCTCATCCATCTGATATCTTTGTATGACCCCTTTACTCTCTATGTGAATCAGATTAGCAAGCATCACCATGCCTGCATCCACTGACAAAGATAACATTAATAACTCATATACATGGAATCCATAATTGAATCATCATCATAACATATGCGTAAATAAAACAAGTACTCATAATCAAACTAAATAGTCCACTCCCTGACTCAATCCAAAGTCCAAGGAATTTTGTCAATGCCATCGCCATCCTTATTATGGCATGTTTCCTGCACACTAAGGAAGCCTCATTATAATACCAGTCAATGATATACATCAATAACATATCAATTTTCAATACTCAATCATAGAATAAACACATAAACCAAAATAGATAATCATAATGTACTATGTTTTAACTAGATCACTTTCTCGCAAGTGTCCTCAAAGAATAAACAGTGGTATAAAAATTTGATCAGTCGGACTAGATGTTACATACACCCCCTTTTGTTTTAAACTTCATCCTGAAGTTTGTACAATTTAACATTAAAAACAATAAATATAGATGTTACTAATCTACATATCATACTATCAAAATAAATAAGGAAACTGTCGATAGATATCATATGCATTCTCCCTAGTAGTAGAATGTGGACTATACATATCCCACTAGACCATAACCTGATCGACTATTTGACGTCGTATTTGTCGACTACAATGGTCTGGTATGAGGATTGGATCCGCTATGAGATCACCCTCGGCTGATACCTATAATGAACTCAAGTTAATAACATGCGACAGATCTAGAATATAATGACGTATAACTGAGACATGAAACACATCATGTATACACCTCAAAGAATCAGGTAAGGCTAGTCAATAAGCCACAAGAGCTTTATTTTCTAGAACCTCGAAAGGTCCCACAAACCATTGAGATAGTTTATCACCCTTTCCAAACTTAATTGAACTTTTATGCAGCCTAAACCACAAAAACACTTTATCACCAACGTCATAATTGGGGTCTATATGATGTGCATCCACATAACTATTTTTTCGGTCTTGCACTTCTTTAATCCTTTTCCTTATGGTTCACATATGATCTTCCATTTTCTGGATCATTTTAAGCCCCAATAGGACCCTATCCTCTAGTCAATCCCAAGTCAAGGGTGTCTGGCATGGTCATCCATAGAGAAAATCAAAAGGTTCCATGTTTATCGAACTTTGATAACTATTTTTGTATGCAAATTATACCAAGGATAAAAATTCTTCTCATCATTTTTGTTGATCCATCACATACATTTGAATCATATCTTCTAAAATTTGATTCATTCTTTTAGTTTGTGCATCTGTTTCATGGTGATACGTTGTACTAAAATTCAATTGTGTTCCCAAAGCCTCTTGGAAACTACTCCAAAAATGTCCACTGAATACCGATCCTCTATCAGATATTATCCTCCTTTGTACACCATAAAATTCTACAATTTTGTTAACAAAATTCTAGCTATGTCCAATGTTTGATATGTCATACAAACTATCATAAAATGTGTGCTCTTCGTCAAAGTATTGATGACTACAAAAATAGAATCATGTATCCTTGTTGTCAATGGAAATCCAACAATAAAATACATCGATATAACTTCCTATTTCGATTCAGGAATCACATGTGGTTGTAATAATCCCGTTGGATCTGTATGTTCATCCTTCACCTCTTGACATTCTAGACATTTCGCCACATAGTTAACTATATCGGTTTTCATTCCTTTCCAAAATAATAATGGTTTAAGATCCTCCTTCATCTTCGTGACTCCAGGATGAGCCATATATACTGATCCATGTGCTTCACTCAAAATTAAGTTTCTCATTTCGTCATTTGGTGGTACATAAGTTTTGGCATTATATATTAAAATTTTGTCACTGTCCAAATAATAACCCTCATATCTAAGTATAATAATGGCATCTTGTTCAATATTGTATTTTAATTCCTTGTACCAATCATCATCAATTTGTAATGCCAAAATATTTTCTCGAAGATTTGTCTTTAGGGGTATTACTGAGAAAATGTGAGCTCTCCGACCCAACACATCATCTACTTTGTTAACTATTCCTATAATGTACATGATCTCAAAATCATACTCACTTAAAAATTCTAACCAACGTCTTTGTCGTTTGTTCAAGTCACTTTGTGTAAAAATGTGTTGCAATCCAATATGGTCAGTTTTAAACTCAATTTTTTGTCCAGTAAGGTAATTTCTTCAAACTCATAAGGCATAAACAATCACTAATAATTTCAAATCGTGTATTGTGTAATTCTCTTCATGCCTTCTTAGTTTACTTGAAATATATGTGATAACTTGACCATCTTGCATTAGTACCCCACCAAATCCTTCTTTGGATGCATCAGTGCATCCTAAGAGTTCCTTGTCCATATCTGGAACTTTTAATATTGGTGTTTTTGTTAGTAATTCTTTAAGATTCTTAAATGTTGTAGCGCATTTCTCTCACCATACAAATTTCTTATTCTTCCTTTTTAGTTCCATAATTGGATTTTCTATTTTTGAAAAACCCTCGACGAAACGTTAGTAGTAACCTAATAATTCCATAAAGATATGTACTTCTTTAACATTTGTCGGTTCTATCCATTCCATAATAGCCTCTACCTTCGATGTATCCACAACGATACCTTCTCCAGAAATAGTGTGTCAAAAATAGTGAATCTTCGTCTGGTAAAAAGAACACTTTGATAACTTTATGTACAACTTGTTTTCTCTTAAACACTGTAAAAATAATCTCAAATGTTCATCGTATTGTTCTATTGTTTGAGATTAAATCAATATATCACCAATAAATAACTATACAGACTTATCCAAGTATTCATGGAATACCACATTCATTAAACTCATAAATACACCAAGGGATTTTGTCAATCCAAATGGTAAGACAATAAATTTGTAATGTCCAAATCTTGTCTTAAATGTTGTTTTAGGAATGTCTTCCTCTTTGATTCTCAACTAGTGATATCCCGATCTCAAATAAATATTTGAAAATACAGTCACTCTTTTCATTTGATCAAATACGTCATCAATTCTTGGTAATAAGTATTGATTCTTGTTAATGCCTTTTTTTAATTAACAATAGTCAATTCAAAGCCTGCATGATTCATCCTTCTTTCTTACAAAAATTATTGGTGCAGCCCACGGTGATACACTTGGGCATATAAGTCCCAAATCAAATAACTCCTTCAATTGCGTCTTTAACTCTTGTAATTCAGGTGTCGACATCCGATACAAAGCTCTTCCAATTGGTTATGTTCCATGTTTTAGATCTATAGTAAATTCCAATTCTCTATTTTGTGGTAAACTCGATAATTTCTTAGGAAACATATTGACAAACTCCGATACTACTGGAAAGTATTCCAATCTTTCTCCTTCATATTTTTCATTAGGCACTAATATGGTGTACAAATTACATCCCTTTCACATGTTTTTTTGTAATTGTAAGGAAGAAATAAATTGCAACGATACTCCTTGGTTTTTCCCTACGATTACCTCATTTTTCCCAAATCATCAATTAATATTAATCTTTTTGTCTTATAGTTAAGTATTGCGTCGTGCGATTCTAATCAATCCATTCCAATAACAATGTCGTAGGATCCCAAGATGGTGACAGAAAGGTCTACACTTGCGACGAATTCACCCAAATCGATAATACAATCCTTAACCTTCCCTCTAAGTTTTTGTTTGGCTCCTGATTCCATTTCTACATATCTAAAATCATCTTGCTCGACTTCCTTCACCTTAATTATTTTAAGCACAAATTAGATATAAAACTCTCAGTAGCTCCTAGATCTATGAAAACATTAAATTGTTGATCTGCTATAATACCTTAAGTCTCGAGCACTGTATACTGATGCTCAGCCTGGTGGTTATTCACCGCTGCATGAATCCTATGGTCCTTGCCCAAATCTCCCATTGTCATCTGTCATGCTAATCCAACAAATATTTCCTTCTCAACATGACAATCTCTCTGATAGTGGGGCTCTCCACAATTCCAACATCTGTTCTTAGGGTCGGTGCTTCTAGCTCTAGAGGAAAAATATGTTGGTCTAGGGTTTAGAGGTCTTGATATGTTTTGCATAACATATATATACTACTTCTACTTATGAGGGTGATGTGAATGCCACTACAGTGGTTCTCTATACAAAGCCCTTTGACTGATAGTATATCTATGTGGTGTAGAAAATACAGGTCCTCTTGGTTTATCGCGATGCACATAAGTCTGTCTAACTGGTGTCTACTACTGTGGCTCTCTAACTGGCATTTGTCATGTCTTCCTAGAAGTAGTCCTATCCTGACCCCCACTGTTAAATTCTTCTTCGGATATAAAATCTTTATGTATTGCATCGTGCAAATTATGAGGCATCAAAATCCTCACCTTAGCACGAATGTTGAAGTTGAGACAGAAAAAAAACTTGTTAACCTTTAATTTCTCAATATTCAGGTCCGAAGAATATATAAGCAACTCCATAAATATAGCCTCATACTCTGGTATTATACGACTACGTTGTTGCAAAGCGTTGAATTCATTAAGATAAAACTCAATGAACTCATCATATAGGTACCTCTCTCGGAATCGTTCCTTGAACAATTGCCAAGACACGTCTTCAACAACCATATTCAGTTGTGGCAAGAGTGTCTTCCACCAAAGAAGCACACTTCTTTTCAGTTGGAAGACCACCATGCATACCTTCATGTTGGAGGTATAATCGTGCAATGCAAAGCACATTTCCATATTCTCCAACCAAGCTTCATTGGCCAAACCATTCGTGGAACCCAACAACTCGATAAATTTTACCTTCTTGAGTTCTCTATGAACACTACCACTAGCTACATGAGGGTTTTGCGAACCCTTATTGGGTAGAGACTCCCTACCCTTATCACAATAAAGGTGATTTATCAATGCCTCTGACATCCTTTGAAAATACCTCATCATACCCATGACATCGCCCACTACAACTTGCTCCATCTCGGTAGTTTTCGCTTCTCCCAGTGGAGTAGATCTCGGGTATGGATTTACTTAGAGGAGACATACCTCATCCTCCTTGACCCTAACATCTACTCATTCTCCGTCCTCTAACCATGATACCTGCATAAAATAATTTCAAATGATATTAGTGATGTATCATAATTTAACAAAATTGCATTGATAGTCGTAAAAGTCCTGTGTCGCAAAGTAGAACCTCACTATGATACCATATGTAACAGCCTCCTAAACAACAAGGTAAGCAGTTACAAGAATATAATAATAATGTTATGTTTATTAGAATTAAGGAGTAACTTATAATTTAAGTAACTAAATTAAAAAACTTAACATGAAAAGTACCACATCTACTACGCAAAAAGATCAATTTATACCATGACTAACTTCTGATGTATGACACTAATTCCATGGGCAATTATTCTAGTAACTCACAAAGTGTTAAGTACGATTATTTATTAGTGAGTTTTCAATTTTGCGCGTTTAATTTTAAAATACTACAAGGATGTGACTTATTTACCAAGAGAGTCATAATTCTAAATAATTACCCCTTTATTTTTTTTTACGTTACAATCAATAATCAAAACAAACCTTAATTTTTTGCTTCCTAAGTCAAAATTTTAAATATAAACTAAATCACCTAATCACTTATTTTTCTTAAAAATATCAATTAGAAAACCAATAATCTAGAACTAATAACACCCGTCACTAGATTAGGTACTTTATATCAAGACGAAAATCATAGAGCATAGTAAACATAGATTGGGTACTTTATATTAATATTTAGTTCATCATATATGATTGTAAACATAAAATCATTAATTTATAATTTAAAAGAAATCATTAGATAGGGTCTTTGACCTCAAGTCTATCATATAACCTGATAACATAAAATCATAAGTTTGGTTCACCTTCTAGTGATTCATATAATTATTATTTATACTACAATATCAGATAAATGAATATGTACATATGTGGGAGTCGAATCCCGAGGATTAATTTCGTTTAGTAAAGAAGAGAAGGGAGAAAAGTAAAATAAAAATTAGGCCCAAGTCTAGAATAAATACCTCAACATAAGACAAGCATCAATTACATGGACGTATTTAACCCAAGGGATGCCATATGTTGTCATTGGTTGGTTGGAGGCTTGCTTGTGATAGCCAGTAAGATCTTCAGTGGATACTCGATCGATACATATAATTTTCAAACTGTAATGTGAATTAATTATTCTTGGGTATATATATATATATATATATATA
>SNQJ01S0002277.1:72985-86171 GCA_010110895.2 Picea sitchensis
TGTGCTCCAGAAATTAAAGGAATGGTGCCTAAACTCTGAGTAAACAAAACATTAGTGCCAAAAATTCTGGTAGTTGGGATCCCGGGGATAAGTCGACAAGAGGAATAACTATTACAACAGTGCAACAGGTGTACATATTATCTTCCTTCATGGTTATCAGGGGTTAAAAACTCCAGACGAGTGGTAGGAGATCTTTACAAATTTTCCAAGAACTACCATTCACATCTGATTCAAAATTTAATTTGCAAGAAAACCAAAAGAAAATAAGATGAAGTCTATAAATTTAAAATTAGACGGCACTGCCTGTGAACATAAAATAGAGAACGTTCAACAAATACAAACTAAAGGAATGTTAAGTTAACCAAACGACTTGGGATAAACTCATTTCCATTAATACATTTATTTGTTGCTGAAAATACAAACGGATCCATAAATTACAAAACCAAAGTTTCACCAGATACAATCCGAGATGTCATCTATGGAAATACTATCATTAGGGGGCAGAGAGAGTGCGATTACAAGGTTCTTGAGTGCCTGGGAAGGCCATGCTAATAATATCATTGCAAATGGTACGTCTGAGGCGTGGAAGAGGAAATCAAATAAGGATAACCATTTGGGGATCTCGAGAGTTCCTTTATACTCATATTTAGAGCTAAAGTAAACAATACTATAGGGATTCTATAGAAATTACCAAGATAAAATGTTTCAACGTTTCTAATATTTTCTTTAACCCAAGAAAAATAATCATTGTTTCCCATCCTATTTGTATAAGGTGAAACTACTTTTCGGTCCAAAATATTTGGAACAACTGAAGTGCTCGGGGGTCGACTGCAGGTAAACAAGACTTTCTAGGAAGGATGAGGTAGTACAATATAAATACGTAGTCGTCTCCCATGAATCTCCTCTTGTGCTGCTAAAAATGAATCTGAGGCTTCGACGGTTCTACCACAAGCTTCACACGATGCGCTAGTCCCGTTTTAAAAGAAAAAGGAAATTCAGCCGTTGAACAACTTTACAAAGACTAGGAAAAGAGTGCACCCTGGAGAAGCCAGGTCTAGTGTTTGGGAGCCAAACTAACCCTAGAGTAATATTTAGTAAAAAATGAACGGAAAGGGATTCAAGTTCGGTTCAAATAGAAAATTTATAAGAACATTACATTAACTGGAAATCAAAATAGATGGAATCCTCATTTAAATACTTCACCCTAGAGTCTATATGCTATGATGACTAAAACTGAACAACATCTGGACAATTGGTAAATCCTCCAATTCTTCTTGGAAATAGAAACACGACTACGATCGTAGATCTCCCTGCTTCTACTATTTGGGTTGTAAGCAATCTAAATAAATTAATTTCAATTTTTATTCATTAATTTACCAGGGATATCAACTTTAATATAGAGACCACAAATAAGTACATCAATTCATAAGAATACAGTGATGAATGCAATGACAGAGATTTAATTCTTTAGTTTACAAAATAATAATATCGAATACTGAGACAGTAATGTTTACAATCGATTCCTACGAATACTTCGGGAAGCCAATCAAAATGTATCGACTATCTGATTGTGAAACCCTTGTGTTGCTTGAAAATTTAAATAATTATGTACGATATTCATACATGAGTCTATCAAGTCATTGCATCACGCAAAAATATAATTTATTCCGTCCAGATAATGGCAAATTATATATACATATAATAATAACCATGTTAAGGTTTAAGCTATAATTAGGTTTCTTTTCAATTTACTACATAATCATAGCATAGATAGAATCACTAAGAGAAACACAATCACAAGAGTACACAAGAATTTATTTTGGGAAACCCTCAACCGGAAAAAAAACCAGCAAAAAATATTTAATATAAATTCAATAACCAAGTATAGTACCATAATAACTCTCTCTCTATGAGAGACAAA
Source organism: Picea sitchensis (assembly GCA_010110895.2). Classification (NCBI taxonomy): domain Eukaryota; kingdom Viridiplantae; phylum Streptophyta; class Pinopsida; order Pinales; family Pinaceae; genus Picea; species Picea sitchensis. The sequence goes on from SNQJ01S0002277.1 coordinate 74,907, forward strand.
CTGCCATGATGCTAGACCAGAAAATAATCAAAGATTAGAGAATATCCTCTCCCAAACAATGTGCCTCTCTCTCTTCCTTCTTTAGGTGGTAATACAACCTTCGATACTTGGCTTCCTTTATTTAAACAAATTGGCAAGCAGCCTTAGATACTTGCTCACTTATGAGTGAGCTGAGTGAGTGAACAAATGAGTGAACACATGAGTGGTTGGCTTCCTTTATTTAAACAAATTGGCAAGCAGCCTTCGATACTTGCTCACGTATGAGTGAGTTGAGTGAGTGAACAAATGAGTGAACACATGAGTGGTTGGCTTCCTTTATTTAAACAAATTGGCAAGCACTGAAAGGACATGTCTCTTCATTGGGAGGGCCAACCTGTCTTTCTGGGTGGTTAGAACCACTTTAATTTGCGTGGGGGGCGACTTCCTAATTTTCATATTACAATTAGCGCTTGACCAATCCGGAAAAGGGGATTTGGGAAATTACAATGGGAAATATCATCAACTCGATAATCATCATCAACTAGACAACAACATCAACTCGTTAACATCATAAACTGGGTAACATCATCAACATGGCAACATCATCAACTCGACAACATCATCAACTAGGTAACAACATCAACTCGATAACAAGAGGCATCAATATAATCCACTTCGTCATTTGGCATCATGATCACTAACTGGTTCTCCATGAATCCATATTAAAGAAGTTTTGTTCTCTTTATCTTTGCGCAGAAGATACTATTTCTTTCTTTCATCTCCACGTAGAAGATACTCTTTCTTATCTTCACACATAAGATATCTTATCTTCACACAAAATATATTCTATGAGTGTTTTCATTCCGTTTATGTTCTCCCTTCTCTTGTAGTCATCTATCTCACTCATCTGCTGGGGAGGACTATTTCCATAGCTTCACTCCTAGTCATCCCACATGAACTAGAGAAGCTAAGATGCTAGCTCGGGCAAGACTAGACTCCCTTTCCATGCTCCACGTAGGATCACGACACAAACCTCAACAACCAACTAACAATTCCACATGGTCAAGGTTTTTGTTCTAGACTACTCAATCCTTGGCCATAGGAGAGTATATGTCTGCTGCCCCTTAGAGAAACATCCACACTCCTCTCTACGAGGGTGGTCACACCCCTCTCTATGAGGGTATTCTAGCATGTCCCTAAAGTATCCAAAACTCAACACTTGGACATAGTCCAACCTTGGCAAATTTCTCATTCCCCTTCTCTACAAAGGTCTCTTTCTTCTCTACGAAGGTCTACCTATGGGATTGCTCATTCATTCTCTATGAAGGTCTCTTCTGTAATATCCTAGGTGCCTTCTTGAGTTTGAACATTTATTTCTTTCAGACTTCATATTGGATCAACCTGCTTCCTCTGCATCTATACGAACAGTACTGGAGCAACTTGTAGTTACCTGCATCTCATCAACTATATCTTAGTATCCATCCTTCTCTTCATCTTGAACATTTTTGTTCTGCATATTTAGGAGCCTCCTGCTCTTATATGAATACTGTACTGACTATCACCATCTCATAAGTCCTTCTCATGCTGTCTAACTTCTGCAATTCAAGGCATAATTTCTTTCTTCCGAGACGTGTAAACTTACTTATAATATGCTTTATGAGATATGTCACTTAGTCAATCATTCAGTAACAATAAACAATAATCAAATAAAACTATATCATGATTTCTATTAGAGTAGTACACATCGTTTCTTAAGCAAAACATGTTCAACCATGTACACATTTGAAACCCTAATCATGAATAAGACTTTTAAACTCTTTTCCACTCTAGCCATGAAATTACCAAATTTTCCCTTACTATCATAGCTAAACACATACCTTTGTCACTCTCATGAGTGATCATACCTGAAATAAATATTTTATCTCTTTCTTTATCCTCTTATTTGATAAGTTTGCATAGACACTGAAATAAAATGAGGTTAATTAATATTCTCACAAGATAAAGTAAACAAGTAAACAAGATAACAAGTAAACAAGATAAAGTAAACAAGTAAACTTGTAATGATAAAGTATTAAAGTAAACAAGATACTAAAGATAAACATGAATACTTATATTTTGTTTTTGTGTGGGGAGGCTCTAGAGACTCCACCATTTACTATCTTCAACTTAAAGTACGTATTTCTCAATTCTTCTTCCTCTACCACATGTGCTTGATGCTTTCTTTTCCCTTTTCCTTGAGGACAATCATAGGAAAAGTGTCCCAACTTTTGACAGTTGTAACATCTGATCTTTGAAACATATTTCTTCTTATGTAGAACTCTTACGGAGTTAGCTTCTTTATTGTTCTTCCTGAAGGAACTTCTTATGTTCTTTTGAACTGTAAGAGCTTTCTCTTCGTCAACAATTAATCTGTTATGTTGGTCTGCAAGTCTAGATTCTTCGTGTGTGCAATCTATCCATAACTTATCAAACTTGGGTAACTTGCTTCTTGCACACATTCCTTGTAGAAAAGGAATCCAAAATCTTGGAAACCCATTTAGGGTTATGGTTACAAGCTCTTTGTCACTAATGACATCTCCAATAGCTACAAGCTGATATGTAATTTGAGAAACTCTCATAAGAGACAGATTCTAAGTTTTCCATCTTCATATTAGGAAGTTGATTTCTTAAGGCAAGGTTTCGGCTAATGTCTTTTCTTTGATATAAACTGTTGAGTGATTCATACATTTTCCTTGCTATCTATAGTTCGAATGTATGAGGGATCAAGTGATCCTTTACTGAATCTTCCACGATTATCTCTTCTTTCTTTTCATTCTTCTTCTGCCTTCTCTTTTGCTCTTCTTCCTTTGGTTTTGGCATACCCACTGTAACATGTTCTAGGAGCTCATTCTCGTCTAGAATCATCTGCAACCTATGGTTCCAAGATCTGAAGTTTCCAGATCCTTCCAACCTATCTTCTACCCTCATACTGATAGCCATTATTTCTTGCAGTAGAAACCCTAGCACTTTGGGCTATCGAAATAATAGAAATATCAAATTTCTTGGATCTGAAAAATGAACTCACCAAAAGATGTGTTGGACTAAGGCGAGTATGCTAGTGTAGTTAGTTTCTGAAAATTCCAATTTCTGACCTTTGCAACCAGACCTGCAAAATTCTGGACTGCAGCTTCTGATTTTCTCGTACCTCTGGTTTTCTGGTAGTTTTGGTATTGGTGAAAACTAGGGTTTCACTTTCTAGGAGTTCTATCTACTGAAAAGGTACGATGAAGGTGTCCATGAGTTCCTTAGGCTATGGCGCACTTTTCTAGATGATCTTTGGGCTGAAATTCCTCTTCAATAAAAGCCCTAATTTTCTTGTACGTAAACAATGATGTTTTTCTTTTTCCTATGAAAGATGCTCTCTTCAACCTAGCTTTGATACCATGTTAAGGTTTAAGCTATTATTATGTTTCTTTTCAATTTACTAGATAACCATAGCATAGATAGGCTCAATGAGAGAAACACAATCACAAGAGTATGTACAAACATTTATCGTGGGAAACCCTCAAGGGGAAGAAAACCCAACAAAACTTATTTATTATAGATTTAATAACGAAGTACAGTACCAGAATAAATCTTACTCTACGAGAGACAAACTACCATGAAGCTAGACCAGAAAATAATCAAAGACTAGAGAATATCCTCTCCCAAGCAATGCGCCCCTCTCTCTTCCTTCTTCCGACAACTGGTAACTATAGCTTCCTTCAATACTTGTGCATTAGATGAGTGAGTCGAGAGTGAGTGAAAAAATGAGTGGTTGGATTTCTTTATTTATGAAAACTAGCAAGCGCTGAAAGGAGGTGTCTCTTTACTGGTATAGACGACTTGTCTTTCTGGGTGGTTAGAACCACTTTAATTTGCTTGGGGGCTCACTTCTTAATTTGCATATTACAATTAGGGTTTGACCAATCCACAAAAGGGGATTTGGTCAATTACAATGTCGGACATGATCAATCCACAAAAGGGGATAAGAATATTTTTTGCAGTTACACAATATTTTAACAAACTAGAATAATAAATTGCATGTTCATCAAACCTTCACGAACACCCAATATACAAATCAAGAATGTATTTAACAATAACATAATTAAACAAAATCAAGTATCATAACCAAAAGTTTGACGAGATGTAGCAGTGATATTCAACTTGAATTTTTGTACGTGTCCCTTGCTCCCACCTGCTAATAAAGGGACTTCATCGGTACATCTGTAACACCCTGTTTCCCCCAAATTTGTAAAAATAACTATACTGGCCAAGAACTGTGGCAAACTAAAAAATGTGAATGTGTAATGTGAATGGACCTTGCGAAAAAGGTCGATGAATGTGAATAATATTATGTATGTATATATATATATATATATTGCAGGACTGCTGAGAGGGGATATGTTGAAAAAAGAGACCACGATGGCTAAAGAAAGGTGCTGGAAGGCACCTGGAAAGTTGGTATTAACCTCCACCGAAACCAATACCATATTTGGACTTCACTGGCCCGAAGAACCAAGAGCGGCTTGCTAGGCCGAATTAATTTACTCGCAGGTTGGTAGGTAGAGGGATCCTCAAGAATTAATGAGGGATGGGGGAAGTGAACCGCCCATCCGTAGGAGCCTCGGTCCTGACCACCACGAGGGAAATCATGCCACACACAATCTCGCAAGGGGGAAATGCGTGAGGAAGGAGCGAGGAGGAAGCAGACGCGAGGGAAGGAGGAAGAACTCTGGAGATATGCATAGTAAGTGATAGCAGAGAAGGGGGAGAGTAACCCTCGTTCTCGGTCACTGGCAAACCGAGACGCAGTCTCGCAACATCGTGGTCTCAACTTGGGGGTGGCTAGTGGTAAATCCTATCGGAATCATTGAGCCTATGGTTGGCTGGAAATGAGCACCCCTCTCAGTAGTTGCATCAACTCTGGTGTTATTTCTGATAAGTGTTATTTGAAATTAATGCAATAATCGCATGTTCAGTTTTATGTGCTTGTAATTAGTTTTGAATAAAAGTGTTTACCTAATGTTTGATTTGATAGAATGGATGCCTGTATATTCTTACATGCCGTAGTTATTTTCTGCACAAATGATTAAGTCTAGGACATGAGTTGGCTCCACCGAGAATCGTATTATTTTCTCAGTTTCTTGTAATATTCTGGGAAGGCCCCTTGATAGTACTCTTTTCCGAGAATTACCCCATAAAACTTGTAACCGTGCTAACCCTTACAAGAGACTCGATTAAGATTGGGGATAGCTGCCCGAGAACCGTCTGAGGGTTCATGCAATCCAGGTCTGGAACCCTTATGCAAGAAACAATAGCTTTATAAGGCCTCAGGGTCATGGGAGCCTGAAGCTCCGAGAGTTTGAACTTCATGATTCAAGCTTGGAAGAGATCTGTCCATTTCGCATATCGGGGATTCGTGAATTTGGAGTTGGAAGACCGGACTATTGGAGTCATGAAATCCCGAGTCGCGATATCGCGATGGGATCCTGGACCATAGATCCCAGGGACCCATAGGAACTCTATACGACATCGATCTTAACCTTTACTTAGGCAAGAGCCTGAACTTTACTACTTCCCAAAAGTCCCGAAGACATCAGGATTGTCCATGTTGGAAGACAAGTGGCAGAGATCTATCCATTTTGCGTATCGGGGAATCGTGAATTTGGAGTTGGAAGATCAGGCTCTTCGAATCACAAAATCCTGAGTCGCGAGATCACGATGTGATCTGCGCCGTTGATCAAAGAGGAAGGACAATCATGGGATCTGGCGTCTTGATACATCGCATATCGGGGGTTCGTGAGTTCGGAGGTTCAAGGGAGTCGTTTACGACTTCCCAAGTAGTGAAGTGTCGAGAGTCGAGCATGAGAGAACACATGGCAGAACTTCAAGGTGGGGCCCACGTGATTGACGGGTGGACATGAGTCGCCTGGAGAAGGGAGTCAATGCTCCGTTGACTTCTTGTGTCTCGGGGATTCGCGGGATAAGATCATGAGAGCTCAACCCTTGGATTTGCGAAGTCACGAGTAGCAATAACGCGAGAAGGAAAATAAATATTGCTTTGCAGGGGTTCATGAAGGGAAGGTGCCAAGATTTGATGCTACAACTCGCGAAGTGGTGAGTTGCGAGAAGTGCGACAAGAAGGTCAACCTTCACTGACTTTCAAGTCTCATAGGATAGCATAAGGAAGGAACGGGAGTTCAACCGTTTAACTCACGAAGTGACGAATAACGAGAGGAGATAGCATTTAGCCTAGCCGACGGTCATGCGTGGAGGACGGTAACAGGAGGAAGCCATACCCTATCGGAATCTCAGGTATCGATGATTGGTGAAGAAAATTTGGGGGTCTTCGACTCTCGACTCGCGAGGTCGCAGGTTGTGAAAGGTGCCTAGTTTGTTTGGCCTGTGGCCCTAACCGATGATCACATGGAGGTGAACAGGGAAGAATTAGCCTGTGCTAGGCCCCCATAGGACTTCATGGATTCTGTCCCTTGAGGAAAAGTGAAAAATCTATTACGCTGCAGGGAATTGTGACAAATTGGTATCAGAGCATGGTTACAACACTTTGCATGCTTGGGCTCACGAACGAGTTGTGCAGAAGCTCCGTTCAGAACACTCTTAAAAAGAGTAACCCCCTGTCTTAACCCTCCTAATCAAAAGACGAAGTTAAGAATGAAAAACCCCTATTGTGTCTGTGTGCATGTGAAAATATTTATTATGTACTGGTTATAAATAAATATAAATATTGACTAACAACCATCATTTTTCCTTTTGCAGACAAGTGGAAGATCAACCACAGGAAATTATCAACGTATAGTATGGTGACTCACCAAGAAGTGGCAGAAGGCTCCCACAATAAAGACGAAGAGTCTGACGAAAGGAGGGCAGCAGGGACCCCTCCAGATCTAGCCGAGACTGTGAGGACTCTCATGGTTGAATTACAAAGTTGCAAGGCTGACAATGAAAGGATGATGAAAGAACAAGAAAAACAAACAAAAATTAACGCAGTTTTACTGCAAAGTTTATCCAATCTACAAAGACAAATGCAGCATGAACCTGAAACTCAGAAACATGGTCATATTAGTGTCCACACTGAGAGGAGTACCTCAAAAAGGGTCCACCCCAGAGGTAAAGGACCAGTGTCGAGTGATTCCTCTGAGAAGGAAGATGGTGATTTAGAAGGCTCTTCTAGTAGCAGAACTAGTTCCTATTCCTGAAAGACACAGAAGAAGCAAAAGCCTTCCAAAGGTCAAAAATTTGAAGAATTCAGAAAGGCCAAACCACCCTCCTTCGATGGTGAAATAAAGAAGGGAGAGGAAGCAGGGGCCTGGCTACTTGGACTAAAGAAGTATTTCAGAGTCCATGACTTTTCAGAAAATATGAAGGCCCGAGTGGCCACCTTCAACTTGAACGGAAAGGCTTCCATTTGGTGGGAAGACCTTAAGAATATTAAAGGGGTTCACAAAGAGGACCTGTCTTGGGAATGGTTTGAGAAATACTTCCGGAAGAAGTATCTGTTGAAAAAATATTTCGACGAAAAGACTAAAGAGTTTTATGAACTCAAACTAGGACAACTTACTATAGAATAATATGTCAACAAATTCCTTGATTTGTTGAGGTATGTACCCTATATCAAGGTGGAAAAGGCAAAGGTGCAACGCTTCATCAGTGGAATACCTAATGACTATAGGAATAGAATTGAATTTGATGAGCCAAAGACTCTAGAAGACACTATTCGAAAGGAAACCTATTGTCATGAACAGTTTGGGCATTGAGCAGAACCTCGCGAAGGATGGAAACAAAAGAATAGTTCAAGATTTCAGAAAAGGGGAATTAAATTCCCAGGATTTAAGAACTACAAGAAGAACCCAAGAATGAACTTTCCAGCCCGGAGTATGCACTAACATAATTTTCCCTCCTTGAGTGGAAATAAGACTTCTGGACCCATATCAATGAAGACTGATAACCCAAAGAGAGAACCTTTGAAATGATGGGGTTGCGGAGAAGAACATCTCCTGAGAGACTGCCCAAACTGACAACAGAATAGTCGGAGGATTTATAACATACAGGAAGCTACTACCTTCAATGATGTGGCCAAGAGTGTGCCAAAAATTTATGCAGCCTTGGATAATAACCAAGCCGACCACCAAGCTTCAGTAGTGGAAATAGAAGTTATGATTTCCAACCATCTAGTGTCTGTTATAATTGACCCTGGTTCAAATTTGAGTTATATATCCTCTAAATTTGTTGACAAGTGTAAACTATAGCCACAAAAACATACCAAGCCATGGTTGGTATAGTTAGCCAGTGGCACCAAAAGGAGGATAGAAGAAGTCATACCAGCCTGCCAATTAATGTTGGGTGAATTCCCCACCCAAGCAACCCTTAACATATTACCCCTGGGATCATATGATCTATTGATTGGCATGGATTGGCTAGCTGCCCATAAAGCTAGATTGGACTGTTACCATAAGACCTTAGAATGTGTAAGTAAGGAAGGGAAGAGGATAACCCTTCAAGGGATCCGAAAACCTGTCTCGGTGAGACAAATATCAGCTCTGCAAATGAGAAAGTATTGTCGAAAGGGATGTACCCTATATGCAATACAAGTGTTGAAAACAATTGAAGATGACAAACCAAACCCTGATGATCACCCTATCCTGAGAGAATACAGAGATGTGTTTCCAAAAGGAGTATTGGGTTTACCTCTGAGAAGGGACATAGACTTCTCAATAGAACTTGCACCAGGAGCAGTGCTGGTGTCTAGGACACCCTACCAGATGAGCACACCCGAGTTAGCTGAACTCAAGATGCAATTAAAGGAAATGATGGATTAAGGCTATATTTGACCCAACATGTCTCTGTGGGGAGCACCAGTACTATTCGTGAAAAAGAAGGACGATACCCTTAGACTGTGTATAGATTATAGACAACTCAATAAGGTAACCATAAAGAACAAGTACCCCTTGCCCAGGATCGATGACCTATTCGACCAATTTGGAGGTGCGTCTATTTTCTCAAAGATTGATTTGAGGTTGGGATACCATCAATTCCGAATCAAGGGTGAAGACATCCATAAAAATCCCTTCCAAACGAGGTATGGTCACTATGAGTTTGTGGTGGTGCCATTTGGGTTTACCAATGCCCCTGCCACTTTTATGTTCTTGATGAACAATGTACTCAGCAAGTTCCTAGACAAATTTGTGCTTGAATTTATTGATGATATATTAATTTACTCCAACAATAGAAAAGAGCATGAAGAGCATCTTACACTTGTGCTGCAAGTGCTAAGAGAACATCATCTCTATGCCAAGTTTAGCAAATGTGAATTCTTCCAGAAGTAAATAGATTACTTAGGCCATGTTCTCTCTGAAGAAGGAGTAGCAGTAGACCCCGACAAAATCAGGTCTATCATGGAATGGCCTACCCCAAAGGATGTTTCAGACATCAGATCCTTTATGGGATTAGCAGGGTACTATAGGAGATATATAAAAGGATTCTCCAAGATTGGTTGTCCAATCACTTCCCTCTAGAAGAAGGGGACAAAATTCCCGTGGACACAAAAATGTGAAGAAAGATTTCAAACCCTGAAACATCTACTGACCCATGCACTCGTGTTGAAAATCGTCGATCCAAAAGCTGATTTCCTCGTGTGCACAGATGCATGTAAGGAAGGGCTCGAAGGAGTCCTTATGCAAGGAGGAAGCGTGATCTGCTATGAATACCAAAAATTGAATGAGCATGAAGTCAACTATGTAACCCATGATCTAGAACTGGCTTCCATAGTGCATGCCTTGAAAATGTGGAGGCATTACCTCCTGGGAAGAAAATTTGTACTTATGACAGATCATTGTGGATTGCGATACCTGTTTGATCAACCAAAGCTCAATGCTAGACAAGCTAGGTGGATGGCCCTCCTTAGCGAGATTGGTTTCGAGATCAAACACATTAAAGGTAAGGAAAATAGGGTGGTCGATGCCCTTAGCAGAAGTATGAAAACAATTCATCTGGCAGCGGTGAGCACCTGCGAGACAGATGTCAAGGAAAGAATTAGAAATGCACAAGAAAAAAATCCCTTTGTTTGGACCGTGACCATGTACCTACAACAAGAACCCGTCGGAGTAAAATATGAAGGGTACCAGAAGACCGAAGGAGGTCCGCTCACTTACAAAAGAAGATTTTATATCCCAAATTGTGACGACTTGAAGAGGTTCATTATGGATGAACTACATAAAATACCCTACTCGGGTCATCCAGGATACCAGAAAATGATCACTGCCACCAGGAAACAATTCTATTGGCCTGGATTAAAGAAATACATAGCCGAGTACCTAGCCAAATACATAGAGTGCCAACAGGTTAAAGTAGAACATCGACACCCAGCAGGATTATTGCAACCTTTACCAATCCCAGAATGGAAATAGGAAACCATCTCCATGGATTTCATCACTGGATTACCAACCTCAACCAAACATAATGATGCCATTATGGTGGTGGTGGACAAATTGAGTAAGTCTGCTCACTTCATCCCCGTCAAGTCGACCTGTAAGGAAATCGATATCGCCCAGGTATTCATGAAAGAGATATTGAGACTGCATGGTATGCCAAAAGAGATCATGTCTGACAGAGACATGAAATTTACTTCCAACTTTTGGGAATCACTGATAGCTAGTTTAGAGACCAAGTTGTTGTTTAGCACCGCCTATCAACCTCAAACTGATGGACAGACAGAAAGAGTGAATCAAATACTAGAAGATATGTTAAGGATGCATGTAATGCATCAACCCAAGAAGTGGGAAGACTACCTGCCACTGGTAGAATTCGCCTACAACAACGGCTACCAAACATCCTTGAAGATGAGCCCCTTTGAAGCCCTCTATGGTAGACCATGTAACACTCCAATTAGTTGGAGTAATCCTGTAAACAGGATTTATTTTGGACCCAACATGTTGAAAGAAATGGAACAGTAGGTGACTCAGATAAAACAAAACCTGAAGGTCACCCAGAACCTACAGAAAAGTTATGCCGACGAAAAGAGAACTCCAAGAGAGTTCAAAACGGGACACCATGTATATCTTAGAGTTAGGCCCAGGAAGAGTTCCCTGAAAATGGGATCTTGTGCCAATTTCGCACCTCAGTAGTGTGGACCCTTTGAGGCTCTAGATAGAGTGGGACCTATAGCCTATAGGCTAGCACTTCTTCCCACAGTAAAAACACATAATGTTTTCCATGTTTCATTATTGAAGAAATATGTACATGATGCTA
>SNQJ01S0002277.1:86221-99303 GCA_010110895.2 Picea sitchensis
CTATAGCCTATAGGCTAGCACTTCCTCCCACAGTAAAAACACATAATGTTTTCCATGTTTCATTATTGAAGAAATATGTACATGATGCTAATCATATAATTGACTGGTCTGTGATCCAGGTGGAACCGGAGGGAGAATTTCTACTTGAACCTCAGTGAATATTGGATAGAAAGGAAACCCTGCTCTAGAACCGAACCATTGCACAGGTCAAGGTGCAGTGGAGACATTTTGGCCCAGATGAGGCTACATGGGAAATGAAGAATGCCATGAGATAGGCATATCCGATTTTGTTTACTTCTATACATGCATGTCATGTTGATAGATAAGAACATTGAGGACGATGTTCCTTTAAGGGGGAGGGAATTGTAACACCCTATTTCCCCCAAGTTTGTAAAAATAACTATACTAGCCAAGAATTGTGGCAAACTCAAAAATGTGAATGTGTGATGTGAATGGACCATGCGAAAAAGGTCAATGAATGTGAATAATATATATATATATATATATATTGCAGGACTGTTGATAGCGGATATGCTAAAAAAAGAGACCACGACGGTTGAAGAAAGGTGGTGGAAGGCACCTGGAAAGGTGGTTTTAACTTCCACCAAAACCAATACTGTATTTGGACTTCACTAGCCTGGAGAACCAAGAGCAGCTCACTGGCTCGAAATAATTTACTCGCAGGTTGGTAGGTAGAGGGATCCTCAGGAATTAATGAGGGATGGGGGAAGTGAACTTCCCATCTGTAGGAGCCTCAGGCTTGACCACCATGAGGGAAATCGCACCACATGCAACCTCGCAAGGGGGAAATGCATGAGGAAGGACCGAGGAGGGGGCAGACGCGAGGGAAGGAGGAAGAACTTTGGATATATGCAGAGTAAGTGATAGCAGAGAAGCGGGAGAGTAACCCTCGTTCTCGGTCACTGGAAAACTGAGACACAGTCTCGCAACATCATGGTCTCAGCTCAGGGGTGGCTAGTGGTAAATCCTATCGGAATCGTTGAGCCTACGGTTGGGTGGAAATGAGTACCCCTCTCAACAGTTTCATCAACTCTGGTGTTATTTCTGATAAGTGTTATTTGAAATTAATGCAATAATCGCATGTTCAGTTTTATGTGCTTGTAATTAGTTCTGAATAGAAGTGTTTACCTAATGTTTGATTTGATAGAATGGATGCCTATGTATGCTTACATGTCGTAGTTGTTTTCTGCACAAATGATTAAGTCTAGGACATGAGTTCGCTCAACCGAGAATCGTCTTGTTTTCTCAGTTTCTCATAATATTTTGGGAAGGCCCCTTGAGAGTACTCTTTTCTGAGAATTACCCCATAAAACTTGTAACCGTGCTGACCCTTACCAGAGACTCAATTAAGATTGGGGATAGTTTCCCGAGAACCGTCTGAGGGTTCATGCAATCCAGGTCTGGAACCCTTATGCAAGAAAGAGTAGTTTTCTAAGGCCTCAGGTTCATGGGATCCTAAAGCTCTGAGAGTTTGAACTTCATGATTCAAGCTCAAAAGAGATCTTTCCATTTTTCGTATTGGGGATTCATGAATTTGGAGTTGGAAGACCGGACTCTTGGAGTCACGAAATCTCGAGTTGCGAGATCGTTATGGGATCCTAGACCGTAGATCCCAGGGACCCGTTAGAACTCTATAAGCCATCGATATTAACCTTTACTTAGGCAAGAGTGTGAACTTTACTACTTCCCAAAAGTCCCGAATACATCGGGATCGTCCATGTTGGAAGACAGGTGGCAGAGATATGTCCATTTTGCGTATCGGGGATTCATGAATTTGGAGTTGGAAGATTGAGCTCTTGGAGTCACGAGATCGCGATGTGATCTGGGTCGTTGATCAAAGAGGAAGGACAACCATGTGATCTGGCGTCTCGATACATCGTGTATCAGGGGTTCATGAGTTCGGAGGTTGAAGGGAGTCATTTACGACTTCCCGAGTAGTGAAGTGCCAAGAGCCGAGCACGAGAGAACACATGACAAAACTTCAAGGTGTGGTCCACTTGATTGACGGGTGGACACGAGTCGCCTGGAGAAGGGATTCAATGCTCCATTGACTTCTCGCATCTCGAGGATTCATGGGATAAGAGCATGAGAGCTCAACCCTTGGACTTGTGAAGTCGCGAGTAGCGAGAACGCGAGAAGGAAAATAAATATCGCCTCTTGGGTGTTCGTGAAGGGAAGGTGCCAAGATTTGATGCTACAACTCGCGAAGTGGTGAGTTGCAAGAAGTGTGACAAGAAGGTCAACCTTCACTGACTTTCAAGTCTCAGAGGATCGCATAAGGAAGGAACGAGAGTTCAACCGTTGAACTCACGAAGCGGCGAATAGCGAGAGGAGCTTGCATTTAACCTAGCCGGCGGTCATGCACGGAAGATGGTGACAGAAGGAAGCCACACCCTATCGGAATCTCGGGTATTGGTGATTGGTGAGGAAAATTCGAGGGTCTTCAACTCCCGACTCGCGAGGTCATGGGTTGTGAAAGGCGCCTGGTTTGTTTGTCCTATGTTCCTAACCCATGATCATAGGGAGGTGAACAGGGAAGAACTAGCTTGCGCTAGGCCCCCGTAGGACTTCAGGGATTTTGTCCCTTGAGGAAAAGCGAAAAATATATTACGTCGTAGGGAATTGTGACAACATCCCAACCAATTCTATGGGTACTCTTCTTCCCCCTTATTCCCTCGACGCACAAAGGGGCCACACACATAAATTCAGAGAAAAAAACTAGCTCAAGTTTTTCCTCGCAAGGAGAGGCTCCCACCCCTTGCACAAGGCTTGAAGCCCAACTCACACAAGTAAACTTAGTTGATTTAAATTTCAACATCATTTCATTCATCCAACAATATGGTGTCTTCCCTCTTCCTCTCCATTATTTTTATAAGAAAAAATTACCTTGACACTTGTCATCTCATGCATAAATAACTAGTTTTTTATAAATAAATTAGAGATTATTCACCCCCAACACATGTCACTCTTTCCCCAAGTTACACATGTTTAATCCTTTTTTTATTTAAATAATTATTAAATTTCCCTCACATCCCCAATTAGTTCCTATATTTTCTCCTAGTTGTCCCTTAGTTCCCCAATTTCTCTTTTATTATCCATCCTAACTAGTTCATAGGTGGAGTTTGACTAGCACTTTTCTCTTAGTTAGGATTTTGATTTTGATTGACTTAGGATTCTAACTCTATAATGACAACTCATTCTCTCATGAAAATAATTTATCGTATTTAAAAAATATTTTTATTGATTTCATGCACATATTGTGCACGTTTCATAATATTTATTCTCCCTATAATAGTTTTATTTAGTCTAAATGTTTCCTTAGGCCTCCTAATTATAATTTCAATGAGACACAACTAATTTAGATTTTGATTAAATTATAATTCTAGTTTATAATTTTAATATAATTCAATTTCTCTTCTATTCAACTCTAAGTATTTGGTTTGTTTTCTAAGGTCCTCTAGATATTTATTTACTTAAAATTGTATTCATGTGAAGTTCTCTTTAAGACGCACCTACGTGATCCAAGGATGAAACTCTCCATTGAATTAGTTTGGAATTTGTTTGATGCTTGGAGTCAATACTCCACTTGTCGACCTTGTGTGAGACTAAGGGATTACCGAGGAATAAGGACTCTCCATGAGAGACTATCTCAGTCTACCCTCACAATATGGTGAACCTCTCAGGAGAAAGTTAGTCGTTAAGCTTCATTTTAGGTCACAATGGGAGTGATAGTAGGCAGTGACAGGGATGTTGCCACACCTCTCCCTCATCCATTTGATATATGTGTATGGCATATTTACTCCATATGTGTGAGTCGGATTAGTAAGCGTCATCGTGCCTGCATCCACTGACAAAGATAACATTAATAACTCATATACATGGAATGCATAACTGAATCATCGTCATAAAATATGCATAAATAAAACAAGTACTCATAATCAAAGTAAATAGTCCACTCCCTGACTCAATCTAGATTCCAAGGAAGTCTATCAATTCCATTGACATCCTCATCATGTAACATTTCCTGCACACTCAGTAAACCTCATCATAATACCTTTCAATGTTATACATCAATAACATATCAATTTTCAATACTCAATCATAGCATAAACACATAAATCAAAATATATAATCATAATGTACCATGTTTTAACCGGATCACCTACTCACAAGTATCCTCAAAAAATAAAAAATGTTATGGAAATGTGATCATTGGAAATGGATGTTACACCCAAATTGTAGTAAAAAAGGAACTGAGAAATATGGTATCGCTATCATAGATCATGCTCTTTGGTATCCCAAAGTGCACTAAAAACCTGTTTAGAGAATTTTTTCTATGCTTATTATACTTTGAGAGTATTGTTAGAAGGCATAGAAATGCATATATTATTGAACCTCTCAACTACCATGAACATATAGTCATGTTCCTTCCTGTTTGTTGGAAAACTAGTCCTAAAGTACATGGATATGATATTGGAGGGTCTAATGGGTACAAGTAAGGGATGATATATACCTTGTTTTCTATTAATAGGCTTGTTGATACACAAAATTATACATGTTCTAATACATTGAGCTACATCTTCTTGCATTCTAATCCAATCCACAAACCTTTTAAATTTTACAACTGCCTTTGCAAAACCAAAATTTCTTGCAACCTTGGAGGAGTGAGGCTCTCTAATCAGTTATAATATTTCATCTTTAATAAAAAACATTTTCTCTAGATTATAGGGAAACCCATTTTGGAGATTATAGTGAGCCTTATTGTCACCTTTGTCTACATAAATTTGTCCCTATAGTTATTTAAAAACCTATTTAAAGTCCTCACCTTTCATGTATGCCTATTTCTATGCATCATGGGTAAAAGGATCCAGGTGCATAAGTGTTCCCAAAGATGTAATTTTTTATGTGGATTTCCTTGAAAGTATGTCTTCCAACATATTAATGATTCCTTTCTCATATTTTATGAATACATTACACCATAATACAAAACCCCCATCTAGTTGTCATGTTTGGTTTGCTAAATATTATTATGGGCCTACAAATACTGCAATGGCTAGTTATTATTGTGAATACTGGTTTCCTTTCCCATGAGATAGTTCTTCCACTTCTTAATAGCTTGAACCAAGGCATAGATTTACCTATTATAGATAGGGTATTTCAGGACTCCTCCATGAAATATTTTAGAATGATAGTATATTGGCTTACCTCCTTGAATCAATATCACTCCCACATCATATCCACTTGCATTTGTATCCACTTCAAAGAGATTGTACAAGTGAGGCAATGTAGGAAGTGGTGCCTAAATGATATTAATTTTTTACCCCATTGAAATCTTTATATTGATTCTTCCCCCACTGGAAAATCTTCAACTAGCTATTATGACATGGAGTGTTACAACTACCACAAAAAAGGATGCTATAAAATTCCATAGGTACCATTCTTCCCCGATAAAGATCATAACTTCAATGACATCAATAGGAAATGGCCACTTGAGAATGACCTCCATATTCACAAGATTTATCTTGAGTTCTCCTCCACCAATCATGTACCATAAACACACCAATTGCTATTGAGAAAATTCACATTTTGTAAGCTTAGGTAGTAGCTAATGATTTTTCAAAGACTCTAAAACATGGATGATATGTTGGATGTGCTCTTCCTAGGTAAATTGGTAAACCAATATTTCATCCAAATACACTTGAAAAATGAATCTAAAAATGGATACAATACACCATTCATCAATCACATAAATTTTGCTAGTGCATTACATAAACCAAAAGGAATTGATAACCATTCATATAGACCTTACTTTTTCTTGAAGATGGTCTTCTAGGTATTTTATTTTTTAACGCATAATTGGTTGTATCCTGATTTTAGATCCAAATTGGTGAAGTACTTGGCATGTTGCAATTGATCTAAAAAATCATTGATTATGGGGAAAGGGTACTAATGCTTGAGAGTGACTTTGTTAAAAAATATGTGGTTGATACACATTCACCAAGTCCCATCATTCTTGGGTACTATGATGATAGGTGACATAGAATTTGAGGTGGTTGTTCAAATTAAACCATTCTACAACAACTGCTATAATGATTTCTTCTCTTCATATCTGTTGGGCACTTTAATTGCCTAATTGAATAGAAAATCAAAGTGTTCAATATAAATTGTCAACCCACGGAAGTCTGTTATTTCAAGATAATTGTGCATAGTCTATGCTATATTATGAAAACATATCTAATCTAATTGTAGTAGGGAAGTTTGAAAAAACAAAAACAAACATTATCACTAACACAGTTGTGCTGATACAACTGGAGTTCTACAAATTTGAAATCATAATTGCAATCTAAACTGATGAATGTATAAGAACCCTGGATTTCTTACTCTAATTTAACTTTATAATTTACTTTTGCAGCAAGAAGTTCTATACTATTTGCAGAAAGGAAATCTACTTATTGCAAGAAGGTACTTCGCACTTTTATTTCTCGGAAACAAGATTTTAACCTAATGCAGAAAAAGGAAAAGAAGTTCTCCAACAATGTTCAACAATCAACTTCTAATTCTCATGAGACAAGTTTATGCGCATCTAACAAGAAGGAACTAAACCGTAACAACAATTGTATTCTAGAAATGTCTAACAGTTAAATCATTCGCATTTAAAACAACTAATCTAGAATTCAAAACAGAGGGGAATCGGTTAGGAAGGTGGGCCCTTTCCTTCTCACTGAATCTGCTCAAAGAAATAGGTTACAGTCTACTAAAGGAATTCAATCCACTCTTTCATTCAATTGCCAAAAATTTCTGTGTACAATAAGCATTACTTTTAGCTTAGGAATGAGAAGGTTGAATGGGAAAAAGATGTAGTGAAAAAGGGACATTTCTGGGTCCTAACATGCCCCCCAACTTAAGACATTGCATGTCCTCATGCAAAACACATTCCAACCTTACTTTGTAGCTGAAGTAGATAACTGTATCCTCTAGTGCAAAATTGCTAAGAGAAATTTCTAAGTGTCGGTATTGAAAAATGTTGTGTCTAAAAGAAAATCAGTTGTGTCAACAATCTATCTGAGTTTCTTCATCTTTGAGAATAGAATCAGTTTGAGTTGCTCGAGTAACAACTCGTGAAGGAAACATAGGTTCTTATTTGAGAGGTTCTTGTTTGCAAGCTTCTGGTATACCAACAATTGTTTTATGACGTTGAGATCTCCTTTGTTTTACTGATTTTTGTGTAGCAGTAAGTTCATGTTCATTCTTGACTGAGACAGTTGCTGGTCCTTTAGCAACTGGAACTTTGAATACCTCATATCTTGAATCAAAGTAAATGTTTCCACACTCAAAGCACATGATTTCTTTGTTTATGCCCATAACAACTTTTGTTAGTGCTAGGATGTCCAAGGTTATCCCTTCTGGATTCTTCTGTCGAGCAGCCTCCACCTCTTGTTTCAGGGTATTTAACTCTACTTTGAGGTTATCATTCTCTATTATTAGTGCAACGATTCTAGAATTTTCTGTATTCTTGATCTTTCTCTCAATTTGGGCAAACAATTGGGCAAGTGGCACATCCTCAGCATGCTGTGTAGTTGGTTCTTGTGTAACAACTATGTCTGTCAGGACTGGTTTTTGTGGAATAGTCTCAACATGGACAGTTGGTTCTTGTATTACTAGATCTGGTGGGACAACCCTCTATGGAGCAGTTGGTTCTGGTGTAATAGTATTGACCTAGACAACTTGTTCTTCTCCTGGGTAAAATAGAAACGAAAGCAGGGGTTTTATTCTTCGTTGTTGGAGGAGGAATGGGGCGTTCTTCCTCAACCACACAAGGAGGATATTATTGTATACTGGGGTCTGCGATGATCTAGACATTGTCAATAGATGTGTGATGCACATAATCATTAGGTGGAATCGATGATTCTGCTGCAATTTGAGTACATTCATTTTGAAAGGAGAGAATAGTTTCCTAAAGTTTTGTGCATAAAGTAAAACCTAGTATTCGTACCTCCATAGAATTATCTTTCACAGCAGCCAGAGGGCTTTGATTTGTTGTTCATCCAATTTGGTCAATGGATCTCCGAGGTTTTCCCTTGAATGGACATTTTCTTTTTTGAGAAGATGCACTGGTAATGATAGTAGGCGCTTGATCGAATGTTGCAACAATAGGAGGGTTCTATGTGAATGTTAATGCAACAACAGAGGAGATAAGAGGACTTGATGTTACAATGGACCATGATGACCTTGCTCACTTTTTAGGTGATGCAAAGATAGGAACAGGGGTTTTCTTTTTAGAGACAGGGGGTAGGCTGTCAATGATAGGTAATGCAGCCAAGTGTTGTGACGCATGTCTTGGTTGAGTGGTTGGATGTTCATCTATTTGTTCGACCACAACTACAGGCTATTGTAATGCAATTTCATCAAGGCTTGTCTGGATGGTGCCAGGATGGCTTCAAGTTATGCGGTTGCTTTTATGAGTTGTCTTATGGGAAATGACAGTAGGTATTTGGACTGCTGTTGTAGTCGAGGGCAGAGGCTCAGGAAGAGGTCCATGGGTTGTGTTTTCAAGTACTGGTGCAATCATATCTATATGTATAGACTGTGGATGGTCTTCTACAATAGGTAATGGGTTATTGGAAATGCCCATACCTCTGTGAAATAATAGGCCGATGAGTCTGTGATTAGAAATGCAGTTCTTGGGGTTCTTGGATTTTTTTACAAAATGAGCCATGTTATGCAATGAATGGAGGAGAAAATAAGGAATGTTTATGAATTTCTGATGTCGTAGATGTGATAATAAGATGAAATTAGAAAAATAAACAACTTGGTATCGGCCTTCGCAGGTAATGTTCCTCTTAAGAAATTTTGCGACTTTCCCCCATGGATCTAGTAAGGAATTGACATCTACACCTCTGCCTTTGGTCTGAACTTGCTTAGTGTTGACGAGGAAACCATTTTGTGCATCCAGAAGATGTGTTTTTCTGTTAAACCATCGGTCTCCTATTCTTGGCAACCCTATTACAACAACACTGCTTTCTTCTGCCACTGGAATCCTTACCCCTTTCACCATTGAATACCCTTTAGTAAGATTTTGACTAAACTCCAATACCGCATCCTCATTAAACCCCTTCAAATTTTTAAAATACGATATCTAGTCAGCCTGGAGAAATATTTGGTAGGCCTCTGGGAGTAGTAGCAAACTGTCCAAAGTTGCGGGTTCATATCTCACAGTTGATCCTCCCATGATGTTTCTTGAGAGTCTAACAAACACGTAGGAGGAGAAACTATCACCTAAATCAGAGACGCAACAAGCTTGAACGTGGTTTGCAGAAAGAATGTAGTGTCTCAGTAAAAAGAAGTGTGGGCGGAAAGGTGGTGGAGGTGTGTATGAAATTCGGTATGGATGGATAGATTTACGTTTCCCCCCTCAACTAAGAAGATTGGCTCTAGGTGCATTGATTTATGACAACCAGTTAGTAAATAGGAAACTGTGCTTTTATATCTTCATTAATTTAACATGTAGGATTAATCATGTACCTCATATCTTACTGCACATAACGACCTGTCGGAGTAACCGCACAATCCAACTGCCATCTAAGTTGTGTGAAATAGCTGACATGATCGAGGATCATGAGAGAAATGACAAATGGAGCTGAGATAGAGTCCTTACTGTAGTTAGCCAACTGGAAATCACCGGATGTGAAGTAAAGTCATTATGAAGCAACACTTTCGGATAAAGAGCATCAGTATTGTCTAATCAGTGGTGCTATGACATGGAAAGATTGGAGGGCTGGAGCAACAACATCGAAAAAAATGCGAAAAAGAAAGAGTGAAGTGGCAAGAAAGAATAAACGCAATTATTGTATCAACAGGTTCTTCAACAAAAATGGCAGAGGTAGGTGTAACATCATGGAAATCGGCCAATTTATCGGAAGAAGGTGTAGCAACATGGAAATTATCCAATTTAGAGAAAAAGGGGTGTAACAGCATGGAAATCGGCCAATTTATCAGAAGAAGGTGTAACAGCATGGAGATCGACCAATTTAGTGAAAAAAAGGTGTGTAACAGTATAGAAATCGACCGAACTCTACATTACTTAGTTTCTAGGAAGTTTTTCAACTTCCATGAACTAATCATTTGACTCGTTGTGCGCTACTCAACCTTGTTGTTCATCAATCCACCTTCACACACATAACGGCCTGATACCTTTCAAAGATTTATTAGCATAGTAAAGAAAATAGAGAAACTTCAACTAAAAACGGAGAAAAAAAATAATTCTTGAGGTTATTTATATACAAGGTCTGAGCAAAAGAAGTCCTAAATTTCAGAAGGGGAAGGAGTAAGCTCCTTTCCGTTTAAGAATTGATAACCTATATCAACTGCACATCTAGTTTTGAATTCTTCCTTGGACAGTGGACGCTAATACAGATGCAAGTGATGACCATGTTCATGTAACTTTGTATTGGATCCATCAATAGTAATCAACCAGACTGTCCCATTGGGAAAAACGGTGTCTACCTCGTAAGGCCCTAGCCATAGTGTATGCAACTTACCTTGAAATTACTTAAAGTGTGAATCATACAATAGAGTCCAATATCTTTTCTGGAATAATTTATTCTTGATGACTCGGTCATGCCATTTTGTTCTTTGTTGTTGAATCACTGTGGTTTGATGGATGGCGTCCAAACGCTTTTCATCAAGCTCCTTGAACTGCTGCAGTCTGGCTTTCTGTGCCATAATCAAGTCGAGGTTGAATGTTGATGTAGTTCTTAAGGTTTTGATTTCAAATTCAATGGGAAAAACAAGGCTTTTTCCATATACCAGCTCGTAAGGAGAAAAACTAGTTGTGCTCCTCCAAGTAGTTCGGTAACCCCATAGAGCTTCATGCAATCTGTCAGACCAATCCTTACGATTTTCTCTCACTGTTTTAGTAAGAATGGCTTCGATAACTTTGTTGGTGCTTTCCACCTGGCCATTTCCTTGTGGATGGTATGGAGAATCTATTCTATGTAAAACATGATATTTACTGAGTAGAGCTTCAAATTTATATGATGTGAAAGGGGGTCCTCCATCAATTACCAATTCTCTAGGAATGCCAAACCTAACAAATATATATCAAACAAGAATGCTAAGACAACTTCTTCTGAGGCTCTGATAAGTGCTTTTTCCTCCACCCACTTGGTCATGTAATATGTACAGACCAATATATAGACTTTCTGATTGGAAGGTGGGTGAATGGGTCCTACAAAATCCATGGCCCATCTCTCAAAAGGCTCTAACACTACCTGAGACTGGAGAGGCATCTCATCCCTGTGAGTTGGCTAACCCATGTGTTGGCAACTCTCACAAGCTTGGACATACTTCTTAGCATCTTGAAATATGCTGGGCCAAAAATAGTCCATCCTTAAAATTTTATGCCCAGTCTTTTTATCAGCAAAATGACCCCCATAAGGGCCATCATGGCAAGCTTTCAGCAGATCATAAACTTCACCATCCCTCACACATCTCCTGATTTCTTGGTCCAGGCCTGTGTAGAAGAGGTATCCTCGTATCTAACTATACCTAGCACTCTTTTGAATAATCTTCCTTTTTTCTCGAGGAGATAGATGTGGAGGTACCTTCCCTGCAACCAAATAATTAGCAATGTCTGCATACCAAGGTGAGTGAGAAGATACTGCAAACAAATGTTCATTAGGAAATGAATCATCTACAGGTGAATTATCATCATTTATATGTAATCTTGAGAGAAAATCAGCAACCACATTTTCTTTTCCTAGTCTATCCACTATAGTGATGTCAAATTCTTGCAGTAGTAACAACCATCTTGTCACTCAGGCATTAGTAATAGGTTTATTCATTAGATATTTAATGTCTGTATGATAAGTGTTAGGACCCTATAATGTACCTTTTTGCTCATACTTTTTTCTATCATTACATGCTTTTCCCACTCACATTTAAGCCTACATTATCACCTTAATCTAATTTTCCAAAGGTATATAACGTTTCTTCTCTTTGCTATATGTTTAATTTGTTTTACATGTAATTTTACATTACTCTCATACTTAGCCATTAATTAGAAATATATAGTTGCTGAAACAGTTTGAAGACTGCAGTTAATATATCGTTGTTGCTTGAAGACCATGTTGTTGAAACAGTCAAACAGTACGCAAACCCTGTTGCTGAAACAGTTTGTGATTTGCGATGTTGAAACAACATTTCACATACAACAGTAACAAGAAAATATAATTAAAGGAGTTGTTACACTGGCCGCAATAACTGTACCTTAAGCCAACACCATTACAACCATCGTTGTTTCTTGAAGACCACGTTGCTGAAACAGTCAAACAGTATGTAAATCCCATTGCTGAAACAGTCTGTGATTTGCGATGCTGAAACAATATTTCACATACAGCAGTAAGAAGAAAAGATAAATAAAGGAGTTGTTACACTGGCCGCAACAACTGTACCTCAATCCAACACCATTACAACCACTGTAACAACATTTAGCTATGGAAGATTAGAATATCCTATTCCAACATAGAAGATTAGATCAGACTAAGAATATGATTTGTATGTACACATGTAATTTTATGCTTAATTGTATTAAGAAGATTCTCCTCTTTAAATAGGGGAGAAATCAACATTCTAAGGGGATTACTAAAGGCTTATCCAGAAGGGAATTAAAGAGAAGGAGCATGTTCACTTTGGATATTGTAACTTGTCACATTTGACAGATGAATAAAAGATCATTCTGAGCATTTCTTCTTAGTTCATTTCATTTCTAGGGAATCTTGTGAGAAGGATAGGGCCCACCTTCTTCACAAGATTCACCCATTAGTTTCTATAGTTTGTTAGTATTGTTTTTATTCATACCTTGTTAAAACTTTGTTTTGCTGAAACTCTATTTCCACTGATTGTTACATCATTTTCATACAATTCATTCCTAGGTAATTGTTAATCATTTTGATTGGTAATTCTATTTGTAGAATGAGTTTATGAAAGTGTGATAGTCATAGACAGGTGTTGAATATTGTTGCTTTGGGGAATAGGGTCCTATTCTCTGTTACAAAATAGTT
>SNQJ01S0002277.1:99353-148214 GCA_010110895.2 Picea sitchensis
GTGTTGAAGATTGTTGCTTTGGGGAATAGGGTCCTATTCTCTGTTACAAAATAGTTAGTCCTCTTTGCAATTGCTGAAAGGTTCCTTTTTCCTAGGTTGTTGTTTCTTAATGTAATCTAAGATTCTTCTGATAATTATTTTCCTTTAAATCTTAAACTCTACAACAGATAGATTGTTTTTACTGTAACTCAAAGTATAACTTCAGTTTGTTCAAAGCAAGGTGTGATTAGTGTAACTTTTACTACAACTTTAGATTGCTTTTGAGATTGAGCATATACAGTGTGTGATTGCCTTTGAAATAAACAGACTTCCCTGGGTTGACAATTTATGTAACACTTGATTGTTTTAATTAATAAGAAATTATAATGACCATCATTTTGGCTCTGTTGTTGGGGAAGGAAATTATAGATTTCAAAAGCATTTACGTTTTTCTTTCAGATGTATAGATTGCATGAGAGGACACGGACCCCCCAAGGAAACTGACCCTACAGGTGGCAGGGGTAGAGGAAGAGGAGGAAGAAAGCCCTTTAATGACAAGATTATATCAAAATCTGAATCTGTTGTTCCTCAATGACCAAGCTCTCGAAAACCAAAGCCTCAACCTTCATTTCAAGTGAACTTTGAAACGGAGACAGTTGAAAAACCAACAGACAACATTGAGGATCAAGCAAGTGTAGTAGGGGAACAAACAAAAGAAACCATGGATGGGTATAATGAAGAACTGCACCATGAAGAACAGGTAGGTCTTGAAGGAGAGGTAAATGATGAAAAATCTTTTTCTACCTTAGGATTTCCTATTGGTGATCTTCCTAGAGGAGTATCTCCCATGAAGAATATTCCACTTTCAGCTTTACCTAACTTTCATGGTTTATCTTCTGAAGATCCTAATGAATTCCTTTTCGAGTTTGAGATATTATGCAGAAGTTATGATTACATTTCCAATGCTAAAAAATTAAATCTATTTCCAACAACATTAAAGGGAAATGAATTAAGATGGTTCATGAGTCTTGGAGGTCATGTAATCACAACATGGGATCAGATGAAACAAAAAATTCTGCACAAATATCAAGACTATTGCCGAACAAGAGAAAAAAGAGAGGAACCATTCAAGATGATACAAAAAGAGGATGAAAATCTGGAGGACTTTGTGGAAAGGCTACAGTATAATCTACAAAGATCCAGTCACCCCGATGTAAGTAAAGATATTCTTAAAACAATATTATTAAAAGGAGTAAGGGATGACTGTCTAGATATGTTGAATATGCTTGGAAAAGGGGACATATCTAAAGAATCATATGATGAAATTGTTAACCTCTGTAAAAGATGTTCTTGAGAAGCTGCAAGGAATAGATCAAACAACAAGGATACCACATTTTCAAGAGTTCAAAAATCAGCCAGTGGAGGAGCAACAAGAGCAGAAATAGGTAATTTTCTTGAGGATTTTAAAACTGAAATGTTAAGTTCTTTTTCTTCAAAAATTGACTCCTTCCAGATTAAAAAGAAACAAGCTGAAGCAGAAGCAACTCTGTCCATCTTTTTTTCCAAATGAAGAGAAAATCACCCACGAAGGGAATTCCCATTGGAAAAAAAGGTAATTTGCACCATTTGTGATAAGGATCATGAAACTCAACAATGCCCTTCTTTACCAGGAATCAAAGCAGCATTACAACCAACTAATGAAGCAGATGAAGTTGTCTATCTGTTGAAACAGAGAAGACAATGGAAACCCCGGGGACAAGGTATGAATCCTAATATGCCATTTACATCTTCTAATCGTTGGAATAATTATCCTTTTTTTAGTCAAGCAAATTACCCTCCCTTTAACCAAATGCAATACCCACCCTCCAATCAAATGAATTACCCACCCATGCAACAATCAAACCCTCCCTTTGTAGACCCAAAAATATGGACACCTTGGCCTTCACAACAACAACCTTACCTTAACCAATGGAATCCAAATTGGAGAGGTCAACAACCCCCGTTCCCAAATCAATTTCCTCAATTTCAATCACAATTTCAGCAACCACTCCCTTTACCATCAGGTGCTCCACCAAATAATCAAATGATGCGGCCCCAACTACTTGTACAACCTAACCCTAACCCCAATAATAAGGCTGTGTAGTGCATTGATATTCAAAACCAGCCTATACTTTTTCTTTTCCCTACACAATGCAATGATATTCATTTACGATCTGGGAAAATAGTAGAACCTATCATTGATGATGTTACCTCCTCTGATTCCGATAAAGAGGAAATAAAAAAGCACGATTTACCTGAAGAGGTACAACCATCCTCAAACACTGTTGCTAAAACAACAGAACCACCATTCCCTGAGCGTTTAGCTTTAACTAAAACTCCTCAGCCACCTGCTTTCAATCTTCTAGGAGAATTACAAAATCTCTATGTCAAAATTCCACTATTAGAAGCACTGAGAGA
Source organism: Picea sitchensis (assembly GCA_010110895.2). NCBI lineage: Eukaryota > Viridiplantae > Streptophyta > Pinopsida > Pinales > Pinaceae > Picea > Picea sitchensis. Next base: position 101,790 of record SNQJ01S0002277.1, read on the forward strand.
TGTACCAATTTATGCCAGAACTATGCGAGACATTTGTGTTAAGAAACCTGGTAGGAAAACTAAAGATCCCCTCATAGTTCATGTCATGGGTGATTTTTCTGCACTAATGTTAGGTAAAGATCCCCTAGTTAAATATGGTGATCTCCGCCATCCTACTGTCACAATGCAAATAGGAAAAAAAAATAATTCCTCGAGTTCTGGTAGACTTAGGTGCTGCTATCAATATTATGACTCTTGAAACTTCACAATTGTTACAACTAAAGAATGAAATCAGAGATACCCCAACCATTCTAGAATTAGTTGATCGTTCTACAATCAAACCGAAAGGAGTCATTTAAGACCTAATCATCTCAGTTGAGTCCTAGAATTATCCAGCTGACTTTGTGGTATTACTACCTAAAACAAAGTTGGGGGGTCATCCTCTAATTTTGGGCAGGCCTTGGCTAGCCACAACAGATGCCTTTATCAACTGTAGATCTGGATCAATGACAATTTCCAATGGATATGAGACCAAACAACTTACCCTCTACCCTCACGCTACACCCTTGATTAATAATGAAAATTCCTTATGGGTGGACTATGATGATCAAACTACTCAACCTATCTTGACTATCATACAAGCCTTAAGCCTTAAATATGCCACTGGGGATGAAGTAATCAATAATTTTATTTGTGAACCCTCCTCTCTGACTCCAGAAACACATAATCAACTAGCTTCACTTTTGGAGTCAGATACCTAGAAAAAACTTAACTCTGAAGACCTACCTCAAACATCAACTACCATCTCTTCTAAAAGTATACCAGTAGAAATTGAACCTGGAAAAACACTGAATATAAACCCCAACTTGGCAGTTGCTAAAACACAACAATTAATGAAGTTACTTCTTGAACAAAAGGAAGCATTCACATGGGACTATACAGATATGAAGGGAATATCTCCTGAATTATGTACTCATCATATCTATATCAAGGAAGATTGTCGACCGATCTTCCAACCTCAACAACGAATGAACCCTAATTTAAGAGAAATTCTTAAAGAGGAACTTAAAAAATTACTTAATGCAGGTTTTATATATCCTATATCTGACAGTGAATGGGTTTCCCTATTGGTAATAGTTCCTAAGAAAAACGAGAAATGGAGAGTCTGTGTAGATTATAGAACCTTAAATAAAGCCACTCAAAAAGATCACTTTCCGTTACCATTCATTGATCAGGTGTTAGATAGTTTGTCAGGGAATAAATTCTTCTCTTTCTTAGATGGTTTCAGTGGGTATAACAAGATCAAAATTGCACTCCAAGACCAAGATAAGACCACTTTTGCTAGCCCCCAGGGAACTTTTGCTTATAGAGTCCTCCCATTTGGACTATGTAATGCACCAACAACCTTTCAAAAAACAGTTATAGGAATCTTTTCTGATATGATTAATGACTCTATGGAAATTTTTATGGATGATTTTACCCCTTATGGTGTCTCTTTTGAGGAAGCACTACAAAATCATGAGAAAGTACTTAACCGATGTATACAATCCCACCTCTCCTTAAGAACCGAAAAATGTCATATGATGATAAGTGAAGGAGTGGTACTTGGACATTTTATTTCATCTCAAGGAATTTAGGTAGATCCATCCAAGATACAATTCATTAAATACCTTCCTATTCCTAAAACCAAAACAGACGTGAGAAGCTTCTTAGGACATGCTGGATACTATAGAAGATTTATCAAAAAATTTCCAAAATAGATTCTCCTTTGTTTGTGTTACTTATGAAAAATACTAAATTCAAGTGGACTAATCTTTGCCAGGAAGCATTTGATACACTCAAACATCAGTTATCTACAACTCCTATTCTAAGAGGACCTGATTGGACACTTCCCTTTCATATATCCTCTGATGCTTCAGATACTACAATAGGAGTTGTCATGGGACAAGAAGAAAATCATCTCCCTTATGCTATCTAGTTCATCAGAAAGAATATGAGCCATGTTGAACTTAACTATACAGTTATCGAAAAGGAATTTTTAGCAATTATCTATGCTATTAATAAATTTTGACATTACATCACTGGCTATTCTACTTTTGTCCATACTGATCACTTAGCTATTAAGTATTTAATGAACAAATCTGTCACAAATGCTCGAGTCACCAGATGGTTACTATTATTACAAGAATTTGATATTACAATTGTAGATCGACCAGGAAAAGAAAATGTAGTTGTTGATTTTCTTTCTCGGTTAACACCTGATGATAATACTCTAGTAGATGATTCCTTTCCTGATGAATATTTATTTGCAGTATCTGCTCACTCACCATGGTATGCAGACATCGCTAATTATTTGGTTGCAAGGAAGTTACCACCACACCTATCCCACTGAGAGAAAAGAAAAATCATTCAACAAAGTGCTCGGTATAGATGGATAAGTGGGTGTCTTTTCTACCCAGGACTTGATCAAGAAATCAAAAGATGTATTAGATAAGATGAGGTTTATGATTTACTAAAAGCTTGTCATGATGGCCCTTGTGGAGGGAATTTTTCTAATAAAAGAACAACACATAAAATTCTCAGGATGGGTTATTATTGGCCCTCACTTTTTAAAGATGATAAGAAATATGCTCGGGCCTGTGATAGCTGTCAAAGAATGGGTCAACCTAATCATAGAGATGAAATGTCATTAAACCCCTAGGTAGTACTCGAGCCATTTGAAAGATGGGCCTTAGACTTTATAGGACCCATTAATCCTCCATCCAATCAAAAAGTTTATATATTAGTTTGCACAGATTATATGACCAAATGGGTGGAGGCTAAAGCACTCCATAGAGCTACTGAAGAAGTTGTTCTAGAATTTTTATTTGAAGATATCTTTATCAGATTTGGAGTGCCTAGAGAATTAGTCATAGATGGAGGACCTCCTTTCACCTCTCATGGTTTTAAAGCCACCCTTCAAAAATATCATATTCATCATAGAATGACTACACCATACAACCCCCAAGACTATGGACAGGTGGAAAGCACAAACAAAGTAATAGAATCCATTCTCACAAAAACAGTGAAGGAAAACCTGAAGGATTGGTCTCAAAGGTTCCCTGAAGCATTATGGGCTGACAAAATTACCTAGATAAATACTACAAGATTCTCCCCCTATGAATTAGTTTATAGAAAAAGTGTTGTCTTTCCTGTGGAATTTGAAATCAAAACCTTAAGGACTGCTTTAGCTATTAACCTTGATTTGACTGATACACAGACAACTAGGTTACATCAGCTTAATGAATTGGATGAAAAAAGATTAGATTCCATTCACCAAACAACTATGATTCAACAACAAAGAACAAAATGGCATGATAAAATCATCAAGCATAAGCAATTCCAAAAAGGTAATTGGGCTTTACTGTATGATTCTCGGTTTAAAGAATTTCAAGGGAAACTACGTACAAGATGGCTAGGACCTTACGAGGTGGATATTGTTTTCCCCAATGGAACAATAAGGTTCCTAGCAATTGATGACTCTAAAACACCATTATTAGTGAATGGTCATCGGCTCCATCTATACCAGCGCCCCATTTCCAAAGAAGATTTTAAGGCCACATGTGTGGCAGATTCACATTATCTCTTTCTAGAAGAGACTCCTGCCCCTCATTGCATTTAATTTTTATGAATTTTATTTCTTTAGTAGTAGATTAAATTTCTTTTACTAATAATCCCTGTCAAGGAATGGCATGTTACAATTGATTATTTTGCAGATTATCGATCCAGAAAATGCCTACCAAGAAAGGACAATCTTACTACAAGAAAATCCAAGCTTCATTTTGTGAAGCATTGCTCCCTCTTTCTTCAATCCATTCATCTTCATTTCCCATTCAAAACCCCCACCATTCATCCCCTTTTATTTTCTTTCCTTTCCATTTCTTTTCCCCATTTTTCCCGTTGCTGAAACACCACTCTTTAGCAACATTTCCCCCATTTTCCCATTGCTGAAACACCACTCTTCAACAACATTTTCCTCATTTTTCCCACTGCTGAAACACCATTTCTTCAGCAATATTTTCCCATTGCTGAAGCACCACTCTTGAGCAACATTTTTCCTCATTTTCCCATTGTTTAAACAACACTCTTCAAAAACATTTTCCTCATTTTTCCCACTGCTGAAACACCATTTCTTTAGTAATATTTTCCATTGTTAAAACATCACTCTTCAAAAAACACTTTCTTATTCTTTTCCTGTTGCTGAAACACCACTTTTTCAGCATTTCCTGTCACAAAAACATTTTCTTCAGCTCTTTCGCTCTCACTCCTCCTATTTTTCATACTACATTCTGTCCTTTCACTACCTTCCCCCATGATTAAACAAATCCTTGATATAATTTCTCTTATAAATCCAAAGTCTCTCCTATGATTACTGCAGATCTATTATGAACATGCACTATATTTTTCGAAGTACGAATCAAAGGTAAAGATGAGGTATGTAAAATTTATATGTAAATACAATTGAACTACGGCTAATGAGAAGATCCTGATTCATTATTACCATTCACTTAAAGTCACTATTTTAGCTGTAGTTGGGGGGGAAATATCAAAACTTTATGCCATCATTTCACATGAGCTGACTACCGTCACTTCTTTTTTATCCATCATCTCGTCCTTTCACCATCATTTACATGCCCTCATCCACAAAAAATACTCTGTTCGGGTGCAATTACTTGACTCTCTGATTGTGCATTCTACTGAGCTGAATAGCTATGGGAGGCCCTGTTATACGATACGAACCTGCCACGACAACCCTGCTAGAATTATATCCAGAAGTCTACCAAATATTTTAGCAGGAAGGTTGGCTGGGTTATTTTTAGAGGCTCAAGGGATTTGATCAACAACAAGTTCTTCAATTTGCTCGAAATCTTCAACAAGACCATTCTATTGTTCAAGGGGTTTGGATTCTAGTCATAGAGGATGATATAGCATAGGTTTCGGGCCTTCCTGTCATTGGCTTTCGCTGGTTCAGTTGCAAACATATTATTCTTAATGCCCAACAGGATTTTCTCTTGCCAGGAGAACAAGTTGATCCTAAAGCCTGGGGTGTTCAACTTAGCTCGTTTCCGCCTCCTTGGCCGAAAGTTGCAGAGTTTGTCAAGCACTACCTTACCTGTGAAGGACAATACCAGGTAGTTTACCAGTCCAACTTTGTCTTGTTATCTCATTTACGACATGCTAGACTGGTGAATATTCCTTACTATCTGCTCGGATGTCTTAGAAATATGTCGCATTATTGTAAATAAGCTAAAAATCACATCCTTTCCCTCACCCATCACCGTCTCATTCAATTACTCATCCAAAAGTGTTTTTCCCAACAAAACCCTCTTCTAAACAATCCACCCATAAACCCTTAGGAAGATGCTGAACATCCTGAAAGTCCTCATGAAGAACAACCACAAAACCTTCCTGACCCTCCAGAAATACCTATTAATCCGCCTACAGATCCAATTGATCCAATTAACCCTCCTACCATACCAAGTCCGCCCCACAATTTACCAGAATCATCTACTCCTATTGTTCATATCCTTAGCGATGATTCTGAAGAAGATAAACCTGATAACCCTCCCTGCCCTATCACTGAGGAAAAACTCACTCGCAAAAGAAAGAAGAAAACCACTGCTTTTCCTTCCTTTTTACCTAAAAAACAAACGAGGGCTTCAACAAAAGTAGCCACTACTGCCATTACACTAAACCCCCAATCCATTTTGCTAAAAACCCATACACCTCCACCCTCCCAAATCTTGAAATTTTTACCTGTTCAACCCACGGGCACTGAAACACAAGAACCAGAGGTCCAAGGTGTTGTGACATTATTTTCTTTACATCATGTAGCTGTCACACAAGAACCAGCTACTCATTCAATAGCTATCACACAAGAACCAACTACTCATTCAGTAGCTGAAACACAGGAACCAACTATAGCAGTTACACAAGAACCAACTACAGCTGAAACACAAGAACCAGTTTCTGACTTTATTCCTGAAATACAAGAATCAGATGCCTAGGGTGATGCAATAGTAGTTGTCACACAAGAACCAACTACTCATTCAGTAGCTGTCACACAAGAACCAACTACCCATTCAGTAGCTGAAACACAAGAACTAGCTATAGCTGTTACACAAGAACTAGCTACAAATGAAACACAAGAACCAACTGTTGACTTTATTCCTGAAATTCAAGAATCACATGCCTAGGGTGCTGAAACACTATTTTCTTTACATCAAGTAGCTGAAACTCAAGAATCAACTGCTAATTTTGTAGCCACTCCACAAGAACCGGCTACTGAGGTTGTGATCGTTACACAAAAACCAGTCACCCCTCTTGATACACCGATGACAGATCAACAACCAGAACCAACAATGCCTTCTCTCTTACAAGAGAATGAGTTTCTAAGATCAGAACTGGAAGCTTACAAGAAAGAGATGGTAATGTCAAAGAAAGCCTATGATAAGGAACTTAATTTGTATACCTTAGCTCGCGTAGCATCCATGGCAGGGAAAAACACAAAAGATGATCAGTATAGAAAGTATATGTGCAGCCAATGTGGGGATATTTATGACCAAGAAGGCTACAAAGTGGTTCAAATCCCAATGCTTGAAGCTTCCCCTACACCTACGAATTTTGTAGTTAAAAAAGAGGAACTCCCTAACGTTACACAAGAACCAGTAGGACCTTCAAAAATTCCAAAAAGAAAAGCTAATCTACAGGAACCGTGTCCTACAACAGCTGTTAAATATGAAGCTCTTGTTTTCATTAGTAAAGTTGTTCAAAATCTACCTATTGATGAATCTGCCCCTCTTGTCAAGATCAGTACCCCTACTTTTGTGGAACAAGCCACTCAGACTCTACCTCGGCCTACCACTTATGATGTTGAAACACAAACTCTGTCTATTGATGAATCTTCCCCTCCTGGCAAGATCAATACCCCTACTTTTGTGGAACAAGCCACTCATACTCTACCTCAGCCTACCACTTGTGATGCTGAAACACAAACCCAACCATGGAATGAGTAGGTAATAATGAACAAATGGAAAAAGGAGTCTACTATTACACAGGACAAAAGTTTGCAGGAGCACAGACTACTTTGGCTAAACCACATATATTCAAATTGGGAAGCTTTGGAGAAAACACACAAAGAATCACATGCCCATAAGAAGCAGAATGAGGAGTTAAAAAGCAAATTGCTCATGATGTTCGATTTGGTACAAAAATTGTTGGCTGCTAGGAAACCATCCTCAAATTACTCTCTTTTTCCTTATAGAATGACTTACATTCTTTCAGATTAAATCAATCAAAGAAGGAAGACCCTATGTAGTGTTCAAACTAGAAGATTTTGTTCAAACTTTTGCAGAAGCCTCTACTATTGATCAACATCTATTATGTGAGGTATATCTTCATAATGAAGTCATTCCTGAGAACAGACAGCTTAATCTTAACCCTCTTGTTGGTGATATCTAGATTCGGGCACTCGTCTCCTTCCTTTCCAACCAGATTATGTGGCAGAATGATTTTCTATATGCCAAGCATAATGAAGATAACCGTCTCCTCTGGATACGAACAGAACCACATAATGATACCACCTTTGTTGCAAAATATTATCAATTTTTTAAGAAACCAAGGATGACTCAATATATACGGCAACTACAGGCAACAGTACTTCAGGATTGTCAACAGTTTATTAAATCCATAGAAACTATTGCCCTAAAAACAAATAACATGTTTTGGCAACAATCTTCTGAGAAAAGGTAGGAGCACAATCTCTTTAGTCCTACCAATATTAAGACAACAATCTCTCGGGTACCTAGTTACATCAAATGTGTCCAACATTGCACTGAAAATTGGATAGGTTATCAGTGCCATTTTCCCATTCTGTGGATGCCAGTAGAGAAGTATCAATTTGATCATAGGTTGCCCAAGAAGGTTGAAGCAATAGCCTAGAAAAGGCTACAACACATTCAAGGATTCAAAGCCCCAACAAACAATACTTTCTACAACTACTGCTTAAGTAATTTGCACGCCCAGAGTCGGTATCCGGATTCTGATTCAGATTGAAGTTGCCTGAGGACATGAAACCTTTTTAATTGGGGGGGGATGTTAGGACCCTATAATGTACCTTTTTGCTCATACTTTTTGCTATCATTACATCCTTTTTCCACTCACATTTAAGCCTACATTATCACCTTAATCTATTTTTCCAAAGGTATATAACGTTTATTCTCTTTGCTATATGTTTAATTTGTTTTACATGTAATTTTACATTACTCTCATACTTATCCATTAATCAAAAATATATAGTTGCTAAAACAGTTTGAAGACTGCAGTTAATATATCGTTGTTGCTTGAAGACCATGTTGCTAAAAGAGTCAAACAGTACACAAACCCCGTTGCTGAAACAGTTCGTGATTTGCGATTCTAAATCAACATTTCACATACAACAGTAACAAGAAAAGATAATTAAGGGAGATATTACACTAGTCGCAACAACTGTACCTTAAGCCAACACCATTACAACCATCATTGCTGCTTGAAGACCACGTTGTTGAAAAAATCAAATAGTAGGCAAATCCCGTTGTTGAAACAGTCTGTGATTTGCGATGCTGAAACAATATTTCACATACAACAATTGCAAGAAAAGATAAATAAAGGAGTTGTTACACTGGCCACAACAGTTGTAACTCAAGCCAACACCATTACAACCACTGTAACAACATTTAGCTATGGAAGATCAGAATATCCTATTCTAACATAGAAGATTAGATCAGACTAAGAATAGGATTTGTATGTACACATGTAATTTTATGCTTAATTTTATTAAGAGGATTCTCATCTTTAAATAGGGGAGAAATCAACATTCTAAGGGGATTATGTAAGGCTTAGCTAGAAGGGAATTACAAAGAAGGAGCGTGTTCACTTTGGATTTTGTATCTTGTCACATTTGACAGATAAATAAAAGATCATTCTGAGCATTTCTTCTTAGTTCCTTTCATTTCTAGGGAATCTTGTGAGAAGGAGAGGGCCCACCTTCTTCACAAGATTCACCCATTACTTTTTGTAGTGTGTTAGTATTGTTTTTATTCATACCTTGTTAAAACTCTATTTCCACTGATTATTACATCATTTTCATACAATTCATTCCTAGGTAATTGTTAATCATTTTGATTGGTAATTCTATTTGTAGAATGAGTTTATGAAAGTGTGATAGTCAGAGACGGGTGCTAAAGATTCCCTCTTTGGGGAATAGGGTCCTGTTCTCTATTACATAATAGTTAGTCTTCTTTGCAGTTGTTGAAAGGTTCATTTTTCCTAGGTTGTTGTTTCTTAATGTAATCTAGGATTCTTCTGATAATTATTTTCCTTTAAATCTTAAACTCTGCAACAAATATATTTATTTTACTGTAATTCAAGGTAGAACTTCAGTTTGTTCAAAGCAAGGTGTGATTAGTGTAACTTTTACTACAACTTTGGATTGCTTTTGAGATTGAGCATATACAGTGTGTGATTGCCTTTCAAATAAACAGACTTCCCTGGGTTGACAATTTATGTAACACTTGATTGTTTTAATTAACAAGCAATTATAGTGACCAACAATAAGTATGAATAAAAGTGGGATAACTAGTTACATAATGCTTGAATTTATTGATTGCATAAACTACTGCCAAGAATTCTCTTTCAGTAACTGTGTAATTTAACTCAGCAGGAGTGATGTTCTTGCTGATATAGTAGATAGCATAGGGTTCTTTGTCCTCCTGTTGCCCTAGTACTGCACCAATTGCAGTGTCTGAGGCATTTGAAGAAATGTGAAAAGGCAGAGCCCAATTGGGCCCTCTCAAGATGGGAGTTGTGGAGAATTTCTGTTTTAGATCTGCAAAAGACAATTCACAGCTGTCAGTCCAACGAAAGTCAATATGTTTTGTTAGTAGAAAAAACAATGGAGAGGCAAGTTTAGAGAAATTTTTAATGAATCTCCTGTAATACCCGGCGTGCCTTAAAAAAATTCTTTCCTCTTTCTGAGTTGATGGAGTTGGAATGTCCAAAATTACATGGATTTTGGCTGGATCTACCTAAATCCCTGCATAAGAGATGAAGTGTCCCAGCACTACCCCTTCGCACATCATCATATGGCACTTTTATGTACTTAAAGAAAGATGAGGCTGTCTACATCTTTTGAGCACTTTTTTCAGATTAGACAAAGCTTCTTCAAAATCAATACCATAAGGTGTAAAGTCATCCATGAATATTTCCATACAGTCATTCACCATATCAAAGAAAATACCAATCACAGCTCTCTGGAAAGTGGTTGGTGCATTACACAAGCCAAATGGGAGAACCTTGTAGGCAAATGTGCCCCAAGGGTTGGTAAAGGTGGTATTATCTTGGTCTTGTGGGGCAATTTGTATCTGGTTATAGCCATTGAATCCATCTAGGAAAGAAAATAATTTTTTTCCAGCTAGGTTGTCTAAGACCTGATCAATAAATGGCAGAGGGAAATGATCCTTCTACGTGGCCTTATTCAAGAATTTATAGTCCACACACACTCTCTACTTACCATTCTTTTTATTCACTATAACCAATGGTGATACCCACTCATTGTCCGATATAGGATAGATGAATTCGACATTGATAAGTTTATGAAGTTCTTCCTTAACAATTTCTTTAAGGTTTGGGTTCATCCTCCTTTGTGGATGGAAAATGGGTCGGCATTCTTCTTTGATGTATATATGGTGGGTGCATGGTTCATAGGGAATGCCTTTCATATCCATGTAATCCTAGTCAAACGTTTCTTTATGTTCAGTCAGTAATTTGATTAATCGGCGAGTTTCAGCAGTGGAGAGATCGGGATTAATGTTCAAGGTTTTTCCAGGTTCGACTTCCACAACAATGCTCTTAGAACTGATTCTAGGAAATAACTCTGTTATTTCTGTTTTTTCATCTATTGTTACAGCGTTCGATGTTACAGTGGCTGTAGTTACAACTGAATCAATTTGATTGTCAATGGTTTCTGAGAACATTTCTGAGTTCATTTCTTCCTGGGCCATAGGGTCAATGAATCTAATCAACTGGTGGTGCGTGTTCTGTGTAATAGCAGAGGGTTCACAAATAAAGAAGTTGATTAACTCATCCCCCGTCTCATCTTTGAAACTTGGGTCCTTTCCTGTAGTTAGCACAGGCAGAGCACTTCCATCCTCAGTGTCCATCCATAGAGAATTTTTAGGTTCTCCACTGGGTGTAGCATGAGGATACAGGGTAAGTTTTTTTGTGTCATAACCATCAAAGATGGTCATGGAACCAGATATGCAACCAATGAAAGCATCAACTGTAGCTAACCATGGTCATCCTAGAATTAGAGGATGGCCTCCCAGATAGGGTTTGGGTTGCAAAACGACAAAATCAGCAGGATACTTCCATAAGTCCACTGAAATGACTAAATCATCGATTAATCCTTTTGGTCTGATGGTAGAGCAATCAACTAGTTCTAGAACAGTAGGAGTAGGTCGGATTTGTGTTCTGAGTTGCAACAACTGCATAGTTTCTATTGGCATGATGTTAATTGCTGCCCCTAAGTCAACTAGTACATGTGGAATAGATGTCTGTCCAATTTTGATAGTGACTATAGGGTTTCTTGGGTTGCCATATTTAATAGGTGGAGTTTTGCCTAACATCAACTCAAAAAAATCCCCCACTACATGCACTGTGAGGGGATCTTTAGGTTTTCATCCAAGTTTTCTGATACAGAGGCCCCTCACAGTCTTGGCATAAATAGGGACATCCCTTATGGCTTGCAGTAGTGGAATATTAATGTGCATATTTTGCAATTCTCCTAGGAGATTGAAATATGGTAATTCCACAGGCTTGGTAATTTTCAGTCTTTAAGGGAATGGTGGGTCTACTGATTCTATAATGGGTTGGTCAATTTCTTTTGTATCAGCAGATGGTCTCTCCCCTGATTCCTTATCTGATTCTGAAGATGGAGCATCTTCAATTATTGGCTCAACTATTCTCCCCGATCTTAATTTTATTTCATCAAAAGGCATAGGAGTAATAGATAAGGCTGACACATTATGTATGTCTATGTTCTAAAAGACCTTATTATTTGGGTTTGGGTTAGGTTGCATAGGCATATGAGGTCGTAATGGAGGATTGTTTGGTGAGGCATTAGGAGGTAATTGCAGCTGTTGCTGCTGGTATGGGGGTTGTAACTGTTGATGATAGGGGTTCGGTTGGTGATGGCTTTGATAACTGAGTTGTTGTTGAGGGCCTCTCTCGTATGGGTTCCATTTCCCATAGTGATTTTGTTGTTGGGGAATAGGTGACCATGCATTGGGAGCCTAATAAGAGGGTGGCATTTTATTTGGAGGGGGGGCATTCATCTGGCCATATGGTAGCTGATTGTTCCAATAATTAAATGTTGGAGGAGAGAATTGAGAGTTCATACCTTGACCTCTTGGCTGCCATTGTCTTCTTTGTGTTATTAGATAGACAACCTCTGCTTCCTCATTAGTTTCCTTCATTGATGCTTTTCCACCTGGTAGAGAGGGACATTGGTCAGTGGCATGGTCTAATTCAAAAATAAGGGATACCTGGACACTATTCAGTGGGCACTCCCTTGGTGGATGGTTCTTTTTGAAATTCGGACAGAAAATGCACAATGCTTTCTCTGATTCTGCTTGTTTCTGTTTGACCTGCAAAGTATCCATTTGTGAGGCAAAAGAGTTAACCATCTCTATTTTGAAATTTTCTAACAGATTACCTATTTTTTCTCTTGTTGCTCCTCCATTGGCTGATTTTTGTACCCTTGAAAAAGTGGTATCCTTGGTAGCTGACTTATTCCTTGTAGATCCTCGAGAACATATTTTGTAGAGATCTACAATGTCCTCATAGGATTCCTTAGATATATCTTCCTTGCCAAGCATATTCAACATATCTAAACAATCTTCTCTAACTCCTTTTATCAAAATGGTTTTCAGAATGTCCTTACTCACATCTGGATGTCTAGACCTTTGTAGATTATATTGGAGTCGCTCCACAAAGTCTTCAAGGGTATCATCCTCCTTCTGTGACATCTTGAATAGTTCATCTCTTCATTCCCTTGTTCGACAGTAGTCTTGGTATTTGTTTTGGAAAAGCTACCTCATTTGTACCCATGTTGAAATGTTTTCTCCTCCAAGGCTCATGAACCATCTTAACGCATTACCCTTTAATATACATGGAAACAGTTTTAGCTTATGCATAGTGGTAGTGTAGTCATAGCTTCTACACAAAATGTCAAATTCAAACAGAAACTCATCTGGATCTTCAGTAGATAATCCATGAAAATTTGGGAGAGCTAAGAGAGGTATGTTTTTCATAGGATCCATCCCTCGTGTGGGAACATAAAAAATAGGAAAAACCAAGGTAGAGATAGTATTTTCATTGTTTACCTGATCCTTGTTGTTCTGTGGATTCTCTTGGTGGAGTTCTTCTTCATTATACCCTTCATTATCCATATGTTCTCTTCCCCTCCACTCAATATGAACAACGTCCCACTCTTCTTTAGTGACTATCCGACCATTGATATGATAAAAAACTTCTTCTAGATTTTCCCTGTTCCAGGCTATACTTCCTTGATCTTCGATGTTCTCCAGTGTTGCTTGTTGATTTGTTGGTGACAAATCTTTAGCTTCGACTTCAACTTCATCTTCATCCCTTGATGAGAACGATGTTTCGAGAAGGGATATTTCTGTTGACTACGGATCACGTCTTCTTGGAGGATTTGCAGGGCGAAAAATGGATCTTGAAGAAGAATCTGCTCTGGCTATAATCTCATCAACAATGGTTTGTCTTCCAAGTATGTTAGGATTTCTTCCTCCACGTCCTATGGTACCTGTAAGGTTATTATTTTGGGGGATTCGTTCTCGCGTTTCGTGATACATGCAGACTATTCATTCCTAAGAAATAAAACTAATGTGCTTACCAAAATCTATAATTATCTTCCCCAACAACGGCGCCAAAATGTTGGTCTTTAATTACCTAATTGAATAGAAAATCAAAGTGTTCAATATAAATTGTCAACCTAGGGAAGTCTGTTATTTCAAGATAATTGTGCATAGTCTATGCTAGATTATGAAAGCATCTCTAATCTAATTGTAGGAGGGAAGTTTTAAAAAAAACAAACAAACATTATCACTAACACAGTTGTGTTGATACAGCTGGAGTTCTACAGATTTGAAATCATAATTGCAATCTAAACTGATGAATGTATAAGAACCCTGAATTGCCTACTCTAATCTAAATTTCTAATTTACTTTTGCAGGAAGAAGTTCTATACTATTTACAAAAAGTAAATCTACTTATTGCAAGAAGGTACTTCACACTTTTATTTCTTGGAAACAAGATTTTAACCTAATGCAGAAAAAGGGAAATCAGATCTCCAACAATGTTCAACAATCGACTTCTAATTCTCATGAGACAAGTTTATGTGCATCTAACAAGAAGGAACTAAACTGTAACAACAATTGTATTCTAGAAATTTCTAACAATTAAATCATTCACATTTAAAACAACTAATCTAGAATTCAAAATAGAGGGGAATCGGTAAGGAGGGTGGGTCCTTTCCTTTTCACTGAATTCGCTCAAAGAAATAGGTTACATTCTGCTAAAGGAATTCAATCTACTCTTTCATTCAATTGCCAAAAATGTCTGTGTACAATAAGTGTTACTTTTTCTTTCTCCAGTAAAAAAAACCTCCTTTTTCATTACAAAAGCTCTGCTATTTAAAGTCAAAGTCATTTAGTAGAACATAAACAGATCATCTTGAGAATCGAGAACATTCTTGAGAATTCTCGATTCTCAAGATGTTCGTTTGATATCATTAATACAAAATATAGAACTCTCCTTGATCACCATTGTGAGCCAACATATCTAATTAGCAAGTGTTGTAATAGTCGTATAACAACAGGACTGGTGGCGTCTATTGTAACAACTTCCAATATTGACGGGCTTCTGTTGTAGTAGTCGTGTAATAACTTCCAGGATTGGTGGCATCTGTTGCAGCAGTCATGTAATAGCTTCCAAGATTGGTGCATAGCTGTAACAGCAACGAGTTTCTCGAAGTGGGTTGTTCTAAGAATTTTGATCATTAGTTAAATCATTTCACGGGTAAAATATGTGAACGTTACCAATCAAACATGCTAAGTAAATGAAAATATAAAAGAGAGGTGAATAGTTCATACCTTGGGAAAAAGGGTCTTAGTACTCTTTATAATAGTCATTTAGCTTAGGAATGAGAAGGTTGAATGGGAAAAAGAGGTAGTGAAAAATGGACATTTCTGGGTCCTAACAATATGCTTCCAGAAAAACCATCTATACAAACCTATATTTGGTTATGGGGACTTATGAAGTAATTGTATTTCATTATCCACTTCCCTCTTAGGTGGTAACCCTTTAGGCTCTTGTAACACTCATACATATTCCTATGATAACTCCTCCAACTGCTATTTACTCTCTTTAGTAATCCCTCTAGGGTTTTGTTTACTCTTATCGATTCATCACCCAATTGATTCTCTCTTACGAAAAGCAATACATTTTTCTTACTAAAACTAATCAACTTTTTGCCTTGGTGGAAACTGACTAGAGATATCTTGGATCTACCTTTGTGTGAATTGATGATGTAATACTTGCCATCATTGCTCAAGTAGTATTGGTTTTCTCTCCTCATGAAGATTTCACCCCTCATATATATGTATTGGATTCCAAACACTACACCACACACATAAAGAGTACTACATTTACCTCCACCTTATGAATAAAGTATGCACTTATAGAAAATTTGATCTTACAATGTTCCATGGTCATAATTTAAATAAATTTATTTATCCATCCCAATGGATATGGTATAGGATGATCGTGAACTTCTAACCCAATCTTTCTGACTATACTTTCTTCTATGATATTGGACTCTTAATTATAATCGAAATGAGAATCTAGCTTAGTTTTTTTGACATAGATATTTATGTGGAAGAGTTTTGTGATCTTTTTATGTTTGTAACATCCCACTCTACTGTGAATGCTTTTATCGACTTATTCTTTGAGGACACTTGTGTGCAAGTGATCCGGTTATGGTACATGGAGATTTTGTTTCAATTATGGATTATACATGACAATGATGATGATGATGTGGTGTGACTTGTTGTTTTGATATTAATGTATTTATGAAGGCTATTGACACGTTTACCTGAGTGTGCAGGACATGTGGAAAATTATGGATGTTGATGGCATAAATGGACCTCCTTGGACTCCATATTGAGTTAGGGAGTGGATTATATTTTGTTTGAGTATTTCATTTTATGCATATGTGACATGTGATTGATTATAGTATGATTATGTATGTGGATCATTATCAGTGTTTTGTCAATGGATGCAGGTTGATGATGGTTGCTAATATGACTCACATAAGGAGTAAAGGGTCCATGAACAAAATCCAGACATTGAGGGAGAGGTGTGGCAGAGTCTCTGTCATAGCCTACTAACACTCCCGTTGTGGCTCGAATTGTAGGTGAATGATTACCTAGTTCGAGAGGTACAAAATTTCATGAGGGTGGACTAAGACAATTGCTCATGATTATTTCTAAGGGGCATGTAATAAGGCAGATTCCTTATTCCTTAGATTCCCTTAGTCTCTCACAAGGTCGACCGATTGGAGTGTTGACTCCAAGGGTTGAAAAAATTACCAAAACCAGTCAAAGGCGAGTGACAACCTTGGAGCACAGAGGTGCATATTGAAGGGCACATCACGTAATTAAAACATTGATTCAATAAATCTAGGTGGCCTAGAACACTTTGAAAATCATTATACCTTGTCGGGTTTAAATAATTAATTTAAGAGTGAAACTATTAATCATAAATCTCAATAAAATTTAAAGCATATTTAAAAGACAAAACCGAAGTCTAAGTTTAGTTATGGGAGTAAATAAATTTTATAAATTAAATTTAAAGAAAAGAGATAAATCAATTTAAGAGTTAAAATAAAGAGAAAATAAGAAAATGAGATATAATGCACATGTGTGCATGAAATTAATAAAATTGAATTTAAAATAAGAAAGAAATAAAATATGAGAGAATAGGTGTACACATACGATGGTATCTAGAGTCTAGATACCACTAGTATAACTCAAAGAAGACTCCTAATTAAACTCTAACTAAGATCTAGTTAGGAGACACTCATTAAATGAGAATATGGGAATAAAGAGACAACTAAGAGCGATTTTAGGAACAAATTCAGGAATGTGAGGGAAATTGACATTTTAATTAAAATAAAATTAGTAATTACTTGTGAAACTTGGGGAGAGGATGACAAGTGTGAGGGTGAGTAATCCTAATTTATTTACTTAAAAATGTAATTAACTGTGCATGTGGACATGTGTTAGTGAGAAAATTCCAATAAAACAAATGGACTAGATGGGAAAGGGGGACACTGATTATTGGTAAATTTAT
Organism: Picea sitchensis; assembly: GCA_010110895.2. NCBI lineage: Eukaryota > Viridiplantae > Streptophyta > Pinopsida > Pinales > Pinaceae > Picea > Picea sitchensis. Next base: position 119,280 of record SNQJ01S0002277.1, read on the forward strand.
GCTACCAAATTCATTTTAGAATGTGTTTTACTTGTGAGAGTTGGGATACCAAGTTTGAGGATAGAGTGGTAGCTCTTCCTTGGGAGGAAATTTTGGTTCTAGAGTATTTTTTGTTTGTGTGTGCGTGGCCTCTTTGAGGCTCGGGGGGATACGGGGGAAGAAGAGTACCCCTATCATTGGATATGAGGTACCAGTGAAGTATCTGCAATTAGTAAGTTGGAGGTCGGAAGGAGCTCCAATTGCGAAATATCATGTTCAAGTTTTGTATTCGTCGGTTACGGTAATCTTGTTGAGATTTGTAATTGTAATCAGATTTCTTGTAAATGAATTTTTAGAAATTTGCCATAAAACTGTGGTCATAATTGTAAATTTAATTTAGAAAGATTCTTGATGGTTTTTTGTGAGATCTAGAAATGATAATCGCTGCTAATAGATGTATTTACCCAAATACAAGTTTTTTATTTTTTTAAATAAAAAGGGTAGTACCTATCATATTATCAAAAAAGAGTATACAATGACCATTGACGACGCCAATTGTCCTGCCTGAACAGGAAACCAGGATAGCTGAGCGTCCAGTGCCAGATGCCAACTAGTCTTCAAAATATACATGCAAGTGCCCTGCTCGAGGGAAACCAGGGCTATTAATCTGAACAGTTTCAAAATAGTAGCCATGACTACATAAAAAGACTGAGCATTCGAACTAAACTAAGAAACTAGCAAAGACACTTCTGACCAGAAACTTCGGTGAGGCTACTTGCTCGTGTTTGGATGGTCGTTCCTCCATTGACGCCAACCTGCTGGAAGCGAGTACGCCTATGCACACGTTGGGCACTGTTGCTTTGGAGAGCTCTTGGAATAGGCTACGAAAAGCATATCCAGCCGAGAATCCATCCTAGCTAGGAGAAAATCCTGGTCATCCATCAGATTCTGGAGCTCGAAGATGAGCTGGAGATTCCCTATTGCAAGGCCTGGGGGCTGGTCCGACCCCCCACTGTCGCCGAAGGCACGCGTGCTGAAGTCTCTCTCTGCACGAGTTGGCAGTCCTGTTGTCGCTGTCACCCCTGTGTTGTCGTCGGGAGGGTCTTCCTCCTCCACAATGCAAGGTGGGAAGAGGTCCTCCGTGGTGGCAATGTGAAGGTTCCCTCAGGTCTCCTCAGGCGGTGGCTTTGTTTCCTCCACGCGAACGAGTGAGGGGTGGTGCTGCATCGCTTCCTCCAAACTTATCTCCTCTACTATCTCTATGGGTGGCGACCAGGGTCGTTGCTTGCGTCGAGTGGTTGCTAAAGCCAACGCTCGTTTGAAATTGTGAATTCTCCTGCGTCTGGATTCAGCCCTGTACCAGGCTGCCCCTCTGCGGGATTTCCCTCTGAGCCTGGGCATGGAGAGGATTCTGGTTCGAGCTCCTGTCAAAGTGGTTGCTTCCCGTCCTGGCTTCGGTCCGAGCAGAATGAACACTGCGAGCGACCGATGCAGAATGAACACTGCGAGTGACCGATGCAACCCGTCCCATTTCATCACAGCTGAAGTGCTCCAAGCTGTCATGACTGCCGAGGCCATTAAGGCTGGGTGGTTATTGCTCTGTCCCCTGGTACCATTCCCTCGTGCGAGAGGTCTCATCGACTGTGAATGGCGGGTGGAGGCCATGGCTTATTTAGTGTTCGGAGGGTGCTCACCGGTTGATGCCATAAATGGGCGTCCCGACGATCGTCCGCGTGTCTGCCAGCTGTGCGCGTATCACCCCATCCGGGGTACCCAAATACAAGTTATTATTGGTCATTGCCTTCAATTTTCTTATCAAAATATTAAAATTAAAATTATCATTTTATATAGTGGAGATTGATGCAATGGAATGTCTCATGTTTGTATGTTGGGAAGATTGTTGTATTAAATCGTTGCTAATAGATATATTTACCTAAATAAAAGTTATTCTTGGTTGCTTCCTTCAATTTTCTTATCAAATAATTAAAATTAAAATTATCGTTTTATATAATGGCGATTGATGCAATGGAATGTCTCATGTTTGTATGCTGAGAAGATTGTTGTATTATATATGTTGTGCATGGGAAAATATTGAAGAACTGAAATATCCTTGCAACCACTATTCTCAAATTTATAATTCTGAGGATAAACTCTAATTAGATGGTTATCCAATTTTACTATTAAGTTATTTTCTTTCTACCTCGATGTAACGATTGAAAACAATGTGTAATTTTTTAGTTGATGCTTTGTTCTTGAAATCCATTATGGAAATTCAAGACTGTAAAATCATAATCAGTCTTAGGATATCTGATCATTTAAGTATTGAGTTTTTATTCCCTTTTGGTAACCATTGACATGACCTGTGCATTTTTTTAAAGTTCAAGTTTCATGTCCTACACTATGCACATTAATGTTTTCTCGCATGCTCTTCCCTCCTCATGGCCTGTGGGTATGGAGTTTTGCACGTTGGGCCTTGATGTGTTGTTGTTGATTGACTTGTGGGCTTGGCGCTTGGGCGTTGGTCACTGGGATTCAATTGTTTATTGTTGGTTGGATCTCTTCCATGATTGGCATGCAATAATTCTGACCCTTGGCTTTTTAATTACATGCTTAAAAAATTTCTTATGATTTGGAATTTTGACCTTTTTGTTAGAATCGTGGAAGAAAATAAATAGCGCCCCCAATTTGAAGTTTCATTACAATGGAGTTTTATTTTTGATTCACTGTATCACTTGGATGATGGAATTCATGTTGTTCCCTCTAAGATTGACCCACTGGTAATTTACTATCTGTGTAGAATCCCTATCTCAATTTCTGGTAATTTACATGATGCTTGACTTGAATGAACCTGACTTTGTTAAGTTACTAATGACAGGTATAAATAGAACTCTATCTATGAATAAGATTGTACTTATGCTCTTTTGGTTTTTATTAATCCTTATGTCTTATTTTCTTTACTCAGTTTTCAATTAACATTGCTTGAAGGATTGATTAAGAAAAGTAGTTTATTCTATTGCGCAGGTAGAATTGATATTTAAGTATGGTTGGTGAATCTAGTCTTGAATTTCAACTTATGATTAGATTAATGAGATTTAGATACCTCTTGGTTCCTGAGAAAAGTCGCTAGTCTTGAGACCTTAAATGGTCAAAATCAATCAGATGAATCCTATACTTGAGCGTTGATTATGTGTCTTGGAGGTAATAACCATGCAGTATAGGTTGGATGGGTAGTTTCCTTATGAAATTGATTGTGTAAGTTATTAATATATGTTGTGATGCTTGTCACTTGTCGTAACATTTGTTTAAAAAAAAAAATATTTACCTTTTTAATGTACTCACTATTTGTTGTCATGACAGAGGGAACGTTACATATGGTATCATAGTGGTTTCAACTCTACGACATTACACCATTACGCCTTCCACTGTGTTAAATGAATTATTGAATCATATTGCTAATTAATTTTGAAAATTGTCAATGGAAGTAATCATGGTTAGAGAACATCGTTGAGGTAGAAGATGTGGTGCTAGAGGAAGAGGTGTGATTCCTCCGATAACATCCATGCCATAGGGGTCTAACCCCCAAGGAGAATAAAATATCATTGAGCAGGCAAAGGTTGTTGTGGGAGAGGTGGTAGGTATGATGACATCCTTCTAGAGGATGTTAGAGGAATTGATTAACTGACTGTATTGAGACGAGGGTAGGGCATCTGTACCCAATGAGGGTTCACAACGTGCTCCTGCTGGTAGTGTTAACATACACAAATAACTCGAGAAACTGAAGCTTCTCGAGTTCATGGGTGCCATGGATGGCTTAGTCGTCGAAGTATGGTTGGAGAACATGACAATGTGCTTTGCACTTTGTGATTACACCACCAATATGAATATTCACATGGAGGTCTTTCAACTGAAGGGGAGTGCTCTTTTATGTTGGAATACACTCCTACCTCCACTAAACATGGTCATCAAGGATGTGTCATGGGAGCTCTTCGAGAAAGGGTTCCGGGAGAATTACTTGTCTGAGGAATTCATTCAGTGCCAGCTGAACGAGTTCAAATTCTTACGACAGGGTGGTCATACGGTGCCAGAGTATGAGGCCATATTCATGGAGCTACTTAGGTATGCCCCACATCTGAACATAGATAAGTTAAAGTTCAATAGGTTTATGTTTGACCTTAACTTCAACATTCTTGCAAAGGTGAGGATTCTAATTCCTTATACGTTGCATGATGCAGTTTAGAAGGCCTTAATATTTGAGGAAGAAATAAACAACGGGGGTCAGGACAGGAATCCTTCTAGACCAAATGGACATACGACAACAGAGGCAGAGCAACATTAGACACCAGCTAGACATACTTCAGGGCATTGAGATATGCCTAGAGGACATATGTTCATGACACCATGCTGAAAAACTCCTCAGGAGAGGACTCCTTATAGAGGACAACAAAAGCAACAAATATGTCAGTAGAAACAATATTTTAGGCATGTTCAGTTGAACATACTAGGGTCACTGACTGCTAGGATAGAAATTTCTACTTCAGGGACCAGGAGTACTGGACCAAATACTAGATGTTGGACATGTCGAGAGCCACATCACCAGTGAGATTTCCTGATTGAGAAGGCCAGAGGGGTTGCATCAACAAGACTCACTACATTTGGAGATTTGGGCAAGGCCCACAGGATTCATGTAGCAGTAAACAATCGCCATGACGAGCACCAGTCCACTGTGATCAAGACATCAGGTATAATCGTCGACCAAAATTTCATTATTTTGTTAGATCCAGGTGCTAGAGAGAGATTTATTTCTAGTGTAGAGCTAAAGTGAAATAAGGTAAAGGTAGTCTAGCCAGACAAGCTTAGATATGTAGAAATGGCATCAAGTGCCAAACAAAAATTTGGAGGAAAGGTCACGAACTGTAGCATTAACTTGGGAGAATTTGTAACGAAGGCCAACCTATATGTCATGATCTTAGGATATGATGAAATATTGATTGGTATCGACTGGTTGTAATAGCATGGTGCAATACTCAATTGTAAAACAAAATGGTTAAGTTTGACAAATTATTTGGGACAAAGTAGACTGATTGTAGGAATAAACCAGGGAGTGTCCTTGAGGTTTATTTCTTCCCTACAGTTACATAAGAGAATGTGAAAAGGATTTAATTTATATGAAATCTTAGCGCTAAATGAAAAGGGAGAGGCAAAAGGATTAGAGAACCTTCTTATAGTACAAGAGTTTGCATACGTATTCCCAAAAGAGTTACTAGGTTTATTTCTTGAATGAGAGTTGGAGTTTACAATAGAATTGAAACCTAGAACTAAACCCATAGAGAGAAATCCTTATCGGATGTCAATGCCTGAATCATAGGATTTGAAAATGAAATTGAAGGAATTTTTGGACCTAGTATTGATACGTCCAAGTTTATCGCCTTCGGGTGCTCCATTTATTTTCATAAGAAAGAAGGATGGATCATGGAGACTTTGTATTGACTACCATCAATTAAACAAAGCGACGATCAAGAACTAGTATTTGTTGCCAAGAATAGACGATTTGTTTGATCAAATGAAAGGAGCAACGATGTTTTCTAAGATTGAATTGAGATTAGGATATCACCAGTTACATATTAAAAAGTAAGATGTCCCTAAGACCACATTTAATATGATATTCAAACACTATGAGTTTACAGTTTTACCTTTCAGATTGATGAACACCCTGAGAGTATTTATGAGTTTGATGAATGGGGTGTTCCACGAATACTTGGAAAAGTTTGTTCAAGTATTTAATGATGACATATTGATTTATTCTTGAACAAAATAAGAACATGATGAACATTTAATATTGGTACTACTGTGTCTATGAGAAAACAAATTGTACGGGAAACTATCAAAATTTTAGTTTTACCAATCAAAGACTCATTACTTGGAACATATCGTATCTGGTGAAGGTATCATTGTAGAGCCAACAAAAGTAGAGGCTATCATGGAATGGCCTGCATTGAAAAACATACAAAATTATACAACTTTATGGGTTTAGCAGGATATTACTGACTATTAATCAAAGGTTTTTCAAGGATAGAAAATCCGATCACGAAATTGCAAAATAAGAACAATAAGTTTGTATGGACAGAGAAATGTGAGAAAGAATTTCAAAAACTTAAAGAGTTGTTGAAGACAACTCCAATAATGAAGGTCCCCGACATGGACACAAAATTCTTGGTATGCAGAGACACATCCAAGGAATTTTCAGGGAACCTTTTGATTTAAGATGGTCGAGTGATCGCTTACATTTCAAGGAAATTGTGAAAGAATGAGGATAACTACACAATGCATAACATGGACTTATTGGAAATTGTATATTCCTTGAATGTTTGGAGACATTATCTGATTGGATGAAAATTTGAATTAAAGATAGATCACTGTGGATTGTGATGCAGGAGCATCACTGGAAAGCATGCAGAGAAGGACCTATCAGCGTCTGGGAATCTGTACAGAACCTTAACACTGGCAGTCACAGTAGACATTTTTAAGTATGCCTTAACTCAACACCGAAAAAATATTTTGAGGCACACTTGAGTGATCGCGAGCGAAGTGGGTGTTTCCAATCTGACTCTGGTATGTGGCTGGACTAAAATAGTTGTAGGATAGGGTGTGATGTAGACAAGTAGCTAGGGGAAACCCTAAGATCCCTCTAAGATAAATAGAGGTTTTGTACGGCCAAATGTGGCTGGCTGTATGGTAGATAACTGCAAATTAGTTGGAGATTTATGAGTTTTTTAGTTTTGTTTTTTATTACAGTTGTAGCCATTTTAACTTATGAATATAATAGAGGAAAATATATCCAATGCATGGTGTCGAATTTTTTTTTCAATTCTCTATTATTGTGCTTTCATGAATGAAGGAATGAATTTCGTTATGAGTAGATGGAACTGTGAATGTTAGTATAAGTTTCAATTGTTTCTCTTCTGTTGAGAGTGGTGCAAGGTGTACACACAGAATGTAAGCAATGGGTTGACATAATCTATTATGGTTCTAAAGCTCAAAAGAGATAGCATGAAACTTTCCCTTTGCAAGGAGTGCAAAGAGACTAGTGTAAGGCATGCACATTCGTCCGCAAGAATTTGAACCTGGCATAAATATCTGGTGCAAGGAGTGCACAGATCTAGGATTCAACTAAGCATAGAACAAACTTTGCAAGAAGTCAAAGAACTATAAAAGGAGAATGCAAGGAGTTATTGAAATCACTGAAAATGCAAGGACTGCACAGGAAGTCGAAGTCTCCACGAGACCAAGCTTGGGAGGAATAACACTTTCCATAAGTGTTAACGATATCCAAGAAATGGACTTGCATGAAGGAAAATGGTCTATGCCTTTGACTCTTTTGAAAATCTTCTAAGTTTGAAGAAAGCATAAGATCAGGGGGAAATATTTGGATTGTCCTGTCAACGTCCAGAAAACATGGAGCAAGCATAGAGGGGGAAAGATCTCAATCATTTGGTCTAAGCACAAAGTAATCATAGCCACTCGATCAAGGTAAAGTGCACTAGTGATAATCTTTGAATGTACACAGGAGGATTGGTTTTACGAAATTATGAAATCATCGAAACCATCCATCAAGGGGGACACGCGACGATAGATTAGCCTTTCGATGACTCGTGACTTTGAGAAGTCAAATGCATAGTTATAAGAACTCGTGAGTCGTGAAATCACAATTTGATCATAGTCGTTGATCGGAGGAGGGAGTTGAACTGTAGATCTAGTCTTGTTGGGAGTTCACAACTCAGGAAATTAGAAGTAGGAGTTCTAGGAAATCGCAAAGTCTGAGTTCACAATTTGATCTGAGTCCTTGGATCAAGGAGAGATCTGGACCATTGGTTTCCCAGGGAGATATCAGGAGTTCGGATATCGAGAGAGGGAGGTGAGCAGTCCTCCAAATTTGAGAAACGTGAAGTCCTGATACGCGAAAAGGAGATTAGAACTTTTTGATCGCAAGGAATGTGGACCGTTGATTTAGTGCTCCGAAATATCAAAATTTTAGGAGTTGGGGTGAATCACATGTGAAGACCTGATATGAGAAGTCATGATTCACCTTTTGATTAGGAAAGTGGTCATAATCGTGGTCATGAAAAGGAAAGTGCTTAGCCAGAGAAGAGCTAGTGCCCATTTGGCGTTGAGGTTTGAACAATGCTCAGGAGACGGCCTGCGAGTCTCACATGACCGGCGTCTTTGGAGAAAGGACCTGTGTAAGTGGGTTTTGGATCTAGAAGAGACTTGAAGAATCAATCAAACTTAGTTTCTTGATTGATCCTAGATCAGGAGCTTGCGAAACCTTTAGGTGGGTCTGCATCAAGTGGTATCAGAGCTGATTTTTCATCGGTATATTTCAGGCAAAGGAGGTAAAGGTGATAGTTTGATACTGTCAAGTGGTATCAAAGGAAAGTTTTTCTTGCAGACAATAGGTAAAGGAGAGGAGACATAATAAATCAAATTTGTACTCTGTGTGTGACAAAGAGTCAACAAAATGCCACCAAGGAGACGAGCGAAAGCACCCTTATCCTATCGAGCTGTAGAAAGGGAGATGCGAGAACTTCATGCAATATTAGAGGTGATGGAGGCAGCATAGAAGAGAGCACTTGATACTGGATACATCAACAATGCTGAGAGTGAAGCATTAGAGTTTGAAGAAGTTGTAGGAGAGGATGTTGCTGAAGAACACTTGCTAAGAGAAGTTATTAGATTGGGAGGTAGAGCCAAGATAGAGGTCCCAATGTATGAAGGCAATTTAGATGCTGAAGAGTTGTTGGATTGGATAAGATCTATGGAAAAACATTTTGACTATGAAGATGTCAATGAAGAGAGAAAGGTAAAATATGTTGTCACTAGGCTAAAAGGACATGTGGCACTGTGGTGGGATGAACTGGAGGCTGAAAGGAGAATCCAAGGAAAGCAGAAGATAAAGAATTGGGATAGAATGGTATCAAAGATGAAGTCTAAGTTCATGCCCAAGTATTTTCAGATCAATGTGTTCAGGAAGATGCAGAACCTGAGATAGAAAGGGATGACAGTTAAGGAGTACACATAGGATTTATATAGGCTAAACATCAGAACTGGACAAAGGGAGAGAGATGAAGAAAAAGTTGCCAGATATATAAATGGCCTGAGATATGAAATCCAGGATGATCTCAACATGATGTTAGTAAAGATAGTGGAGGATGCTTATCAGTTCACAATGAAGGTAGAGGAGAATTTGGCCAGAAAACAAAGCCAACAAGGAAGAGGTAAAAGCCTAGCCCAAACCAGAGTTAAGGGAGTTACCCATGACAAGACACATAAGTCTAAGGATGAGGCTGAAAAACCACATAGTCACTCGAAAAGAGGAGCAAATTTCCAAGGAAGACAGGGTGGTGGAAGAAGTTCTTCTAGAGGAAGAGGAAGAAGAGGAGGAGGAGAAGTAAGATTCTATGCTTGTGGAAAGACAAGTCACATGTCATGGGAATGTCCTAAGAAAAGGAGATAAGGGGGGTTTGCATCACATTTCAGAAGAAGGGGGGTATGTGCTCACATTTCAGAAGCAAAGAGAAGAGATGTTGAAGCAACATGAGTAGACAATGGAAGGTCCCTGATGTTGAGAAAGGTTCTCTTGAAACTAGAGGCAGAAGTTGAAAATCTAGTGTAGAGGAATAGTCTCTTCAGAACAACTTTCAAGAGTAAGGACGGAGTATGCAAGGTGATAATTGATAGTGGGAGCACTGATAACTTAGTATCCTTAGAGACGGTGGATAAATTGGAGCTAGAGACAACTACACATCCGAAGCCATACAAAGTCTCATGGTTGCATAAAGGACACCAGGTAATGGTTACTAAACAATGCTTGGTTGAATTTAATATAGGAGGATATAGAGATGCAATTCTATGTGATGTAATTCCCATGGATGTATGCCATATTTTGTTGGGAAGACCATGGTAGTTTGATAGAAATGTCATTCATGATGGGAGGAATAATACATACACCTTGGAGAAGAATGGTAGGACACACATACTACTGCCAATAGAGGAGAATAAAGTGAAGGAGGATGCTAGCACAAGCATACTTCTCATGAGCGGGAAGGAACTCCTAAAAGAAGTCAAGAAAGAAGAAGAGATGTAGTTTGTTGTGATGATGAAACCTAGGGTTATCCTTACAAGTACTTCAATGGATTATTTACCTGAAGAAGTTCAATAATTGTTGGATAATTTTGATGACATAGTGGTGGATGAGCTTCCTAACTCATTGCCACCCATCAGAAGTATCAACCACCATATTGACTTGATACCAGGAGCAAGTCTTCCGAACAAAGAAACATACAGATTGAAACCTTGAGAGAATGCACAAGTGAAGAACCAAGTCCAGGAACCGTTCGACAAGGGTTTGATCAGAGAGAACTTGAGTCCATGAGTAGTACCAACTATGTTGAGTCCAAAGAAGAATGGAGGATGGATAATGTGTACAGACTCAAGAGCCATTAACAAGATCACCATCAGGTATAGATTTTCTTTACCAAGAATGGATTATTTAATGGATTGTTTAAGTGAAGCAAATTTATTTTCTAAAATAGATTTGAAAAACGGATAACACTAGATTAGAATGAGGGAAGTTGATGAGTGGAAGATAGCCTTTAAGACAAATGAAGGTTTGTATGAGTGGCTTGCTATGCCATTTGTCTTAAAAAATTCCCCAAGTACTTTTATGAGGCTGATGAATGAGATACTGAAAGATTTCATTGGAAAATTTGTGGTTGTATATCTGGATGATATATTGATCTTTAGCAAGACTAAAGAGGATAATTTGAGGCACCTAACTCTAGTGATGAGAATACTACAACAAGATAAGTTGTTGATAAATCTAAAGAAGTCCTCTTTTATAAATACACAACTCATTTACTTGGGTTTTGTGATCTCTTTTAATGAACTGAAGATGGATCCAGAGTATGTTTAAGGTAAGGAGCTTCCATGGATTAACAAGATTCTATAGGAAGTTCATCAGAGACTTCAGTGGAATTTGTGTGCCAATGGTGGATACAATGAAGAAGAAGCACAAGTCTTTTAAATGGATAGAGGAAGCCAAGAGGAGATTCAATATACTAAAGGAGAAAATAAAAGAACGACCAATTTTGGTCTTGCCGAATTTTGAAAAGACATTTCAGGTGAGATGTGATGCAATTGGAGTTGCAATTGGAGTTGCAATTGGAGTAGTTTTTAGCTAGGATAATAGACATGTTGCCTATTTCAGTAAGAAGCTGAATGAGACCAAGAGGAGATACTCCATGTATGATAAGGAGTTTTATGACATAATTCAATCCTTGAATAAGTGGAGAAATTACCTTGTCCCATAGGAATTTGTCTTGTATAGCGATAATCAGGCTTTACAATTCATAGCCAAATAGGAAAAATTGAATCAGAGGCACATAAGGTGAGTTGAGTTTATGCAAAATTTTACTTTTTTTATAAAACATATTGTTGGAAATGCTAACAAGGTTGTTGATGCATTAAGCATGAAATTTTCGATTCTACAGGAATTTCAGGTCAAGACCTTGGGGTTTGAACACCTTAAGGACATGTATTGTGATGATACAAATTTCAAGGAAGCATATGAAGCATGTCCAAATCCTGTGCTGAGAGATAGAAGCCAGTGTGAAAATTATATGATTCAAGAGGGATTGTTGTTCAAAGGAAATCAATTATGCATACCAAAATGCTCAATGAGGGATAAGCTTTTCAAGGAAAAGCATAGTGGATTATTGGATGGACATTTAGGCCATGATAAAACATTTGCACAGTTGAGAAGTTCATATTATTGGCTAGGTATGAGAACAAAAGTGATAAATTTTGTGAACATATGTAGAATCTGCTAACATGCAAAAGGTTAAAGACAGAACACTAGATTGTATCAACCATTGCCAATACCAGAGAGGCCTTGGGATGAAATAAGCATGGATTTTGTGATGGGACTGCCAAGAAAGAAAAGAGGATGTGATTCTATATTTTTGGTGGTGGATAGATTTTCAGAGATGGCACACTTTATCCCATGCCAGAAGACTAGTGATGCAACACATGTTGCAAATTGTTTTTCAAGGAAGTTGTAAGACTTCACGGCCTACATAGAAGCATTGTCTCGGACAAAGACATAAAATTTGTTAGACACTTTTGGAGAAAACTGTCGAAGAAGTTGGGGATAGATTTTTCCTTCATCTTAGCTTATCACCCTCAGACAGATGGATAGACTGAGGTGGTAAAAATAAGTTTTGAAAACTTGTTGAGGAGTCTGGTTACTAAGCACCATAATCAGTGGGATCAGATTCTGCCACAAGTAGAATTTTCATACAATGATTCACCAAACATGAGCACTGGAAAGAGAACATTCCAAATATTGTATGGAATGCAACCTAGGGGTGTATCTAAGTTGATAGACTTGGAACAGAGTGAGATCAGGAGCATTGGAGCAGAAGATTTTTCTACAGAAATGAAGAATCTCCATAGCCAGATCAGAGGACAGTTGTAGAGTTCTAACCAGGAGTACAAATGCAGAGCTCATCAACATCATAGAGAACTTCAATTTGAAGTAGGAGATCAAATTCTCTCACATCTCAGGAAGGAAAGGTTCCCTAAGGGAACATATAACAAGTTAAAAATGAAGAACATAGGACCATGTAAGACCTTGAGGAAGTTTGATGAAAACACCTATGAGATTGATCTGCTAAATGATGTGGGCATATCGCCCATATTCAATGTTTCAGACCTATACCCTTACAAGGAATATGAAACAGAGGGATCAAAAGATCAAGAAAAGATTCAGTGGGAGAAACAAATTCCTGTAGCAGAGAAACCACAGATGGAGAATATCGTTGATCAGAGGATCAGAAAAAAGACCAGGAGGAACACCTATTTTAAATATCTGGCCAAATGGAAGGGACACCTAATAGAAGATATCAGTTGGGAAAATCAAACTGATATCCATAAGCATGGAAAATCAGTGTAGGAGATCATGGACAGGAGTCCATGAATTTTTTCAAGGGGAGTATGATGTAGGAGAATCGCTGGCAAGCATGCAGAGTAGGACCTATCAGTGTTTGGGAATCTATACGGAACCTCAACGCTGGAATTTACAACAAACATTTTGAAGTACGCCTTAAATCAACGCCAAAAAAATATTTTGAGGCACGCTTGAGTAATCACGAGTGAAGTGGGAGTTTCCACTCTGGCTCTGAGATGTGACTGGACTAAAATAGTCGTATAATAGGGTGTAATGTAGACAAGTATCCAGGGGAAACCCTAAGATCCCTTTGAGATAAATAGAGGTTTTGTATGCCCAAATGTGGATAGCTACAGGGTAGATAGCTGCAAATTAGTTGGAGATTTCTGACTTTTTCAATTTTGTTTTTTATTAAAGTTGTAGCCATTTTCACTTATGAATACAATAGAGGAAAATTCATCCAATGCATGGTGTGGACATTGTTTTGCAATTCTCTGTTATTGTGAATTCATGAATGAATGCATGAATTTCGTTATGAGTAGATGGAATTGTGAATGTTAGGATAAGTTTCAATTGTTTCTTTTCTATTGAGAGTGGTGCAAGGTGTGCACATAGAACGCAAGGAGTGCATTGATGAAGTTTGTCTCGGTTTCAAAGTTCAGAAGAGGTAGCACAAAAATTTATGTTTGCAAGGAGTGCAAAGAGTGTTGGATTACTGAGAGGGGGGGTGAATCAGTAATAGAGCAATTTAATTCCTTTTAACCATATAATCCAAGTGTTATATCAATGAAACATTATTATCCAATAACTGCACCATATAATCCAAGTGTTATATCAATGAAACATTATTATCCACAACCTAGAAAAATAAGCAATGAACAAATGACAACTGATATATTCAACCAATTAGACAACTGTTGTTTTACGTGTAAACCCAAATCAGTAGAAAACCACCTAATGCTTTTTTCTTATATGTCTGAAGAATTATGGCCCATTGGAAGCACCAACTTCCTTTGTTTTCCAACAAGAATCGGAGGGAGGCTCCAACCCCTAGTTTCTCAAGCTACAACCTCGGTGGGAAGCTCCATCCCCAATTCTCTCGGCTACAACCGTATGAGGCTACAACCCTCATGTTCTCCGGCTACAACCTGGCAGGCTACAACCACCTGTTCTTGTCCCGTCCCGCCACCCTTAAGTAGAAGTAGAATGATGAACCATCACACACTATCACTGAGATATATCACCGTAAACCTGTATCAATAAATCTGAACCATGCATCAACCATGACCACCAGATTATAAACAAGTGTATCAACCATGCACCAACCTCAGAATCAACCTCGTATTTTAAACAAGTGTATCAACCATGCACCAACCTCAAAAGGCCCTCATCAATTTCTATCATCCAAATCTGATTTGTACCTCTCAGAATAGACTCCGGTGTATATCATTCCTCAAGTAAACCTTCCTTCCTTAAAAAAAGACTAGTATTTTCATCAAACTGTTTTTAGTCTCATATGCCTAGTTTGGATTATCAACAACCCCGACTTGAAGTAATTATAACCTTGGAACCTGTAATGTATAAAGATCTGAAACTGATACAATAATGTTCTTCAGTGTTTTTATGTAATTCCTCCAAGTAACTACTTTGAACCTCTCATAAAGGAGTTATAGCAAAATGGCATACCTTGCTGAATTTGGCTTATTCAGAGAGCAACCTTGTAGAGAGTGCCCCGCCAAAAATGTTTCGAAATAATCTGAAAATGTTACACAGCATAATAAATCATTTAATTCTAACTAGAAAATTTGGTCTCACTGAATTTGATCTTTTTATGAAGAAGTTATGACGTTTTACCTCGAAACACCTGATTTTGATTAGTTTCGTGGATCTGGCCAAAACCCTATTTTCCACATGCAGAAAGTGTAACTCCAAAACTACAGACCCATTAAGCTGATTTTTGAACCATATACTTGGATATGTTTTCTCATAGCAATTTCAGGATCTTGGAATCATTATAGAAAAAATTTATAGCTAAAATGGTGAGATGACCTGAAAATAACATACCATAGAAAGCACTAAAAGAATTTATCCCTTCCTTGCATTTCGGCCTCTTTCCTTCACTTTCCTCAATTGCCAAAATCTCAGACACCTATAGATATCAAATATGCTCAAGTGTTTCAAATGAGAGAGCCTTGCCCTTTATTTATACTCTCCAAGTAACTCTCCTTTAAAAACATATTCTAGGTCACTCTGGTCTCACTTTCCTTATTTCTCTTTTAGGGTTAGGTCCACTCTAATTTCTATCCATTGTACCCATATTGAAATAATTTATTTTGAATTCACTTTGAATTGTTATAATACACTCATCACCACTTATTATTTTCATCCTTTTAAAATCTCTTAAACCACTTTTGATTACGACCTTTGGGGCTTCTAGATGACATCTCTGAGGGTCCTCCAACTTCGTAAGGCCATAACTCTCAAACCGTGAGGAGTTATGTGACATTGTACATACCACCAAATGGAATGACATGTACCATCCATATAGAATAGTATTATCTGAAAATATATCATAACTCATACCATCAACAAACTTGGGTCCACCTAAAACCTGCGGTCTCCAGTCCCCATGGCCATAACTCTCTAACCGTGAGGAATTATGTGACGCCCATACCACTAGAAATGAATGACAAGCACTATCCATCTAGGATAGTTTCACCAACAATTTCTTTGATCTCATCTCGTTATTCTGCCAAGCATGGTCCTTCAACCATTCTTCTAGGATGACTCAATCAGCAAAGCTGCCTTCTTCCCGTGAGGGCTTTTCACCATAAGGGGACCACTGGAGTTCATCCATTTGTACACCTTTATAATCATGATAAGACAATACCGAGTCATCTATACATTTTCTCCAACAATGCATCATATACCAATGGAACCACATCATCCATCTTTCATCGTGTATCACAACTCATTGATCCATCTTCATCTATGCATTCTCATCAAGAACAATACATATTATATTACATCAATCATCAATCAATCAACTTTGACATCAATCAATCACTTGACATCAATCAATCAAACCATTGGCATGAATGACAACATGCTGATCCAACAATCCCCCTTTTGCATTAATGGCAATACCAACATTGATGTCAACACTAATTACCACTTATTGATGTCAATATGTAGTTATCATAAATTTTACATCAATAGTCAATGTGACTATTCTCCACATCAATATCTCCCATTATTAGACATCAAACACATCAATGTGATTATCTCTCCTTTGATATCAATGGCAAGGGCCATTCTCCTCTCGGGGTTGCTCCCTATCCGGAATTCCTTTGATCTTCCTCCAAATAATATATCCCCTTTTGAAAAAAGGGATATAACTGGATAACATCGAAATCTATTAGCTCTCATGTTCTCGAAACTACGCCTTTCCTCGCCTCAGATCTGATAAATCTGATCCACCTGAACCATGCCTCTCAGTTCTCCCCGATTCATTAATCTCCCCTTTGTCATCAATGGCAAGGTATATTTCCATCCAAGGTTGCCCCCGAAGACTGAAATATCCTCTTTATGGTGCTTCCTCTCGTACATCTAAGACATATAAGATAAGCATTCCAAAAGTATCTATTTTTGAGAAATAACTCCAAGTTCGCTAATATATTCAAAGGTTTCCTCGTGGAAGTGGTTTTGTAAAGATGTCTCCAATTTGTTCTTTTGTGCCCACATAATTTCAACTCAGATGTTCTTTATGCAACGCGGTTCCCTCAGAAAGTGATACTTGATTGAATGTGTTTCGCGCATCACCTGGTTTTTCGAGATACTGATGGCACTTGTATTATCACAATATATTGAATGGGCTCATTATACTCAACCCGTATATCTGCCAAAGTTTTGTTTCATCCAAAGAACCTGTAGGCCAAATATGTCACGGCTTCGCAATATACTCTTGGTCGTAGGATAGAGATACCGATGATTGTTTATTGCTTAGCCATACCAAACACTCACCTAAGTAGAACGCTACCCACTGGTGCTTCATCGGTCATCACACACCAATCTGCATCTGTGTAGCCATAAGTGATAGATCTTTCCTTTTGGATACCATAACTAAACCTTCGCTCTTTGAGATATCCGGTACATCCTCTACCGCGCACATGTGATTCCTTTGGTGCCGCTTTAACAGTAAGCACTGGCCCAACTCAAGGTGCATTGGCATCATCCGGGTCTGATTTTGTCACATATAGTAGGTTACCAACCATTGACCTGTATTGCCCCGACCAGAGGACTTTGAATCATAATCTTTGCTCAACTTGTAACTAGTTTGCATGGAGGATAATTGGTTTGCAATATTCATTCCGAACCTCTTTAGCATTACATAATTTGGTTTGAGAAATAAAAATCTTTGGTTTCTTTGACGTATCTCAAGTCCCGTAAAGAAGGATAGTTCTGGGTAATGACATTTCAAATTCACTGTGATGTCTTTTGCAAATTTCGGGTTTAACCTCACATCACTACCAAAATAATATCATCAACATAAACTTCCAATAATACATCTTTGACTTTACCTTTGGATGTAGTTGTTGTCTCCTGACTTCTCTTTTCTCAACCCCGCCCAAGCATGTAGAGATACTTATCCAAATTGAGGCCCATGCTCTCTGCCCAATTATCATATATCTATTAAAACCTACTAAGTCTTCTTATAAATCCATCTCTATCCATAAATATGCCCAAGACCTACTTTGGCGAATCATTCATACTGCTAACGATGAGTAATTATACTATCAAACTATAATTTTGCTAGTTGATTACCAATATGTCTTCTCAACCATGCAAGTCGCCAAGGATGGTTCTTTGTTCTTTCATAGCTATCGCATAGATTCCCTCTGCCTAATATTCATATTACTTGGGAGTTCTACACTTAATGGCTCGTAATACCTCACTGGCGTATTCATCATCACTTTCATTGCAGATTTATTATCTCCGAAGCTCGAATTTCTTTCTTTCTATTCCTGGATTCATCTTTCACTACAATGTCCGGTTGGGTACACCCTCTTGAACATGTTCCTTATTTAATTGCCCTTCCTTGCTTTCAGCTATTTTCCAAACCTTCTCAGATCTAACATCTTTCCTTTCTCCAGAATTTTCTCTCTCATCTCATGCATTGTCAATCTTTAAGCATCTCCGTACCGGTCTTTGTTCACCGTTTTCCCGCTTCTTTATCCATGTTCTTTATATATGATATAAGTGTTCTATTTCATGAAGTATCGATCATGCTTCGCAATCAATCGGCTATGTGTCTATAGTTATGACATTTGTAACACTCAATGTTACACACTAGCATTTGCTCGGGCTTGAACATTTCCTTTATAATCCCCGCATCCTGCAACCCAGTCCAAAGTTAGTACAATAAAACAATGACCATAAATAAATTTTCATAATTGGGAGTGAATGATCTTCTTGTGGCTTTAGTCCTTCTGAATTTTTCTTTGACTAATCATGATCATGATTAGGCTTTTTGTGTCTTGGATAGATGGTTTTTTTGAAGATGTATCTTCATTAGTTTTCCTAGATTCTGGTTCACCATGATTACTTCCTTTGAGTAATTTCCCTGCGATAAATCTTTTTTTTTATTCTTCTTTTCTAGCAACGTGAGTGCTTCTCTTCATTCTCTACAACTCATGCAGATGTTTCTATCTCTTCAACTTTCTGGTTGCTCCATTTTGACTCTAGTACAACTTCTTCTTCAAGATTCTCAACCTCTTCTTTCTTTCTTTCTACATCCGAGACTTCACAGACTTTCCTGCATGTTTCTTTGCTTCTTCAAGTTGGATTTTCAATGCAATTATTTCTTCTTCCATTCTCTCTTCTTGACCAAACTCTTCCTCAAGTTGGTTTGGAAATCATTGGTTCTTTCTGAGAGAGATGATCCATCAATATTTTCTCTTTTCAGATCTTCCTTTTGTGTTGCCATGTTGGATTCTAAACATTTCTTTGATATTCTAGAGTTTCTTCAATTCTTCCGGGCTCTTCTAGAATGTAGATCTTAAATTCTTGATGACCCGCTGATCCTTTCTAACCTTGAACACTTTGCTTTTTGCCTCTATCAATTTTCTTTGGATGACTTGTTTTCTATCTTTCTTTCCTTAGATATTTAATTTTCTAATCGATCAAATTTTCTTTTGTAATTCAACTGCCTATCATACTCTCTTCCTCTCTTCTCTCAATTCAATTGGACATGATGAGCATCTTTCTTTCTTGTTTTTTTGTACTCAGATTCCTTTTTGCATTTCTCCTAATCTGTGATGGGGAAGAATATATGTCATGTAACTTATCCCAGTTCTTTGGAAATGAACATTTACTAACCTTTTCTTTTACCTCTGCTTTTAGGGGTAATCCTTCCTGTGATGAAATCCATCATATTTTGTTATTCTTTTTCATCACCTCTTCTTATTGTGCCTTTATTCTTTTAATCCATTGCATCTCCGTGAATAACTGATAGCTAAATATAATGTCCGTGTTCGTAAAATACTTCCGCCCTTCCACCCAGGCAAATCTCATACTTAAACCATTCACCATTAAACATTGGTACTCCATTCTAATAATCCATGATCTCCTTCTAGTGGTTAAACTATTTCTAAGGAACCTCGCTCTCATTCCAATTGTTGGATTACCGAGGGTAACTGCATAGAGTAATTTAATTCCTTTTAACCATATAACTAAGCAGTTATATCAATGAAACATTATTATCCAATAACCCAGAGTAAATAAGCAATGAACAAATGAACAATCATACACATACACAAAGATACCCAAGTTTTAATGCTGAAACCAAATCGAGAAAACCACGAATTCTTTTTCTTATATGTCTTGAAGAATTACATTCATTGAAGCACTAACTTCCTTTGTTTTCCAACAGAATCGGAAGGAGGCTCCAACCTCTAGTTTCTCAGCTACAACCCGAGGGAATCTCAAACTCCCCAAAACTCTGGCTACAAACAGAAGGAGACTACAACTCTATGTTCTCCTGGGTTACAACCGAAGGTGGCTACAACCACCCGCCCCTGCCCCGTCCCCTCCCACACCCTAAGTAGAAGTAGGACGATGGTTCATTGTCACACTATCACTGGAGATATATCACCAAAACCCTGTAATTCAATAATATGAACCATGCATCAACCACATCAACTCCTATTCATAACAAGTGCATCAACCATGCACCAACCCTCTAACAACTTGAATCCTTTAAACAAATGCATCAACCATGCACCAACCTCACAAAAAGGCTCCCCATCAATTTCTCATCATCATCCAACTGATGAAATTTGAACTAGGACCTAGAGCATCAATACCATTCCCACAAACCTTCCTTAACAAAGACTAGCATTTTCATCAAACTTGTTTCTTTTAATAGTCTCATGCGTCAGCTTTGGATTAGTCAACAACCCTCGACTTGAAGTAATCATAACTTTGAACCTGTAATGTATAAAGATCTGAAACCGATACACACAGCTATTCAGCAGGTTTTATTATGTAATTCCTCCAAGTGGTATCTACTTTAACCTCTCAGAAAAGGAGTTATAGCAAAATGGCATACCTTTCTGAATTCTCAAGCTTATTCTAGAGAGAGCGTCCTTGTAGAGATGCCCTGCACAAAATGTTTGTTGAATATCTGAAACTGTTACACAGTATAATACATCATTTACCCTAACCGCCACATTTGGTCTCACTGAATTTGATCTGCTATGAAGAAGTTATGACGTTTTCAAATTCAAAACACCTCGACATTTCACTAGTTTCGTGGATCTGCCACAAACCCTATTTTCCACAGAGTGTAACTCCACACAACGACCCACAAGCTGATTTTTGAACCACAGATACTTGATATGTTTTCTTCACTTTCATAGAAATTTTCAGGATCTGAATCATTATAGAAAAAAAGTTATAGCTTAAAATGGTGAGATGAGAATTTAAAATAACATACCATAGAAAGGACCCTCTCAAAAAAGAATTTATCCTGCATTTCCTTTCGGCCTTCTTTCTTTCATCACTTTCCTCAGAATTTCGGCCAAAATATCAGACACCTATAGATATCCAATATGCTCAAGGTGTGTTTCAAATGATAGAGCCTTGCCTCTTATTTATATCACCTAGCTTCCTTAAAACATATTCTAGGTCACTTGGCCCCACTTTCTCCATTTTAAGGTTAGGTCCACTTCTAATTTCTCCATTAAAATTATTATTGAAATAATTTATTTTGAATTCAATTTGAATTATAATACACTCATCACTTCACTTTTATTATTATTTACCTTTAAAAATCTCTTAAGCCACTGATTACTTTGACCTTTGGGGCTTCTAGATGACATCGGTCCTCCAACTGTAAGGCCATAACTTCCTCAAACCGCGAGGGAGTTAAGTGTGACATTGTACATACTCAACACCAGAAATGGAATGACATGTGCTCTCCATAGAATAGAATATTATTATTCGAAAATATATCATAACTCATACCATTATCCATCAAACAAACTTGGGTCCATTACCCAAACTCCGTGGTGCTCCCCAACTTCTCATGGCCATAACTCTAACCGTGAGGAATTATGTGACGCCCGCATACCACTAGAAATGGTGCATGACAAGCACTATCCATCTAGGATAGTTTCACCAACAATTTCTTTTATCTTCATCATCAAGTTATTCCTCATACAAGCATGGGTCTCAACCATTTAGGGATAACTCAATCCATAAAGCGCCTTCCTTGAGGGCTTTTCACCATAAGGGGACCAATTTTGAGTTCATCCATTTGTACACCTTATCAACGCGATAAGAGAATAATGATTCATCTATACATTTTTCCAACAATGCATCATATATACCAATGGAAACTACATCGATCCATATTTCATCATGTATCAATGACAACTCATTGATCCATCTTCATCTAGTGACATTCTCATCAAGAAATATACATATTATATTACATCAATCATAAATCAATCAATCCTTTGACATCAATCAATCACTTGACATCAATCAATCAAACCATTGGCATCAATGACAACATGTGATCCAACAAAGAGACTGGTGCAAGGCATGCATAGTCATCCACATTAAGAATTTTAACCTTGCGTAAAGATATGGTGCAAGGAGTGCAAAGATCCTGAATTCAATTAAGAGCCCAAGGGACTGTAAGAAGTCAAGAACCGTAAAAGGAGAATGCCAAGGGAAAGAGGAATTTCTCTCAGAAATACTTCGGATCTGATATATCTAAATCCCTAAAACGCAAGGAGTGCACAGGAAGTAGAAGTCTCCACAAGACCAATCTTGGGAGGAATAACACCCTCCATGTTAATAATGAGATGTAAGAAATGACCCGGCAGGAAGAAAAAGGCTTCGACCTTTGAATATTTCAAAAATCTCTAAGTCCAAGAGCATAAGCTTAGGGGGAAAGATCTTGACCATCCGGTCAGTGTCCAGAAAACAAAGAGAAAGGATAGAGGGGAAAATATATTATTCGTTCGATCTCAGTGCAAGGGAATCGTAGCCTCCTGATCAAGGTAAATTTCACTAGCGATAAGCTTTGAAAGTACACAAGAGGAGCATGGTTATACCCTTGAAATCATCGGAACCGGCCCATCAGAGGGGACACGTGGAGAGAGATCATCATTTCATTGAATCACCTAATCAAAGAAGTCAAAGGTAGAGTTATAAGAACATGCAAATCATGAAATCATGATTTTATCACAACAAGCTATCGTGAGGATATAGCTGGAAACTGGTCTCGGGAGTCAGAACCCAAGAAATCGACGTGAGGGAGTTCTAGAACCCAAACCAGTTCACACCTGGATTTGAGCCATCAGATCAAGAGAATCCGGACCAAGGAAGGGAGATATAAGGAGGTTAGCATCGTGAGGAGGTGAGTGGGTCTCCAACTTCGCAAAACCAAGTCTCGACATGCTAAAGAGGAGATCATAACCATTGGATTGCGGGGATTGCGGACCGTTGTATTGGCACTCCAAAATATCGGCATTTCGAGAGTCGGGTGGCTCACATGAAAAGACCTATATAAAATTTGTGATGCACCTTGGATCGTGCAAATGGTCATAGTCAATGGGTCAATGGAAAAGAAAGGGTTTAGCCGTAGGCATGCAGCTCGCTTGGCTGATGTTTGAAAATGTCAGGAGAGTGCCCACGGGTCTCATACGATCTACGTATTTGGAGAAAGGACCTATGGTTTGGGCTAGTAGAGACCCAGAGAGTCAATCCGACTCGCTGGACATCCTAGATCGGGAGCTCAAGCAACCCTTAGAGAGAAAGGGGTTTGCACGGTCAAAACATATATTAGACATACCTAGATTTGAACGCGTGACAAAGGCATTGGTCATAATTACTTAGCAGATACAACTCGATATTAATTACATTAAGGGAACAATGAACATAATGGAAAATGTGTTGAGCCGGAGACCACACATATTTTAAGTAACACCTCTTAAGACTTAATCTTCTAGAAAATATTCTTACATACGATTGACGCATCATTGGTATAAAGAAAGTCATGAAAATATCGAACAAGATACCATGATGGTATCAAGTTTGATGATATAAGACATTGTACTAAGGACATATTGTTGAGATATAACAACATAATATATGTACATACTCCTAATTGCAATGAAGAATTAATAAGTTTGATCCTAAGTGAAGTGCATTGAGCAAAGGTATGGCTCATCCTGGGAGTTACACAAGATGAAGGCATACCAAGACTTTATTTTGGAAGGGAATGAAATAAGACATACTTAGTTATGTGGTGATATATCTAGAATGTCAACAACTGAAAGTTGAACATAGACATCCAAAGGATATTACAGCACATGTTATTCCATAATCAAAATGGGAAGTCATTTCTGATAGAATTTATTGTTTCTTTTCCAATCACGTAGCGGAGACATGAATTAATTTTCATGGTAGTTGAGACTCAAATGAAGAGTGCACACTTTATCCATATGCAGGCGATGTATCATGCACTAGACATAGCTAGAGTTTTTTCAGCGAGATTGTGAGACTTCCATTAATGTACCAAAAGGACTACATCCTATCTAGGATTGGTGTTTACTGGATGAATTTGGACTAGTTTCCAAGAGTCTTTGGGAACACAATTGAACTTTAGTACAACGCATCAACCCCGAAAGCATTTACAAACAAAAGAACAAACCAAATTTTGGAGGATATGTTGCATATGTATATAACTATCAGAGTTTGCATACACAATAAAACTATGAGAGTACCATTAAGATGGCACCATTTGAGTTTATTTACGTGAGAGAATGTTGGATGCCATTGCTAGATCAGTTTGAGGGTAGGGTCATGGTGGGACCAAAATTGATTCAATAAATGAAGAAAAAAAATGAAATTGATAAGGCAAAGTATTAGAGAAGCGCAAGATCATGAGAAGAGTTATGTCGATGCGCATAGTGTTGACCACAGTTATGAATTTGTTGACCGAGTTTTCTTGCGGGTAAAAATGTATAAGAGTTTGATCAAGTTGGAAAGGGTTCTAAGCTCTCTCCTAGGTTTGTGGGTGTTACACATTATTTTGGTCACCTCGATTGCAAGATACCGTGATATATAAAATGTATTCATAACTGAAATAAAATGCTAGAAATGGCGTAATAACAAGAAAATATCCGTAAAGATAATCTTCACACATGAAATGATATACCCAAATGGAAATATAGAAATAACACTTTGATTCAGATAAAGCAATGTTCATAGGCATCTTCGGTGGGGAAACCTCCATTCAAGCAATGCTCACATAATAATCTCCAAAGCTAGGTTTTCATAATTTGAACTTCATTTATACTCAACATGTCTATTAAGAGAAGCATCTAGAGGAAGATCCTTCTAGAAGTGAAAGCTTCTATTAGGTATCTTTACATCTTCCTTATTCTATTTTATTGAAAGCCTTATTAATATTGACCTTTATTACATCCCCCACTGGCATTTGACTACCCATGTGGTTGGGGACCTTAACATCTCCCTTTAAAACAACCTTGTCCTCAAGGCTTGATGTGGGGAAACTGCTGGTTTAATGGTAGCTAGTTCCCAAGTGGCATCTGTTGGATTACATTCTTCCATTGTAATGAAATTTCTCGCTGATGGTCTCTAATGCGTGCAACACTCACCGGTCCAAAAACCTTCCTCGCTGGTAGCCAAATGGATCCTTCTTCAACTAACTGAAGGTTGATTTGAATTTGGCACCCGGTTCCAATCACCTCTTCAAGCATAAAACATGAAAACAGATGTAGCTTCGACTGCCTGGGCAGAGCTAACCGATATGTGACTTATCCCACACGCATGAGAACTATGTAAGGGCCATAAAAATTTGGGTGCTAGCTTCCTAATAATCACCGAATTTGAGGGAAGTTTGTTATATATTGCACGTAAACACCGGGATCCCCTCTACAAATTGATGTTCTGAGACCTTGATATGCTTGTTGTTGCTTCATCTCTATTCCTCGGCCATGGACCCAAGTTCTCTTTAAGGGTATGAAGGATATCCCTCAGACTGTAAGTGTTTGGTAAACCACTCGACCTTCTCAAGGGTAATTCAGAAGTATGAGAGAACTGGCGGTGGCTTCATTCATACACTATCAAAAGGAGTCATGAAGTAATAGATGTATGTAGGTAAGTTAAA
This sequence comes from Picea sitchensis, assembly GCA_010110895.2. Classification (NCBI taxonomy): domain Eukaryota; kingdom Viridiplantae; phylum Streptophyta; class Pinopsida; order Pinales; family Pinaceae; genus Picea; species Picea sitchensis. The sequence goes on from SNQJ01S0002277.1 coordinate 144,971, forward strand.
ATTCACCATTCAGCTTAGGGTAACCATTGAGCCCAATCGTGTTGTTTTCGAGAAAAGCACTTTATGTTTCCAAACACGGTTGACAACTCTTCGCTTCAATTCCATCCGTCTGGGGATGGTAAGCTAAGCCGAGATGCAATTGTGTGCCTTGTATTGGGGCTGTCTCTTGCCAAAATTGCTTGTGAAAGTTGGGTTTTGATCAGAAACAATAGAGTTTGCATGCCATGAAGATTGAAGACCTGATCTATGAAAATTTGAGCCATCGATGCAATAAATGGGTGGTGAAGAGAACAAAATGAGCATACTTGGAAATGCGGTCCACCACCACCATTATGATCGATGACCCCGATTTGGGTAAGCCCAATAAAGTCCATAGAGATATCCTTCCAAATAGTGGGGGGAATCAGAAGCGGTTGGAAGGGGTGCCTGGGATTTGATTGTTTCTCCTTGTTGCGTTGACACACCTCACATTCAGCCATACAAACTTATCGATGTCTTGTTTCATATCATCCCAAAAAAATGTTTGACTTAATATATGTCGGTGAACCCCGAGGCCTACCGTGGGTGTAGTGCATTACGAAGCTCGTAGCACCGTGGATTTGAGCTGATTGTTTACTTAAATAAAAGAGGCCTTTGTATCAAGCTCATCCTAGAGCCAGGAATACCCTAGGGGATCCAGAGCCTTGTTCTACAGTAGCTTGGCCGGATCGACAAGCGGAATTTGGGTCTTGAAGCCATTCTTGGTGCATAGCTTGGTTTCAATCTAGTACAATGAAGGAAAGAGAGAAAGGATCCTTCGCCTTCATATTTCTCGTAGATAGTGCATCTGCCACTACTTTGTCTTTCCCCTTCTTGTAAATGATCTCATAATCATATCCAAAGAGCTTAGTGACCCATTTTTGTTGCTCCTGGGAGGAAATGCGTTGTTCCAGAAAGTACTTGAGGCTTTGATGGTCGGTCTTAATTTGGAATCATTGCCCCAAGAGATAAGGACGCCATAATTCAACGGCATGCCGAATTGCCAACATTTCTTTTTCATAAATGGGTTTTCCTAGATTCCTTTTAGACAGTTGCTTGCTAGTGAAGGCCAAAGGGCAACCCTCTTGCATAAGGACAACACCGATTCCTTTCCCTGAGGCATCACATTCCAACATAAAGGTCTTTGTGAAGTCGGGAAGGGCCAGAACCGGAGTGGTGCACATGGCCGTCTTCAAGGTTTGAAAATCTTGAGCAGCTGCTGGAGTCCAAGTGAAAGAGTTCTTATTGAGGAGAGCCGTGAGAGGTGTTGCAATCTTTCCGTAGTTCTTAACGAACTTGCGATAATACCTTGTTAGGCCAAAAAATCCATGCAAGATTTTGAGAGTCTTTGGGTGTGGCCAGTCTTGCATAGCTTCAATCTTTTTCGGGTCCACCCTGATGCCATCCTTTCCCACCAGATGACCCAAGTATTTTACTTCTGAGGCACCAAAAGCACATTTGGACTGTTTCAGGAAAAGTTGGTGCTGAGAGAGTAGGCGGAGAACTTGATCCACATGAGTAAGATGTTCTATCCAGGTTTTTCTATAGATGAGGATATCATCAAATAAAACTAAGACAAAATGATGGAGAAAAGGGCGGAAGACATGGTTCATGAGGCTCTGGAAGGTGGAGGGAGCATTACACAACCCAAAGGGCATGACCAAAAACTCATAGTGGCCCTCATGAGTGTGAAAGTCCATCTTGGGAATGTCAGCCTCCTTCATATGTATTTGGTGATAGCCCGAGCGAAGATCAAGTTTGGTAAAGAATTGGGCACCACTCAATTCATTCAGGAGGTCATCAATGACAGGAATGGGAAATTTGTCTTTGATGGTCAGTTTGTTGAGAGCACGGAAGTCGAGACACATTCTCCAAGAACCTTCTTTATCCAGTACCATGACAACCAGAGACGAGTAAGGGCTCGTACTAGGATGGATGACGCCGACAATAAGGAGTTCCTGGACCATTTTTTCAATTTCATTTTTTTGTGCAAAGGGGTGGCGATATGGACGGATATTGGGGGGGAGGCTTCCTGGGACAAGGGGAATGGAATGATCATGAACACCTCGAGAAGGAGGGAGTCCTTGGGGAGTGGAAAATACCATTTGATGTTTAGAAAGGAGGGCTTGGAGGTATTGGGGTACGGGGGGTGTCTTTGTGGCTTGTATGGCGTGGAGTTGAGCAATGACACTAGAATGACCTTTTTTGAGTAGTTTTTCCATGCGATGAGAACTGATGATCTCAGGTGAACCAGTAGTGATGCCTTGGAATTTATATTTGTGGCCTCCTTGGTTGAATTGCATGGTTAAGTTCTGAAAATCCATGAGAATGGGACCCAAAGTTCGTAGCCAGTCTGCACCCAACACAATATCGCAACCACCCATCTCAATAGCAAACATATGGGTGTTGAGTCCAATTTTGTGCTTCCATAAACCATACTTTTGCCTCTTTATTTATCCATTTAACATTCATTTCATTCCAAATTTTCCATGAAACATCTTATGCAAGGTATATTTTTCATTATTTATCTTAAGAATTGAATTTTCTAAATTTTAGCATTAAAATTGGAAATTTACCAGAAATTACAGGATTTGACCAAATCCCGTAAAAGCTTCGTGGTTTGTATACTTGAAGGACACCTGGGTGAAATCCAACACTTGTTTCATGTTCCCTGATGTACAAGGATGAAGAATGAGCTATCATATTCAAAATCTGAGCCTTCCAGATGTCCGGTCAACGCTGGTCAAACAAGTCCACTTCAGCAGAAATTGCCCTGTTTCAGCCTTAAATCTTGGACAGTTTTGGATTTCGTGGGATTTTGACCATATATTGTGGATCTAAAGGAGGCATTCGAACCTCCTAGGATATTGTGGATCTAATCATGATATTTAGGAGACATTTTATCATTTTTGGTTTTTAGACTCTTGTATAAATACTCTTAAGCTTAAACTAGTAAGACACTCTTGATATGAGTGAAGAAACTTGAGAATTTGCACTCTTGAAGATCATCTCTGTGTTTTTTTCATGTGAATTCTTATGGTGATTTGAATGCTACTAGAGTTCTTTCTTAGCTAAAGTCAACTAAAGTGTACCAGGGAAGCATTGGAGGGCCCCCATTGCCAACTAGTACACTCTTTCCTTGTGTTATTTTTCAAGTACATGTTTTAGATCTTGCTTGTTGTAGATGAGTTTTATCTTGCTGTAGGTAGATGAATTTCATAGCTCA
>SNQJ01S0002277.1:148224-180591 GCA_010110895.2 Picea sitchensis
AGGAAGATCCTTCTAGAAGCGAAAGCTTCTATTAGGTCTTCTTACATCCGCCTTATTCTATTTTATTGAAAGGCCTTATTAATATTGACCTTTATTACATCCGACTACATTGATCTACCTATGTGCGGGTTAGGACCTTAACACTAATGATGACTTTACAAGCATGTAATCAGGACCTCAAAATCATCTTTTGCCTGAGAAAAGTGACTGCTTTCCTCCCTTGCAAGACTACTTTTTAGAAGGATATCGCAGGCTACCCATATTGTACAGTGTAGAAATCCATGATTTCCGTAGGCTGCTCTATAGCTGGCCCGTGGGATTTCTGTAGGCTTCTATGTAGGCAGGGTGCGATGGAATTTGAAAGCCAAAAGAGGAAAGAGGTTCAAGAAGTTTCTAGAAGGGGAATATTATGGAATGTGAGGTGGCGTCCACATGGTTACGATCCTACAAACTTCTCTGATCTGGTGGGATCATCCTCATCACTTTAACCACTTTAGATTCTCCTATATAATAATGGGCTTATCATGGAAAAGGTTAAGCACAGTTAAGGAAAGTTGAACAAAGGATTGTTGGAAGAATAGGTTGGAGATTGTGTGAAGAATATTATTTCAGTTGATACTTGAGGTCTACATTTTCCCATCAAGCTTTTGAAGATCATCTTCATACAAATCTCAAAACAAGTATATGTGTGTGTTGGAATGAAGGAACATTAAAATGGAACTTGCGACATCAAGGCATTTCGGTTGTATCTTCTACTTCTATTCAATATAATACAGTGACATGTTTCTTTCCCATAAAATTATTCTTATTTTATTACATGACTCCTTGATCATATGTTTAAGTTTTCATTGAATCTATCATAGTTGCTTTCACTTTGGTTGGTTTGTGTCATTGCAGATTTGGTCTCACAAGAGCACCTGAGTGAAGCAGGAACAAAAAAGATATAAGGAAGCGATCTCAAAGGTAAGTCATCAATTCCTTCTTTGACACTTAGATCAATGATTGTAACTTAGGGAAAGCATCATGTCCTGTCCTGTTTTGTTCTAGATCCATGTGGATCTAGGGAGATCAATTTATGTCTACATTTACTGATTTATCCTATAACAAAATTGGCAGATCCACTTGGGATACAACTTGATTGTGGTTTTTTGTTGTCCATTTGTTTTTCCCTAATCTTTTTTATCTGAATTCAGTCTCTGAGTCTGTAGGAGATCCATTCAGACTCTCTGAGTTTGAAAGTTCACTGAGATGTTTTACTTTTTTCTTAGAATTTCTTGATTTTCATATGTGTCTGCACTGCACCCTATACCTAGCCTACGAAAACCTTTGATTTACGCACCTTAGCTATTTTCTTCAGTGCATACATTCTGCACCCTATCCATTTCTGGCCTACGAAAACTCTAGATTTTCGCATTGTAATTTGCTATTAGCCTGCGACGACGTCTGTGAAATTTTTGAGTGGGGTTTTGGCCTATGTTGATGCCCAGGTTTTTTCTTTAGTAAGTTGGGGGAAACTCTTTTAGCCAGTGTTTGATTGTTTTCTTATGCTTAACACAATGTTGATTGGTTTTCGGAGATCGAACGCCTCTCTTAGTCATTTTCTAGTTTTTTTTTTTTTTTTTTTTAACAACAAGGGTATAATTTGTGAGCTTGTATCTGAGTGCTTGTTCGATTGGATTTGAAGTTTTGGATTGATTACATATTTTGGATTACTTGACGATTGAGAGGTTATTTCTTCATTTTCATTTGGGGAAATACTTTCTCATCATTTTTACTTTTATCTTCATTGAAAGTTTGATTTGGGTGTTTGTTTAAGGTATAAATTTTCTTGGAATACTTGTTCTTTCTCTGTCATGCCCTTGGTCTGGTCTTCAAAAGGAAGAATTTGAAGTTATCCATTCTTTTAAATAATCATAAATAAGAAAATTTATTGCATTTAAGAGAAGAGAACATTGAAGAACTTCATTGTTTATTGGTTGTTTTAAATTGTGTTCATTTATAAAAAGGAAGTATATTTTGTAGATTACATCATTCGGGAAACACTTTCTCCCTACTGTAGATAGAATTCATTGAACGGAAATTTGCATCATTCATTTCTATTTACATATTGTTGGGTCAAGGTCTTACAGAACATTAGTTTCATTCCTGTCTCCCTCTTGAGTAAGAGCAACCTTTAAAAATATTGTGAAAATCTAAAACTTAATTAGTAATCTTTTCTAGAGCTCTTTTACACCAATATTAGGTAGGATAGAGATTTGGAATAGGTGGTGAAATAAACTCTCCAAAACAAAAAACACACAATAGAATCTTGTGATAGGGAGTATTAAATTCCATCATCACCGTTTTGTCCTCAGAAGCCCTTCTCACACAAGGGTCAAACCCGAGGTCGCATTGATATTGGCAGAGTTACTCACCCTTCTTTGTTGATATCAGTGTAGAGATTGCGTGTATTGTGGGGGTATATTGAAGGTATACCCACAATGATGAGTGGAAGCCTCTCAATTTGATTTCGGGCTAGATACCCTGCCCTTGCACGTGGATCAGACTGTCGACTGTCTCCCTAGGCATCATTGTTGTTTTTGGTAGCCTTAGTTTCCTATCTTCTTAAGGTCTTACACGAGGTGACTGTGGAGGGGAAAGTATTCATGATACCTGGAATCGACGTTGGTCAATCTCACTCGGGATCCTTCGAGGGTATACCCATGATTATGTGTGGGATCTTACACCAGGGTGTAAGTCCATTATGCAGGTCATCAACGTAAATTTTCCACCCTAGCCTATCCCCTTGTTGTCTTGACTTCGCGACGTTGGATTTCATCACCAACTAGTGAATTCAGAATAAGAAGGTTTTGTTTTCTTAGTTTTGATTCTTAGATTCTAATAACGATTGTTGTTTGTTTACATAATTGGCCATAGATTTTTTCCATAAAATTTTTGGTTCGGCCAACATTGACCCTCCACGCCATTCACATAGGATGCATAATACCTCCGGAAGATACATAAGTTTCTAAACCCTTGCTTCCTAATCCACCAGAGGGATCTCCTCAACAAAGTGAGATTCAAGACCACATACCTTCACAAGCGGAGAGAACTGACTCTTTAGAAGGTTTTTGAATTGTTTCTGATTCTTTGGATGCTTTCCGCTTACCTCTTGGATACAAGAGAAGTATTCTCCGACTGAACTCGCCCAGAGAACTTGTTGTTGACACTTCTGGAATACCAACTGGAATCCTTTCCGACCTCGAAAATGAGGATCCTTTTTGGACCACTGACATATCTCAAACTCTGAATTCTAGGCGGAACCCTCCCGACTCAAAGGTAGAAGCTGACATACCTATCATTTTTGAACCACTTGTGACATCTACTACATTTATGATACCTTTAGATCACTTTAACAATACAACTTTCTATTTCTTTGTTGGTTCAGAGGCTGGTCCTAGCTCAACTATCCCTCTTCAGCAGGCCCATTACACAATGGTCCCAAACACTATGATTATTCCCACTGGGAATACGGTGGCTAGCCAACCTCTTATTGGCACACCACTTTCATCTAGACAAATCTTGTCACTCCCTCTTGGGTATAATTCTTTGAATGTTTCTATCCCCATTCCTACCCAAGTCCCATCTGGAGCTTCTGAAGTCTTTACTCCTCCTGGGTATAATGTTTCTTCCGGTTCCATTTCGACACCATCCCAGTTCCTCTCCAGAGGGTCTTATCCACCTTTTATAGGAGGATTTGGACCCAGTGGCTCTACCACCTTTGGAAGTTATACTCCGTTATTCACTTCTAGTTATCAGATTCCTATTGGGGGATAGTATAACCCATGGGGGAAAAATCAATTTGGGGGTCAAACCCAAATTGGGGCATCATCCTCGCCTGGGGGATAGCCCCCGCTCAGAGGATATAATCCACAATATGGAAAAAACATCCCCGAATCACTAGCCCAATATTGGAATATTCTTATTCAAGGAAATCCACAATGATATGGGGGGCAACAAACTCAAGTTATCTCTTTTTTACCCACTAGTTCGGGCCAGTCATACCTCGGTTCTTCCAATCCCATTTGGGGCTCGAACATTCAACCTAGTGTCCCCCCTCAAGGGAACATCCCCAATCAGTACAACCCTATGGGCTACATGCCTCCGCACACACGTCTGAATCTATTAGGACCTTTGCCTCACATACAGACTGCTTATGGTCCTACTGGTATACCAACGGGACTCCCTCCCCAAAGTCACTAGTATCCTTTGGTGAATAGAAAATTACCCTTTTTATCCACTTTGGAACTACTTGATCTATCTAGAATCTTGAATGATCATATCCTACATTCTCCCCAATGGCCCGTTATATCGGCCAAATTACCCTCCGACATCCCAAAATTTGACGGTAAACCGGGAGAGGATCCGAACAACCATGTCATCAATTTCCACATTTGTTGTTCATCCAACTCTTTGATGGATGATTCCATTCGATTATGAGTCTTCCAACGAAATCTCATGGGTTCAACTGCAAAGTGGTATATATAACTACCACGAGGTTTCTTCATTGATTTTAATACCCTAGCCATGGATTTCCTTACACACTACCAATTACCGATTTGTTATGAAACAATAACTGAGATCCTGAGTTCCTTCAAGAAAACAAAGGCCACTCACATCTCTGATCACATTCATGAGTGGATACAAAGATGCGTTTGATCAAACTCGATCTTCCTGATCAATTATTGGTAGAGTGGTTCACGAAATCATTCATGAATGAAATTTCTCGTGATATTTCCATGGATGGAGTTGTCACCAAAGAACAAGATATCATCCACGATCAATACCTCAATTTCGTTTATTCACAAATGGGTAGTCTTTATGACTTACTCCCTGATGCACCTCACCCATCTACTACCGCTACCTCAACTACCCCTACTACTTCTCATGCAGCTGATGGTGTGATTGGCACTTTCCATGATCAACCTCAAAATACACAAGCCTCTCCCACCAACCCCAAGTCTAATGATTATAATGTTCAAAATTATCTGTCTCCTACTCCTCCCGCTGACAAAACCTTTGAGGTTAACTCTATTCAATCTACCCCTGTCGAAAAGAATAAATCTAAAAAAGGGAAGGGTAATAATAAGGAGGATAAAAATAACCCGCAGTCTGAGAAAGCCAAAACCCAACCTGTCAATGATAGGAATAAGAACAAACCCCGATACCCTTGCCTTATCTATGGTGACGATCACTATATGAAATATTGTTCGAGACGGGCCGAGGTTACTAAGTTCCTCCAAGGGACTGCGAAACCTCCCACACCTACTATTTTGTCTCAACCTTTCCCTTCTCAATAGCAGGCCCAATTGGTCATCCATGACCAACCCTCTCCCTCCACTATTTCTTATGTACTCATGTGTACTGGTGATTCTAGAAATAATGATGCCACACTTACCACTCAGGCCAAAGATTACTCTTCCTCAAAGGAGAAGGTTGATGATATACCACCTTCATTGGTTCAACAACCTGCCCCAATTTCACCTCCCAATGGTCCCCTTCATCTCGAATGACCGAGTCTCTATACAGTTCTTCACCCTCCCCCAAAGGGTGTTGTTCGAAAGTCCTCCTTCAACCCTCATGCACGTGTTGCTCAGAACTACAGTATTGTAGAAGATATGGCACAAGCACCTTATGTGATGTTGGCTCTTGAAGTCCTTCAAAGTTTCCCTACTCGACGGAAGGCACTGCTAAAGGCTATCGGTGGAATTGATCCTATGGATACAAATTTGATAATTTTTTACCTCAAAGATCACATTCCGAGACTCCCCCCTCAACTAGCATTCCAAATACAAGTTGTTGTCTCCAACAAGAACATTTGTAGGACTGTTATTGATGAGGGTGCCTCCATGTGTGTGATGTCTGTTGCCTATTGGAAGGCCATCGACTCTCCTCCTCTTACGGAATCATATAATACGCTCAAAGACTTCAATGGCTCTGGATTTAAGCCCTACGATGTACTTCCTTCATTTTCTATTACGTTGGAAGTCAAATCGGTAAATGTTGAAGTTGAGGCCTTTGATGCACCTCTCGATTATAACCTCTTACTTGGTTGTAGCTGGATTGATGCAATGTGCGCCATTGTGTCTACCCTTTTCCGTGTTTTACATTTTCCACATAGGGGAAAGTTCATTATTGTTGACCAACTAGCCTTTTTCAACTCTGACACCCATACTAGCAACGTACCTTTTATCGCCAAGACACCACCTGGGTATGAGAACATCGATGTGGGCCTACTTAAATATTTGACTCTGATGGGTACATTCCCAATCCCACATCTTGATGCTCCACCTCCTTTGTTTACCTTGATCAACATGATTTCCACCTCCGTTCGCAAAACTCGCACATCTTCCGACCCGTGGGTAATACCCGAACCTTGTGATTATCCTCACTATGAAAACCAAATGCCTTTAAGTCTGGTTGAATATGCCTATCAAGCCATTCAATCGACAACCCCTTCTTCCCTCTCTCTCGGTGATTCGTCTCCTAACCCATTCCACGTTATTTTTTTGACAAACGAGATGATTATGTCAGNTACCTTTTATCGCCAAGACACCACCTGGGTATGAGAACATCGATGTGGGCCTACTTAAATATTTGACTCTGATGGGTACTTTCCCAATCCCACATCTTGATGCTCCACCTCCTTTGTTTACCTTGATCAACATGATTTCCACCACCGTTCGCAAAACTCGCACATCTTCCGACCCGTGGGTAATACCCGAACCTTGTGATTATCCTCTCTATGAAAACCAAATGCCTTTAAGTCTGGTTGAATATGCCTATCAAGCCATTCAATCGACAACCCCTTCTTCCCTCTCTCTCGGTGATTCGTCTCCTAACCCATTCCACGTTATTTTTTTGACAAACGAGATGATTATGTCAGTTATGTCAATGGAAGACACCCCTTGGGATGATGGACATCATTGTTCCATTCTCTTCCTCAAAAAACACACCATCGAGAGTTACCAACGGATCTAGACTCCATCGACCATTGTTGTCATTTCCTCTATTCTCGAGTCATTGCACGATGTGTTATATGAAGGCAACTTAAATAATATTTTTCCCACCATCCCCCTCGACATATTTATTAAACCTGGAGTTGTTGAAAATATTCACATCGGAGCTTTGTGCTCCACTGATGAGGTTGTTGCATATAAATCACTTTTCCAAGAGTTTTGTTACATCTTCGCTTGGAGCTATGAAGAAATGTCGGGTATTGACCCTGATATTGTTGTACACGAAATTAAGATGTACCTGGGTACTAGACCCATCCGGTAGAGACTTTGTCTAGTCCACCCCCGTAAAGTAGCTCCTATTAAGATTGAAGTCGAAAAACTTCTTAAAGATGGATTTATTTATCCTGTGGCTTTAACCGATTGGGTATCCAATCTCGTTCTGGTTAAAAATAAATAACGTACAATCCGTGTTTGCGTCGATTATAGGGATATCAATCAATCTTGTCCTAAGGACAACTTTCCCACACCATTAGTTGACCAGACCATCGACGATTGCACCAGGAGTGAAATATTATCTTTAATGTATGGTTTCTCTGACTATAATCAAATAAAAAATCTTTCCCGCGGATTAACACAAAACCACTTTTATTTGTCCTTGGGGCACCCTTTCCTACCAGAAACTACCCTTTGGTTTAAAGAACGCCAGTGCGACTTTTCAATGTGCCATGTCTTATGATTTTCATGACCTTAAGAACATTGTACAACCATATCTAGATGACCTACCAACACATTCCATGCATCATAGTGACCATCTGACACACCTCTGAGCCAGTTTCCTTCATTGTCGGTTCTATCGTATACACTTAAACGCACATAAATGTGTTTGATGTGTGGAGTCCGACCGAATTCTAGGTTTTATCATTTCATGCAAGGGGATCAAGGTTGATCCTTTGAAGGTCGAGGTGATCCTCAATCTCCCTCCTCCTTCTTCACTTCACCAGCTTCAAAGTTTGCAAGGGAAGGAAAATATTTTACATTGTTTCATCCAAAACTATGCTCAATTAACGCTCAGATTTAATCGACTGCTAAAGAAAGGTTCTTTGTTCATATGGGATTCCACTGCCAACAAATATTTTGAAGCTTTGAATCTGACTTTAATCCGTACCCCATTACTTTTCCCACCCGATTATAGTCGAGATTACTTCCTTTATCTGACTGCTTTGGACTCTACAATTGCCATGGTTCTAGTCCAAGAATATGATTCACACGATGAGAATGTCATCTATCATTTGATTTGGAGTCTCACAACCATCGAAACCAAATATTTTCATGTTGAAAAACTGGCCCTGGCCACTGTACAAGTTGTCCAATGTTTCTTTCACTACATCCTATTACACAAAACCACTGTAATTTCTGATTGCAACCTCATGCAACACATTCTTTCACGCCAATTTCTAGGGGGAAAGTATTCTAAATGGATAGTGATTATCCAAAAGTTTGACTTAGAATTCGAACACGCTAAGTCTAAGAAATCTTGGGCATTTGTTGAACTGATGTGTGACCTTCCCTGCACTGAGACAGAAAATGTATTAGAAGATTCTTTACCCGATGAATATCTTTTTCTCATCAGTTCCGATGACCTTTTGTAAGGAGATATCGTTATATATATCCAGACTCAAAATTTCTTCCCCAATCTATCTAGTGTTGGTCATTGCCATATATGATATCAAGCTCGTCAATATATCATCCTCAGTGAGACTCTTTATCGCCGTGGGGTTGACTTTGTTTTTTGACGATGTCTCAACTATGACGAGGATGAGAAATCATTGAATGAATTCCATTCTGGATCATGTGGTGGTCACATGTTTGGGTATGCTACTTCCCAAAAGATCTTATGAGAAGGGTATTTTTGGCCTTCTTTATTTAAGGATTGTATTACCACCATCCAAAAACGCCATGCTTACCAAACATACAATAATAAAATAAGATCACATCCCTCTCCCTTACACCCTATAGTTTCCATTAGACCTTTCACAAAATGGGGTATCAATTTCATGACATGTAACCCTCACTCGGTCAAGGGGCATGTATACATTATCGTAGCCGTGGATTATTTCACAAAATGGGTTGAGGCAATTCCTACTTTCGACAATACTGGGAAACGTGCAACCCTTTTCACATTTAATCATATTATTACTTGATTCAAGATCCCACAAGCTATCACTACTGATCACAGTATCCATTTTAAAAAATTTATGATGTATTAACTTACCGACAAGTTGGGTCTTCGGCACGAAAACCCAACCCCCTACTATCCATAGTCTAACGACCAAATTGAAGCAATAAATAAAATCCTTATCACTATGCTTCGTCGGATAATAGGAATCCATAATACCAACTGGAACATAATGTTTTTTTCGACATTATGGGCCTATCAGACATTTGTGAAGTCTGCTATGGGATTTACCCCCTTTCAACTAGTCTACGTCATTGAAGTCATTCTCCCAAGTGAATGTGAAATACCATATTTGAAGCTAGTTTTAGAACTTCTTCCAAACACCTCTGCTGAAGAAGAACGTCTATTGTATCTTATGCAATTAGGTGAGACCTGTTGTGATGCCACCCTAGTTATTGAAACCTAGAAGAAACACATAAAAACCCAATATGAAAAACATGTCAAGCCATGTGTTTTCTCTGAGGGAGATATAATTCTCCTCTATGATCAAGATCATGATCTACTAGGAGGCGGGAAATTTGAATCTATGTGGCGTGGTCCATATATTGTCAAATGAGTGTTAGAGAAGGGAGCTTACGAGTTAGTAGATTATTATGGCATTCCTTTGAGTGAACCCAAAAATGGGCTTTACTTGAAGAATTACTATGCTTAGACTATCTCTACATGAGTGCTTGTACTTTTACTGTACCATACTCTTGTGTGATTTTCGTTATTTGGTTTCCACCCCCAACTACTTACCTTGCGTTGTGCTTGGTTTCCAGATGTCGGTGTCCTCACTACCCTATATTGGATTTGCTGATGGCGCTAGCCATAGCACTCAGGACCTAGCTTCTGCTGCTTGGGAAATCTATGCACCCACCAATGAACTTATCAGTCTACAAGGTGTTTGCATCGGTCGTGCAACCAATAATATCATGGAATATAGCGCAGTCATCAAATTATTAACCGATGCTATTTCACTTGGGATTCGTCGCTTCATTCTACGACTTGATTCGCAGCTAGTAGTGCTCCAGCTAAATAATGTTTATACTATATGAAGTCCTATTTTGTTACGGGTATATCAATGAATTATCCTCTTGGAACGTTATTTTTATTATATTGAATATCAACACATTCCTAGATGTCTAAATATATTAACTGATGCTCTAGATAATTATGTGTTAGACAAACATTTGAGACATTTATAAATCCAATCACACATTACACATTGTATATAGAAGAAGATTAAGTCGGTAGAAGCCTCATGCATATATATAACAACAAAATGTTTTACAAAAATGTTTTCCATCCAAGGACCAAAATATCAAAATATGAAGCCCATGGCTTCTACAAAATAGCATCATGGATGCTACTCATGGTAGCATACTACTTCTCGTGCCACCCTAATAAGTAATTGGCTAAGTGAGCCAGACATGCCTACAGTATGACATTGATAACGCCTCAGGATATCCTCGATCGAGATGTCAGGAATGCCTATTGTTAGACCCTCTAGGTTCTGCTCCATTTCCTCATAGTCATCGGCATCCCACCCAACTACTACACCTACCTCTCCTTGTCTCTGGATCTGAGATGTGCTTGAAGGCTGGTGTGGCCCTACATCTACATGGTCAATCTTTTTTTATTAGTCTTTAGATCGAAAACACACACAAAAAAAACATCTTATATCCTAAAAAATCCACAAAAACACTATAAAGAACAAAGTTTCTTTATTACCTAGATTCCCCATTGAAATCCCTCAGGGAGAACCAAGTTGGGATCACCTATAAAATACAGGTCGACATACGCATAATCATCAATCATCAAAATTTGGGGCCTTAACCAGTAAAAAAATGCATCATTGTAATTGACAATGGGGCCCACTACATGTCGTTCCATAAGGTTGCACCACCATTTCATTCTTGGGTCTCGTGGGGCTAGTATTCCCCACTCTACCTACAGCTACAAATGAGGGAATATTTCTAAGAAGAAAGACACCAAAATGGACCCATAACAAAACTTCTTTAGGTCTCCATTCTTCTTTTAGTGAGTTGTGTCTTCATACTGCGGAGCACACTGTCACACCAATTGAACACCCGAGGTTCTGTACATTCAATGTCATATTGAAAATAACTCTGGAGGGCCATGTGCAGCGAAGAACTTCCCACCATACGTGCAATAGTAAAGAGAATGGTTCTTAGAGTCAGATCATGAACTCCTCTGATGGCCACTTTACCTTTGCGCCTCTCTGCCTCAGGTTCACAATGTTGATGGATGTACTCGCTCATTGACAAGCCACTACCTCGACCCCCTATTAGGGTCACATGTTCCCCACGATGGGATAACCTCGTCAAAAAGTAAATATATTCAATGTCCAAGGAGAGAACATGAAAACCTGCATGAAACACTTGTTGGTTCACGTCCCACATGTGGACCAAGTACTCTAATAGTCTCAGTTAAGCTCTCATGCCCTCGATCTTGAAGAACTTTAAAAATCCACACTGTCGAAGAGCATTGACGGTGCCCGGATCATTCAAATCCATGAAGTCATCATCCTCATTCTCTCATTCTCTCTACTCCAACATTTTGGCAATCAAACACCTGCATGGAGATGAGAGAAGACTGTTAGGAACTTTAATCATCATTTTTTGAATTCTTTTTGGTCCAATGCATGTATTTATTTTTGGGTTTTTGGCTGCCACAATCGAGCTTCAGTTACAGTGTTGTATTTCCGTTGGTGAGCCATTGGGCACCTGCAAAAATCATTGATTTCTATAGGGCCCAATACTAGTAACCCAAAAAACATCTTTTAACCACTAAAAACAAAATTCAGTCCATTCAAAAGGAAGAGGATGAAGAGCTTATCGTCTTGATGGAGACCATTCGCCAAATTCTTGCCTGTGCTCCTCACAATCGATAGCTAAAGTAAGGGGTGAAAAGGGGGTTTTTAGACAAGTTCCTGACCAAATGCAAATGAAATGGTAAAAGGAACTCTTACTCTTATTTATTTCACTTTTTACCTTTTTTCATAATATTTTATATTATGTAAATGTATTTGGATATAAAACCTCAAGTCTAATAGTCTCGTGAGTGTCTTGTTTCTTGCAGGAAGAAGACTAGGGTCCTAATTAACAAAGTATGGATGTTTGTTCCGTAATTTGTTTTCTCTTTGTTACACATATCAATACTTTCTAGTTTTTTTTTAAAACCTCAAGTTCACTCTTCATTCATTCTCGTGCTCGAAAATTCATGAGAACACAACCAAGTATACTTTTGTCATATTTTCGTACTCGTCATGGTAACACGAAAAACAACACACACGGAGTATCATTTAAGCTCTTTTCACACTCCATAAAAATGAAAATATTGCCGAGCGACCTTGTTCTATTCACGCTCGTAGAAGTATTTGAATAAAATGTTCGATGGGCGATAGTTTATTACTTTTTTGGTCTTGTCGAACTATTTTACGAAAAAAGAACTGAGAGATTTCTCTTTAAGTGTTTTTCAGACTCTATAAACATGAAAAAACCCCAAATTTTCTATCTTTGGATTCGTTAAATAAACACCGAAAGACCCACATGGGACCGAACCACTCCTTCTTAGGGTTCGTTAAAAATACTCCAAAGGACCTGTCCAAATGATGAGTTTACATTACAAGCATATGTTATCCTTCTCAATCTTGTCTAATAATAAAGAGGTACTTGCTAGAAATGGTGGGGGGGAATTTGGGAAAGAAATGTGTTTCTGTATCCGAGTCAGTGGTAGTGCTAGTCTCTATTGAACATGACACACCATTTTCATCATTTGAATCTGGGTTGGGAAATCCATTTGTCTATCGTCTGACTTTCTGCAAGTTTACATATTGGGTCGTCTTTGATTCAATGCTACCAAGACTGTCTTCGTGTCATCCATATGTTCAAGAGCAGTTCGAATAATCCCTCTCTTGAGTCGGCCATCTGCAATTGTCAATTCCTACCATGTCGGCCTTCCCTGTATCAATTTCAAATTATATTCATGTTTTACTCTATCCTAAATCTGTTACTTATTTCGTGTCATTGATGGGGGATACATCAAGGCCCTCCCGTGATGAGTCTCTTCCTGTCGAATTCAACTCATTATTGAGGGATGAGACTTATAAATCGTTTCATACCTTAGAGCCTGCATGCCCCAATGGCAGGTTTATTTGCTCTTGACAGTGGATTCACATCATTGGTCCCTGATCAAAAGATTCCATCGAATGTTCGACTTCATCTCATTTATTAACATTCATTGGATTGTACTATAGTACCTTGGGAGTCATTGACATCAATGGTGATTTCCCTCATGCTTGTTAACGGTTTTCATTGATAACTGATAATCAAGTAGTTTCTGACCATGTTCGACTCTGACACCTGTAATCACATGGCTAGATTTGTACTTATAGATGACGGTTTTGAAGACCATGTATCTCATCATTTATGGTCGAGGTTGCGATGGAATATTGATGATTTGTATTGACACATAGATCCACTTTATATGTCTCGTGGCTATGGTTGCATCCAAATTCTTCTCATACATAGATCCACAGTGTATTCTTGGTGGCTATGTAACATTTTGATGACATGGATCCACAGTGTATTATTAGTGTCCATGACTTACACTTATGAGTTCAATAATTTATAGTCTGAGCATGAGAATTCCTACTTCATGTATGGTATCGTATTGTGCATACGCTTGTTTGTTTTCAAGTTCCCGATTGGTGCATTCTTTGTTCCCGACACACACAAACACACGTATTTTACAAAGTATTCCGGTCGTCACAAGTTCCCACATCATACCTTGGGGGGAGTTATGTTACACATTATTTTGGTCATCTGATGATGACTTTACAAGAATGTAATTAGGACCTCAAAATCATCTTTTCCTTGATGAAAGTGACTGCTTTCCTCCCCTGCAAGACTACTTTCTAGAAGGATGTTGTAGGCTACCCATAGTGTACAGTGCGTAAATCCATGATTTCCGTAGGTTTCTCTATAGCTAGCCTATGTGATTTTTGCAGGTTGCTATGTAGGCAAGGTGCGGCGACATTTGAAAGACAAAAAATGAAAGAGGTTCAAGAAGTTTCTAGAAGGGGAATCTTCTAGAATGTGAGGTGGCATCTATATGGTTACGATCCTACTAACGTCTCTGATATGGTGGGATCATCCTCATCCCTTTAACCACTTTAGATTCTCCTATATAATAATGGGATTCTCATGGAAAATTTTAAGCATAGTTAACAAAATTTGATTAAAGGATTGCTGGAAGAATAGGCTGGAGATTTTGTGAAGAATATTATTTGAGTTGATACTTGAGGTCTACATTTTCCGATCAATCTTTTGAAGATCATCTTCATGCAAATCTCAGAACAAGTATATGTGTGTGTTAGAACGAAGGACCACTAAAAGGGAACTTGCGACATCAAGGCATTTCGGTTCTATCTTCTACTTTTATTCAATATAATACAGTGACATGTTTCTTTCCCATAAAATTATTCGTATTTTATTACATGACTCCTTGATCATATGTTTAAGTTTTCATTGAATCTATCATAGTTTCTTTCACTTTGGTTGGTTTGTGTCATTGCAGATTTTGTCTCACAAGAGCACCGAAGCGAAGCGGGAACAACAAAGATATAAGGAAGTGATCTCAAAGGTAAGTCATCAATTCCTTCTTTGACACTTAGATCAATGATTGTAACTTAGGGAAAGCGTCATGTCCTGTCCTATTTTGTTCTATATCCAGGTGGATTTAGGGAGATTAGTTTATGTCCGTATTTACCGATTTATCCTATAACAGTGGGATATTTTGAATTTGTAGAAAAGAAATGACCTGTGTCTTATCGACTCGCCTTGCCTAATTCTTTGAGATGTCTGCACGATATATTTCATCTATCTATTTTGAGACGTTATGTTAGTGATCCTAGACATGTGATTGACATGAGCTTTTTGTAGGTGTCAGACGAGGGTTCTCTTACAGTGGAGCTAATACGCATTATGGGCCATCAAACTCGACAACTATGACATTGGATAGTCGATCAGGTGAAGGTCCAATGGGACAATTATAGTCCATACTCTGCTACCTAGGAGGACACATATGTTATGCATCAATGATTTCCTTACTTGTTTGATAGATTAGACATATAGATCTATGTCAGATACTTTTATTTACTTTCATTTATATACTGTACAACTTCAAGATGAAGTTTAAAACAAGAGGGGATGTATGTAACATCCCACTCTACTGAGCACACTTTTATCGACTTATTCTTTGAGGACACTTGCGTGCAAGTGATCCAATTATGGTACATGGTGATTTTGTTTCGATTATGGATTATACATGACGATGATGATGATGTGGTGTAACTTATTGTTTTGATATATATGTATTAATAGAGGCCATTGACGAGTTTACCTAAGTTTGAATAACATGTGACAAATTATGGATGTTGATGGCATCAATGGACCTCCTTGGACTCTGGATTGAGTTAGGGAGTGGATTACATTTTGTTGGAGTATTTCATTTTACGCATATGTGACATGTGATTGGTTATAGTATGATTATATATATGGATCATTGACAATGTTTTGTCAATGGATGTAGGCCGACAATGCTTGCTAATATGACTCACACAAGGAGTAAAGGGGCGATGCACAAAAACCATAAATTGAGAGAGAAGTGTGGTAGAGTCCCTGTCACAACCTACTAGCACTCTCTTTGTGGCTTGAATTGTAGGCTAACGATTACCTAGTTCGATAGGGTGGACTGAGACATTCACCGATGAATATTTCTAAGGGGCACACAATAAGGTAGACTCCTTATTCTTTAAAAGCCCTTAGTCTCTCATAAGGTCGACCGAGTGGAGTGTTGACTCCAAGGGTTGGAAAAACTACCAAAACCAGTCAAAGGTGAGTGGCACCCTTGGAGAACGGAGGTGTGTCTTGAAGGTCACATCATGTAATTAAAAACTTAAGTCAATAAATCTAGGTGGCATAGAAAACTTCAAAAATCATTAGACCTTGTCGGATTTAAATAACTAATTTAAGAGTGAAACTATTAATTATAAATCCCAATAAAAGTCAAATAATATTTCAAATACTAAGCCTAAGTCTAAGTTTAGTTAGGGGATTAAATAAAATTTATAAAGTAAATTAAAAGTGAAGAGATAAATCAATTTAAGAGTTAAAATAATGAGAAAATAAAACAAAATAAGATATAATGCACATGTGTGCATGAAATTAATAAAAGGGAATTTAAAATAAGAATGAAATAAAATATGAGAGAATAGGTGTACACATAGGATGGTATCTAGAGTTTAGCTACCACTAGTGTAACTAGAAGAAGACTCATAATCAAACTCTAAGTAAGATCTAGTTAAGAGATACTCATTAATGCGAATCTGGGGAATAAAGAGACAACTAAGAATGATTTTAGGAACATATTGGGGAATGTGAGGGAAATTGACTTTGTAATTAAAATAAAATTAGTAATTACTTGTGCAACTTGGGAGAGGGTGACAAGTGTGAGGGTAAATAATCCTAATTTATTTTCTTAAAACTTTAATTAATTGTGCATGTGGACATGTGTCACTGAGGAAATTCCTATAAAACAAATGGACTAGATGGGAAAGGGGGACACTGATTATTGGTAAAGTTATGCTGCCAGATTCATTTTAGACCGTGTGCTTTACTTGTGAGTGTTGGGATACCAAGTTTGAGGATAGAGTGGTAGCTCTTCCTTGCGAGGCAAGTTTGGTGCTCAAGTATTTATGGTTTGTGTTTGCGTGGCCCCTTTGCATTTCAGGGGGCTATGGGGGAAGAAGAGTACCCTTAGCGTTGGATGGGAGGTACCAGTGAAGTCTCTGCAATTAGAAAGTGGGAGGTCAGAAGGAGCGCCAGTTGTGGAATATCATCTTCAAGTTCTTTGTCGGTTATAGTGATCTTATTGATATTTGTAATTGTAATAAGATTTCTTGTAAATGAGTTTTTATAAATTCGCCATAAAACTGTGATTGTAATTCTAAATTCAATTTTGCAAGATTTTTATGGTTTTTTTTAGATATAGAAATGATAATCGCTGCTAATAGATATATTTACCCAAATACAAGTTATTCTTGGTCGCTGCCTTCGATTTTCTTATCAGAATATTACAATTTAAATTATCATTTTATATAATGACGATTGATGCAATGGGATGTCTCATGTTTGTATGTTGAGAAGATTGTTGTATTATATATGTTGTGCATGGGAAAATATTGAAGAACTGAAAAATCCTTGCAACCATTGTTTTCGAATTTATAATTCCGAGGATAAATCTGATTACAGGGTTGTCCAATTTTACTATTGAGTTATTGTGTTTCTACCTCGATGGAACAATTGAAAACTGTGTGTATTATTCAATTCATGCTTTATTCTTGAAATACATTATGGCAATTTTGAGATTGTAAAATCGTAAACAGTCTTAGTATATCCGATTGTTTCAGTACTGAGTTTTTACGCCCTTCTGGTAACGATTGACATGACATGTGCATTTTTTTAAAGTTACAGTTTTATGTCCTATGTTAGGCACATTAATTTTTTTCCGTATGATCTTCCCTTATGGCGTGTGGGTATGGTGTTTTGCACATTGGGCCTTGATGTCTTGTTGTTGATTGACTTGTGGGCTTAGCGCTTGGGCACTGGTCGTTGGGATTCAATTGTTTATTGCTGATTGGATCTCTTCCACGATTGACATGCAATAAGTTTCACCCTTGGATTTTGAATTCTATGCTTAAAAAATTGCTTATGATCTGGAATTTTTATCTTTTTATTAGAATCGTGGAAGCAAATAAATTGCGCCCCCAATTTGAAGTTTCGTTACAATGGAGTTTTATTTTTGATTCATTCTATCACTTGGACACTGGAATTAATGTTATTTCCTCTAAGATTGACCCACTGATAATTTACTATCTGTGTAGAATCCCTATCTCGATTTCTGATCCTTCAATCGCTTTTACTAATACAAGAAATTCATGGTTTAGTTTCATTGATTCAATCCATAATTTCTAATTACTGGGTCTCTGTTTTTTTATTCTTTGGACGCCAGGAATGATTTTCCTCATATGCCTTTTGAACCTCTGTCATCATCAAATTTCAAATTCTGTCCTTATGATATCTTTATTCGTTGTCTTTTAGAATTTATTTCCTAGATATTAGGAATTTGATTTCTCCCTCTAAAGCTTAACATTGTTGGTTCACCTGTTCGCTTCCATATCTTTTGGTTTTCTTTGTGTTTATTTTTATCTTTTCTTTCTTCCTTAGAGACTTCTAAGTTCCTCTTTGTGGCACGAAGATTCCAGAGGATGTTCCTCTATCGTTAACTGGAACATAATCTAGATTGTGTAGAGTGTCATATTTAGGATTCGAACAGGTGTTGGATCAAGGGATGGAATGTATTCCGGAGCCTTAGTGATCTATATGTAAATATCTTTCCACCATTAAAACATTGCTTGCTAAACAAAAGTTTCATATTTTCCTTAATAATATTTTAAGGAGTGATTGATCTTATTTTAGTCCTTTATTTACCTATATGTATGTTTGCATATGAACCTTATATATTGCTTAATATGTTTTGATTTTTATAGTTCTTTATAATGGATATGTGAGTTTGATTATGAAGTATTTACATATTGTATATATGTGATCTTCTGTAATTCTTTTATATGGATATCTAAAGTAGCTTTAAGTCTTACATATTACTTGTTATGATGTGATATCCTATATTCTTCATGTATGGACATGAAAATTGGTATGAATTCTTTATACATTACTTAATGTGTTTACCTTTTTAATTTTTAAATGGATATGCAAAACACCTTGAATTTTTATATTGCTTATTATGATTTTCTTATAGTTTTATAAAAAGAAATTTATGATATATGGTTGATTGAATAATAGTGATGTTTCTTTTTAATTGATTGTGTAAGTTATTAATATATGTTTTAACGCTTGTCACTTTTCGTAATGCTTGTTTTCAAAAAAAAATATTTACCTTTTTTATGTACTCACTATGTTCTGTCATAACAGAGCGGACGTTACAATGTTCCTTGTGATGAAGGATACTTAGATTCACGTCCTTATACATTGTAGTGTAAACAATCATCTCATACACATACAATCTAATATCTACCATGTTGCTTGAATCCAACTAACATGTTCTTATTGGTGGAATCCTTCTTATAGGTATTCATATTCAACTTTTGATGTATCTTCCAACATTTATCTTCCATGTGACCATCTACATTACAATGGTTGTACTGGTTTTTGTCTTGTTATATTTTCCTTTCTACTTCTTCTTCTTTCCTACTTGGAAGAATCTCAGAGGTATTTTTATTTAGAATTACTTGGATATCATTTCTTATGGCCTACATTCTCTAGATAATGTTCTTGCACACATGTCTCATTAAGAGTCCTTTTTTTGAAGGGAATCGCTTGCTTCCAAAAATGACTATGGAGGCCCCCCAAAAATTTGAGAAGTATGTTTGGGTTCTTCAAAAATATACCTAACATAATAACCATATTCTTGAGCTCATTGGTGTACTCTTTCTCTCTCTTTACCTGCCTCACGTGAAGTTATGCCAATGGATCCATTAGTCCTCTACATACTCAATATCATAAAACTAGGACTTCATTAGGGTTTTCAACACCTCAAAATTAGTTACTCGTGGATATCCCTTTAGCCTAAGTGTCTATGTGTGTCTTTCCGAACCGGTTGCTGCGTGTCCCTGTAGTTTGAGTAAGGGAAAATGAATATTCATCTCTTCATCTATATTATGAACAATGAAGTACACTTCTAACATTAGAAACCAATGATTAAAATTAACAACATAAATATAAACTTGGAAGGGTATGATGTCCACTTTTTATCCCATTTTAAACATAGGTTGTGAAGGAGTGATGGAAATAGAAATTGGTTTCTCTTTCTTGTGCTCTTTTTTGACTCATTTTCTAGGTCTTTACTGTCTCTCGATTTGTCATCTAACTCAAATTATGATTTAGAGCCACCAACCTCCCCAAAAGGTCCAAACATCTTCACTAGAGCTTCCATGAGGACGTCCATTTTTTGAGAGATATTAATGGCTTGTCATTTTGACTTTGCAAATATCTCTTCTACTGCATCCCAATGGTTGTTATAATTGGAATCATTTTTCATTGATACAGCTCTACAATTTCCTTTTTAAGCCAATTCCTAAATCATGCAACTTCCCACATAAACCCGAAATAAAACTACTCTAACACCAATATGATCTATAACTATGTTGAATATTCCATTGGAACAATTCATTACAATATATCTTGAAATATTATGAAATATTTTATTAGGTAGTTGATTTCCTTAAACCTCATATTTGTTATTACTAACTTAATGCCCAAATTTATGAAAATGATTGAAATCAAAAAATAAGAGAACAAGAAAATGATCACATCACCCACACAAATGAACAAAACTTCTATCTTCGGAAAAATAATATGGAGAAAATGCAACTAGAAAGTGAGGCCTATCCTCTACTCTATTTTCTTCAATTATGAAATGCAAGTACAATGAAATGATCAATTGGAGTTTCCTTTGACATTATGGCCTAGATTTCTACTATATAATCTTCTACCTCCTCTATTATGCCCTAATATCCCACTCATATATGCTCTACTCAACTGTGGAATAATTACAACACTAAAACAATGGAACTCCTTTTCTTCCTATCTACCTAATACTCAACATAGTTTGATAGTAATCTAGGGTTAGGTTATTTTCATACCTCATTTGTAAATTAGTCAGAGGGTTTTGGACCTTCTAGAATATTCTTGAAAATACATCCATGACTATCCCCACACATGAGTAACATCCATGACTAGCCCCACACATGAGTAATGGGGGTTGATGAATAGTCCCACACATGAGTAATGGGGGCTGACGTGGTCTCTTCTCATATCATGATGTTCTAAAAGGTAGCATAAATTCCACATACAAACTATGATTGAGGTGATTTTTGAACCATTGAAAAAATATTGATGTGTCAAATAGTTTGGACGAGATATGAGATAATATTATAAGGATTTGACCCTGAGTTTGATGCAACTCTAGAAAGTCATGGATCTAAATCTCCACACTAGGACCTACCACTAAAATAGGCCTTGCAAGCCAATTCCGCCCATTTTTCCATCCAAAAAGTACAAAGATAAATGAAAAATTATATAATGATCCATTTCTAATCATCTCTTTATCTTATTTCTTACTTTTACATCTTTCTCATGTATTGATTCGTATAAATCCACCTAATACCTAATGATGATATGTTTTGCATCGTCATAAACTAAACACAATTAACATGATATGTTTAGCATCACCTAAATTAAGATATATAGGTTACGATACAAATGTAAAGGTATGGTAGAAAAAGAGGACTTATGTTATCCATATTTTAAATAATTTCATAAATATGTAAACCTGAACTTGGTCGAATCCAAGTAAAAAAAAAAAAAATTAAAAAATTAAAGATTAAGAGCTTACTTGGTTTACAAAAAAAAATACCATCTAATTTGAAGGGGATTCAAAGGAAAGCCATGTCATCTCTAACACATATATGTATTCAAAGAGCACAATTTAGAGTGTTTTTTTCCATACTCCTTTCCCTAATTTATGGAAAAATAACACAATACAAAGTACTGTGTTTATCATCGGTTTTGTAAATGACGTTGCTTCAACCTGGATTGTTTATTCATAAACAAATTATAATTCTTAATCAATGCGATAAAAACAAATCTCAATGCCATAACAAGTGACATGGTTTATTTATTTATTGTAAGAAAATATATACTAGCAACAACCACATTATAAAAGTGGTTGATATACGTCGATCGATGCCATTAAATTGGAAAGGTGAAAAATGGCTTTGATCAATGTATATCAACCACTTTTATAAATTGGTTGTTTTTGGTTGACGACCAACATGTCTAGGGCATGACCATTCATATATTAAATTAATTATTACATTTGTGTAATAATATATAATAATAATGTATTAATTTAATAAATTAATGTATTATATTAATGTATATAAATTAATGATCTATTAATAATGTAATACAATAAAAATGTATAAATTAATGTATTAATTTACATTAATGTATAATGTAAGATATTAATTGCTTGAAGCATTAATACATTAATAGTATTATTTTTAATAAATTAATACTATATATATTATTAATACATTAACACTATTGATATTTTTTTACATAAATGCAATGTATAAATTAAAGTATTAATTAATTGAAACATTAATAATGTAATGTATTAATTGACTAACACATTTATACAATATTAATTAATACAATGATAAAGTATTAATATACTAATAAAGTAATAATATACTAATAAAGTAATAAAACATTAATGTATAATGTAACATGTTAAATTATTGACACATTAATATATTAATTGAGAGTGACCTTGGTTCACTATGGTTGACCATGACCATGGTTTCTTATGGTTGAGCGTGATCATGGTCTCTTATGGTTAACCATGACTATGGTTAAATTTGGTAGACCTTGGTTGACTTTGGGAAGGAAAGGTTGACTATGATTGATCGTGGTTATCATTCACCATGGTTGATTGTGGTTGACCATGACCATGGTTGACTATGGTTGACGAGGGTTTATTATGGTCGACAATACACATGGTTAACCTTCGTTTACCATGTGAATATGATTATGGTGGGCCATGTTGAGTATGCTTAACCATAGTTTACTATGGCACTACTGCATTGCAATGTTGATCATGTTTTGTTCATCACATTGCGACAACAGATTTTTTTTGTCAAATTGTTACATCAACTTTTGTTTGTCACATGAGATCGTAAGATTATGGTCATGAAATTACGAGAAAGGATTTTGTTTTGTCACGTTATGGCATTGGAATAAGTTTGTCACAATCCAATAGTGGTAAATATTCGTCTCATTGCAATGTTGGTTTATTTTTGTCACATTGCCACATTCGGTTGTCTATATCACATTGCGACAATGGGTTGTGTTCATCTCATTGCGACGTTTGGAAATATATGTCACAATGTGACGTCAAAATATGTGTGTCATATTAAAACATGAGGATATGTTCGTCACATTGTGACAAGGCTATGTTTGTCACATTGAGACATTACTATGGTTGGTATATTGCAACGTTATTATGTTCGACTCATTGAGACGTTTGCAAATGTTTGGCACATTGTGACCATGGGATATGTTTGTGAAATTGCAATGACAAGGCGATAAGAAACACACTGATATATCTCGCAATGTATGTCATATTGTGACATTAGGATATGTGCATCATATTGAAACATATTAATATATAATGTATAAGTTAATGTATAATGTAAAATGTAATGTATTAATTAATTCATACATTAAAATTGTAATGTATTGATTCATTAATACATTTATACAATATTAATTAATAGAGTGCTAAAGTATTAATACACTAATAAAGTAATACATTAATAATACATTATTAGAGAAACAATACAAAAAAATACATTTTAAACATTTAATGCATTTAACATATTAAATGCATTAATAAATACATTGCAAACATATTAATATTTGAAAAAATAATAAAGTATTAATACATTCATGTATAATGTAACGTACTAATTAATTGATGCATCAATAATGTAATGTATGAATTAATTAACAAATGTATACAATAATAATGAATACAATGCTAGAGTATTAATACACTAATAAAGTAATATTTTAATAATACATTATTAGAGTAATAATAGAAAAAAAGACATTCTATACATTAATTAACACATTACTAAAGCATTTATACATTAAAACATTATTGAATTATTAATGGTTAAGAACATGTGGGCCTAATGGTTAAGAACATGTGTTTCCTCTTAAGAGGTCACGAGTTCAAATCTAGAGGGGTGTAGGGTATGTATACCTTCATAGACTTAACCAGTCAAATCGTTGGGTGGAGGGGGATCCCTTGTCCCACAAACAAGGGGGTCTCATACACCAATTTGGTGTGCTCGCTTGGCCGTGACCTTAAAAATATATTATTATTATTATTATTATTAATATAGTGATAAAGTAATACATTGATTATGGTGGGACATGTTGATTATGTTTAACCATAGTTTACTATGACACTACTCTATTGCAATGATGATCATGTTTTGTTCTTCACATTGCGACATCAGATTTTTTTGTCACATTGTTAAATCAACTTTTGTTCGTCACATGAGATCGTAAGATTATGGTCATAAAATTTCAATGAAGGATTTTTTTCTCATGTTATGGCATTGGAATAAGTTTGTCACAATCCAATAGTGGGCTATGTTCATCATACTATGATGTTGGGAAATGTTCACCTCATTGCAATCATGGTTTATGTTTGTCACATTGCCACATTCGCTTGTCTATATCACATTGCAAAAATGGGTTGTGTTCATCTCATTGTGACATTTGAAAATATCTATCACAATTCGACGTCAAGAAATGTGCATCACATTCAAAGATGAAGATATGTTTGACACATTGCGACGGTAGGGCTGTGTTTGTCACATTGCAACATTACTATGGCTGGTAGATTGCAACATTATTATGTTCGATACATTGCAAAGTTTGGAAATGTTTGGCACATTGAGACGACAAGGCGATAAGTAACACATTGCTATGTTTGAAAATGTATGTCATAATGCAACATTAAGATATGTGCAGCACATTGAAACATATTAATGTATAATGTATAATGTAATGTATGAATTAATTAACACATTTATACAATATTAGTTAATACAATGCTATACAATATTAGTTAATTAATGTGTTAATAATACATTATTAGAATAATAATAGAAAAAATACATTTTATACATTAATTAAAACATTACTAAAGTATTTATACATTAAAAATTTATTGAATTATTAATACAATGATAAATTAATACATTGATAAAGTAGTAATACATTGGTGATACATTATTAATACCTCAATGTTTAATGTAAGATGTTAAATTATTAACACAATAATACATTACTTGACAATAACCATGGTTCACTATGATTGACCATGACCATGGTTTCTTAGGGTAGACCATGAGCATGGCTAACTTTGGTAGAGCTTTGTTGACATTGGGAAGGGAAGGTTGAATATGATTGCTCATGGTTTTCCTTCACCATGGTTGATTGTGGTTGACCATGACCATCGTTGACTATGGTTAACCAAGGTTTATTATGGTTGACCATGCACATGGCTTACCTTCGTGGACCATGTGTATTTGATTATGGTGGGCCATGTTGATTATGTTTAACCATAGTTTACTATGGCACTACTGCATTGCAATGTTGATCATGTTTTTCTTGTCTCACTGCGACATTAGATTTTGTTCATCACATTGTGACATAAACGTTTTTTCATCACATTACGATGAAGTTATGTTTATCAAATTACGATGAAGCATTTTTTATTGTCACATTATGGTGTTGGAATAGGTTTCTCACAATCTAATTGTGGGCTATGTTTATCACATTGTGATGTTAGGATTTTTTCATATCATTGCAATGTTGGTCTATTTGTGTCACATTACCACATTCAATTGTGTACATCACATTGGGACAATGGATTGTGTTCATCCCATTGCAATCTTTGGAAATGGCTATCAAAACGCGCCGCCAGGATACATGTGTCACATTAGAACACAAGAATATGTTTTTCACATTATGATGAAAGGGTTATGTTTGTCACATTGCGATGTCCATTTTTTTTCATCATATTGCGACGTTACTATGTTTGGTAGATTTCAACGTTTTTATGTTGAACACATTGTGACCTCAGGATATGTGTTTGACATTGTGACTACAGGGTGATGTGCAATACATTGCTACGTCTCAAAATGCTAGTCACAATGCGAGGAAATGTTCATCTCATTCCAATGTTGGTCTATGTCTGTCACATTTCCACATTCAATTGTGTGCAACAGATTGTGACTATGGGTTGTATTCGTCCCATTGTAATGTTTCAAAATGTTTTTCACAATGTGTCGTCACGATAGAAGCGTCACATTGGAACACGAGGATATGGTTGTCACATTGTGATGAGAAGGCTATGTTCGTCACATTGTGACATTTGTTTATGTTCGTAACAATGTGACACCATGGCTATGTTCGTCACATTGTGGCATTACTATGTTTCGTAGCTTGCAACGTTACTATGTTTGACACATTGCAACATTTGGAAATGTTTGTCACATTGTGACATTGGAATATGTGTGTGACATTGCAAGATGAGGAAATGTTCATCACATTATGATGGAAGGGCGATGTGTGATACATTGCAACATCTGTTAATGTGCATCACATTGCAACATTACTATCCACATTACGATGAAATAGCTATGTTCATTAGATTGTGATGTTGGTTTATGTTTTTAAAGTTGTGACGTTACTTTGTTCGACAAATTGTAACGTTACTATGTTCGACAGAGTGTGACGTTACTATGTTCGATGCATTACACCATTACTATGTTTGTCACTTTGTAATGTCCAATTTGTTTAGATTACAATTTTGTGGCATCTTCATTGCATGACAAGGTTTGTTTCTGTTTGACACATAACTAAAAATGTTTTTTTGGCATAGTTTTGGAAAAAAATATCTAATTAAGTGTTTCCTTTGGGAAAAAGATAACAACTTTGAACTGATGCGATATATTAAATAGAAGAAAACCTAGAATCATACTTGTATTTTGTAAGTTAGTTTTATTATTATTATTTTAAACAATTTAAATTAATCAACAAAATAATCATCTATAAAATATGTCTAGATAAATAATTATAATTATTATAATGATAATGATAATAATAATTAGTTTTCAAAAATAGAGTTATAAACATAGAGACATGGACTAAATCCTAATATTATTATACTTCCTTCTTAACATTCTTAAAGATAGAAGACACTAAAGAACATAATATAAACCTACTATCCACTATGACTAAAAATGCATAATGTTATTTAATGTTATTTATGTTAATACATAGCAAGACTTAGAAGTTTACCTCACTAGTTTAGCACTAAAAAAATGAAACAATGTTATTTGTAAAAAAAATTATAATTATTAAATTTAGGAATTTGAAAAATCTTAATAATTGTTAATTAAACTTTATCAACTTTTTTTTAGTGTCTCTCTCTCTATATATGTAGATAAGTAAGAATTTTATTTCGAAAACTCTGTATAATTATTAAATTTAGGAATTTAAAAACTCTTAATAATTGTTAAATTAAACTTTATCAACTTTGTTTTAATGTTTGTATATATAGATATGTACATAATTATTGAGGCTTTTTTAAACTATGCTTAGGAAGGGTACGCTACTAATGATGGTAGATTAACCGTACAGAAAAACAATAGTATATTTAAAGATATCTATGAATACAATGGTTTTAGTGTGTCATATGGACATGTTGGTATAATATTTTTTATCATTTTATGTTTATGCTTGAATTTTTTTAAGAGTACATCTAAATAACTAAATAATTTTATTTATAAACAATTTTTTTATTATTAATTTAATTTGAAACAAAATAAAATACTCTAATTAATTTTAAAATAACTATTATTGGAAAGCCACAATTATAACTCAATAAATAACAATACAAAATACCAATAATACAAAACATTGTTAAATATTTTTTCTCAAAATTTAAAGCATGGATTTGCATATCATGGAACCCTAAAATACTCAACTACAACTTTAACACAATTATTACAACTATTCCTCAATACAATATATCTGTGATACAAAACATTATTAACTATTTTTTAGTTTTCATTAATATTATTAAATATTTTTCAGTTTTTCTTAACAAAAAAAATAAAACAATAAGAGAAAATTTTAAACATGGATGTGCATAGAACCCTAAAATATTCACTAACACCAAATTAATACCAGTCTAAGAAGACTTGATGGATTAATCTGTATGAAAATCCCAAATGCTTGTAAAGATTTATGCAAACAACCCAATTCTATCATCATCTATTTTCAAGAAAGAGTCACAGCGCTATATGAAAGTATGAATGCCAAAATTAAATTAGGGTTCTGTCCAATGCCAGAAAGCCACAAAAGAAAAGGAGAAAACCATTTAACCAAGTTGTTCTTTTACAGGGAGATCATCAAAACGCCTTCAATGGTCAACGCTCTAGGCGTTATGCTGAGATCATTCCTGATGTTTCTTTATGATCATTACAGGACACTTCGCATGGTGTGCACAATAGGTGCTGACGGTCCCCAGAAGTCCTCTGCAACCACATCGTCATATTCCTTAAATTCATTTATGAGTATCGAACTACAAATTTGTTTTGAAAGTAATGGAATTTGAAGATAATAGAATGCATCTAACCTAAAACCAATCCTAGCAACTGGTATTTGTTGTCATGTCTTTTGATAGTAAATACAATCCTAGCAAATGGTGTTTGGTGACATACCTTTTGACAGTGCCATAACCATGGCTTCTAATGACGAGAAAATATTCCCTCACCTTCTTCACCGCATCACCTTCTTCACCACATCACATAGTTCATCTCTGGCATCTTCTTTTACTATCTTCTCCTCCACTTTCTCCTGCAAAATGCAATGAACAGAACACCTTCAATTCTATATGTTTTTATCGGTAATATTTTCATCAAGTTGATTTTGCACTATAATTATCATATACCCTCCTTATGCTTTGCTTAAGAAATCACTACAGTAATATAAAATATATCGTGAACGCACCAGGCTCCCGCTGTAGATATCCTTCGCCTTCTGCATGATGGCCTCATTAACATGCTCTTGATATTTCTCCATCTCTATTTTATCCTGTGGTGTGAGGGTGAATCTTGCTCTCATCATAATCATAAACCCAAAAATCATAAAAACAACATGAATATAACCCAAATAATTATTGATGTTCTTGATGGTAATCAACGATGGAGTAGCTGCCATAGAACAGAGTGAAATTGCACAAGCGCAATCCAGACAAAGTTATAAATACATAAGAATTGCTCTATATACAGTTACTCCATACACTTTGAAGAGATCATTCCAAGAGAAATGGTGAAAGCTACCAAAAATGAATGTTCATAGTGGAGATCTTCACAATTTCAAGCGAGGTAGTGGATCCACGATTGTCTTATCATGTATCATGTATGGGTTGTGTTTAAGGATATTATTATCATCTAAACATGTGTCAATCACATGGCCTAAACATGCCAATTATATAGTTAGATAGTAATAATTTTTTAATATGATTAACTAAATGTGAAAAATAAACAGATTAACATTTAAAAATGATAAGAAATTATGAAAAATATGTCAACATCTTCAATTGCTAACCATGATATTGACATAATAAAACCATAAGGCCATATCCACTCAAAGTTTTTATATGTGAAAAAGATAACAAGTATGCGTGCAAATTTAGTGACACGTAGTAGGACTATTCTTACATACTTATTATCCACACGTTCCACTTGGTAGGTATGAACGTCAACTAAAATTCTCTGACTCCATGTGAATTGCACAGCTCCCCATGGGCATAACTTGTAACAAATTCCATCAAATGAATATATTAATCCTTACTTTTTCCATCGATGGCATATATTAAAACAAATCCACTTGTGTAAAAAATTCCATGAAAGAAACATATTCATTCTTATCTTTTTGCATCAATGGTATGCTCAAAAATTCGAAACTAAATCTCATGAAATTTCATAGAGAATATTATCAATATGAACCTAAATCTATTCTAAAGGCATATTCTTCAACACGTTTTGTGGTCTGTGAAGAGCCTTTCACAAGCGACAATTAGCTTTTCGAGTCTTAATATCTCTGTCCTTCCTACTGTGAGATATTCCCTTGTGATTTTGGGGAAAATTTTATGTATAAATATTTGATTGATATGATAATAAGATAGGGATTTTAATGTGTAATATGGCTTATTAAGTTGGTATCAGAGAAGAGCTAAAAGAAATGGGAAAGGAGGGTCCATAAAAATGTGATAAATTTGTTTGATAATAAGATTTTATGTAATAATTTTTTTTGATAAACTTGGAAATAATGGAGTAAGCTCAAGTTGTAAGCACCGGTTATAAGTTTCAGTTGTGAGAGTCACTTGTAGGCGTGTTAAGAGTCAGTTCTTAGTTAAGAGTCTAGTTGTCTTTGGTTTGCATGTAACCGACTTGGTCGAGTCTTTTCCTATATAAGGATGTAATCCGCCTTCATTGAATAATACATAAGTGAGCATAGCCTCACCGTGTGTTTGTTTCTCATATTTTATCTTGCTATCTGAGCCACGAGAGTGAGGTGCAGGAATATTTGTTGGTTCACAGGCTGGATAAGAAGAGCCGCGTGGGTTTGAGTTGTGTGGGTTGCGTGAAGACTGATGTGCCCCGTGAGCTCGTGGAGGTTGAAATCGCATGGAAGAGTGAGCAAATTAGTGAGTTTTTATGCGTATTAAATAGATCATGAGTTTTTATTATTTAAAGTGGATGTCTTTTATATAAAAAGGTGAAGAGGGAGTTATAAGTTTATGCATGTGTATTAAAAGTGGATGCATGTGTGAAGTTTAAACTGAATGTGGGATATTAAAGTTTAAAAAAAGGAAGATATTTTGGATA
Source organism: Picea sitchensis (assembly GCA_010110895.2). Classification (NCBI taxonomy): domain Eukaryota; kingdom Viridiplantae; phylum Streptophyta; class Pinopsida; order Pinales; family Pinaceae; genus Picea; species Picea sitchensis. Next base: position 179,153 of record SNQJ01S0002277.1, read on the forward strand.
TTAAGGTGCATGCTTGATTTAAAGGTTGATATATGCATGTGAGGTGGTGTTATGATTTAAAAGTGTATGTACGCATGATTTAAGCTGAGAACAGAGGTAGATTTGGATTAGTGGATCCGAAGGCAGAGCGACAGACTGCTCAACACTTTATCAAAGTTTGATATTCTTGGTGATACAAAGATCCATTAGCAGAGATGGCGAATCCTTTGGTAGAGACCTACCTCAACGAAGCCAACAAGTTAGATGGCTCAAATTTCATTAACTAGAAATTCAAGATGCAGACCCTCATGGAAGGTTATGGTGTCTAGAACATTGCAAAGAGAACTAAATTGAAACCTGATGTGGCTGTAGGTGTGACAACAACACAAATCCAAGACTGAGAGAAGTGCAAAAACAAGGCAAAGGTATTATTGTGCATGTCAGTTAAAGATAACATAATTCCACATATTAGAGAAGCTACAAGTTTTGTTGCAACATGGACAACTCTTAAAGCATTGTATGAAACTAGCAACACAAATCACATTTTATTCCTTAAAACTAAATTGCTAGGCATTAAGATGGATGGAAATGAATCTTTTAGTTCATTTTTGGGTCCTATTAAAGAGGTGAAAGACAAGCTAGTAAATATAGGGACAACTGTTTACAACACTAATCTAGTGACTATTACCTTAAATGGTATGCTAGAAGATTATCATATGTTCATAACAGGTCTTGCAGCAAGGGATACACCTCCTACGTTTGAGGAACTGATAGGTATTTTGCTGCAATAGGAAGAGAGGCGTGGGAATCTGAATCCACAGAGTAAAGATTTAGCACTGTGGTCAAATAATAGATCTGTGAGAGGGAGATCAGGAGAAAGAGGCAGAGTAGGTAGTTCATGGCAGAGAGGTGGTTCATGGCAGAGAGATAGTTCATCATAGAGAAGACAATCTCCAAATCAAGGTATGCAATCTGATAGGAATGATTCAAAGGTTTTTTTTTATTGTGGTTGACCTGGACATATGGTTAAAGACTGTCATAAGAAGAAAAGTGATGACGCTAGGAATAAACCTAGAACACATTCAGGTCATTATGCAGAAAAATCTTCAAATCAAGATCTTAGATTATTTATTGCTAGTGATGATATTGATGAATCCCCGAATTTTGACTCATGGGATCTTTGGTTGTTTGTGTCTAACGTTGTTTTATCTCTTTATCTATTGAAATGGATGATTCTAATGCTTGGTTTGTGGATTTCGGAGCATTAGTACATATGACTTGTAATAAAAATTGCTATGCTAATTTTAAAGAAACACAGAATGGTGCCAGCATATATATTGGAGATGATCACACTCATCAGATCAAGGGATATGGAGACATTCCTGTGACATTGTCGAATGGTACTATTTATCACATTTGCAATGTGGTGTATGTGCCAAGAATAAAGAAAAATTTGATCT
>SNQJ01S0002277.1:183363-226302 GCA_010110895.2 Picea sitchensis
TGTATTGTAATACTAGTGAAAATGTTGCTGATATTTTCACTAAGCCTCTTGGAAAGATTAAGTTTGAACTGTTTAGGGAGATGTTAGGTGTAGAAGTCAATCCATTCTCCATTAAGGGGGAGACTTGGAAATAATGGAGTAAGTGCCACTTGTAAGCTTCAGTTGTGAGAGTCAGTTGTAGGGAGTCAGTTCTTTGTTAAGAGTCTAGTTGTCTTTGGTTTGCATGTAAGTGACTCAGTCTAGTCTTTTCCTATATAAAAATGTAATCCGTCTTCATTGAATAATACAGAAGTGAGCATAGTGTCACCCTGTGTTTGTTTCTCATATTTTATCTGATAATAAGATAGAGATTTTACTGTGTAATATGGTTTACTAAGTTGGTATTAGAGCAGAGCTAAAAGAAATGGGAAAGGAGTGTCCATAAAAATGTGATAAATTTATTGTAGAAGTAGGTTAGCATATGAGAGTGATAGATTTGGTCTGAGTTCACGTTTCGTTATTTCTGTTTGAGTGGATTTTAGCTGTTTTGTTTTTCGTTTTCTTCCGTAATCAGATATGCTTCATCAATATACAGAGCCGCCAATATTTTGAAGCTACCGTGTAAAATATAGGGGGCATCGTCAGGTTAAAATGCCATATCGTTGCGTGATCAGATAAGCTGTGTTATTGAATTCGATTATTGGTGGGGTTTGTGGACACTTCCAACAAGCTCTTTGTTCACAATTTGAAGGGCGGGGATTCGTTTGCATTTCCCGTAGTTGAACTGTACTTCCTATTTGATGTATTCATGAATATCCATTGTAATTGAAATGGTTAGTTTTATAAGCTACCATTGGACAAGCACAGTAGACAGTAGATCATGCTCAGATATATGCCCAGGAATGGTCTGTGAATCGGATTCAGATCCTATTAATCTGGCATTTATGAGAGAAGAAAACCGTCCCACTGTTTGAGCAGCTGGTGCCTTAGGAGAACAACGCTTCTCTCGATCCAGATCCGAGTCAATATCACTCGACGAGATCTTTCTGAAGTCTGTTTCGATCTATCTTGCTTAGCTACTTGCGACCAGTGGAAGCACTGCATGCTAATGGCAGTACCGGTGCTTGATGTGAGATCCGCTTGCTATACGCATTGTTTATGTGACCCTGTGAAATAGTTTACTAAAAGTATGTCTTAAAAGTCATAGCCAGCTTGTGATAAGTTTTCTTTTATTGTGATAAGTTTTTTTATTAAATATGTATTAGCATTAGTTTGTTTATAAGATTGAAGAACCTTTTATGGAACTGTTTATAATATTGAAGAACCTTTTATAGAACAGAGTAAAATTGTAGGTTATAAAAGGTCAACCTGTATGATTGAATAGGGAGTTGGTTGGTTGTTTTAGGAAATGATTTTTTTTTTTTTTTTTCGAATTTGGGGATGTTACAATAATCATTATTTTTGTTGTTCAGAATTTATTTCTGAATGTAGAAATAGATTCAGCATGCTGAAAGCACTTGGATTCTACAGAAATAATCACTTAAATCCACTAATTCAACAATTTTTTGCCCTATTTCGAATAAATATCTCAGGAAAAATCCTCATTTCTTAGAATCTTTACCCTACTGCATTGAATACTGTATACATTCAGTATTTAGATTACTTTCTTATATAACTGTATAAATATATAGTTATTTTTATTTTCATAGATGGAAGAATGTTAAAGAGCTTAGTCTATGAAATTTTAGAGTGGGTAGAAATCCCAATTAAGATGATACCAAACCAGAGACAAAATACATGTTCAATTTTTTTTTAATGTGATTTCAGTATTGTTTTTTTAATGTAAACATTAAGAGAGGGTGTTCTAATTAATGCTTAGATGCTTATTTTAGAGTTGGTTTGGTTTGTTAAATCTTGTTAGTTGTTACAATATTTTCCAATTATAAGATAATATTTATATGTGTGTGGTTGAGATATTCCCTCATAGATTTACTGGCTTGTTGAAAAATACTTCATGTATATATATTATATAATTGATTCAATAATAAAATAGAGATTTTACTGTGCAATATTGTTTACTAAGTATTTTCTATGTGGTTATTAAGGTCTAAACCATTTTTTCTTTATGTAGCATACCCGTTTTATCCTTTGAGAAGATTTGGCTTCGACCTCGATCAGCTGTTCGATAGCCCTTTCCCTGCAGCGTCTCGCAGCATAGGGTATGCCATGAGAAGGAGGCTGAGAAAGCCATGGCATTCAATGGAAGACAACGATGTTCTACATATGCAGGTGTACATGTCGTTGTTGGGAAAGGAAGATTTCAAAAATTGAGAATCCACAGTTATCAGAAATACAATAACAGCCTTGAACTCTGGCTGAAACTACACTATTTCTCAACCAGATCAAAGGCTATTCAATTCGATTGAATATCTACATCCGAACACATATTCATTGGGTTTAAGATGGATCTATTTTACAGAGTGGCAGCTGCTACAGTTTATGTTCAGATTGAGGTCACAATGCCTGATCAAATACAACCTACAAAGCCCGATCAAATACAACCTAGAAAGCCAGATGTTATCAGCAGCAAATGGAGCTCTGTATCTTATTCCGCAAAGAATCTTGTTCTTAGAATGTTATTGAGGAGCCCCTCGAACCAGCTATACCATGATGAAATACTAATTTAATTAGATGCACCAATATACCAACGTGCTAAATATTTTTTCCTTTTTATTGTTAAAACACCAAAATCGAATTACTAGATATGGCGGGCAGAGCAAGTGTTTGAACATGAGAATTAAGATGCAGGACATCCTTGGGTTTTGGTATATATATATACCAAAACCCAAGGATTATATATATATATATGACATCCTTGGTTTTGGTCTCTTTATATAGGACATCCTTGGGTTTTGGTTTATATAGGACATTTTTGGGTTTTGGTATATATATAAATTTTTTATATTCACTGGATCCAGGGTAATGACTTCTACGAATATAGAGATGGCTTATGTGTCCATGATTAATACATGAACAACTTCAAGTTCAAAGATCAACAAAGAGGAGTGCCAAAAAAAAGTTGTAAAACTAGAGAAACATGGCAACAAAAAACTAGATTCCGAAAAACCTATACATAAAAATGAAAAAATAGTAAACACTTTCACGGTTGTAATGGCAATGAATAATGATACTTTAAAGCCTACACTACTCTGCCTGCTTGAGAACTGCACAATAAAAAATGAAAGCAATCGATTTTTATTTGGAAATAATGGAGTAAGAGTGAGTAGTTGAATTTTATTTCATTGTCTGTAGAGTTTAATTGTCTGTAGCTTGTTGTAATCGATTAAGTAGAGTCGGAGTCCAATTGTCTGTGGCTTATTGTAACCGATTATAAATAAAACCATTTCATATATAATATTGTAATAAGTCTTCATTCAATAATATAGAAATGAGCATAACCTCACCTATTTGTTATTTTCTCATATTCTAAATTGATATCAGAACGATTGAAGATCGAAGTTGAGTAGGGGCGTCGAGCGCTCCCATGCAATGTGAGAGGAGGGCCGACCTTTTTTCCAGCATTTGAATCTGTTGAATCGCGTGAGTTTTGCAGTGCATTTCTCCAACAGTTGAATCGGTTGAATCGCGTGAGTTTTCTACTGGTTCAAGTGGGAAGCCTAAGCATGCACGGTATTTTATTTTAAAAAAAGATGGGTCGCGATCTTTGGTGATTCGCGAGCTTGAGGAGGGTCAAAATCCTTCTGGTTTCAGGAGTTTGAAAAGGCGTGAAGGTTTTCATGTTTTAATGAGTGGAATGCGTTTTCATGAGTTTGAAAATGCGTGGAGATTTTCATGAGCTTGAAAATGCGTGGAGTTTGAAAATCATGAAAGTTTTTCATGAGTTTGAAAACCGTGAAGGTTTTCGTGGAGGTATGTAATAAATGAGCTTGAAAATGCGTGGAGTTTGAAAATCAAGAAAGTTTTTCATGAGTTTGAAAACCGTGAAGGTTTTCGTGGAGGTATGTAATAAAGAGCTTTCCACAAAATATTTGAATTGGTCAAGGTGATCTAGTGCAAATCGTGAGGTTATAGTTTGAGGTTTGTTTTATGAGTCATTCACCATTTGCATGCATGCATGAGTGTGATTTGCATGAGTTGAAATATAAGAGAGTTTCTTTTTATATGAGTGTCACATTTGTATGCATTTGATTATTTGAGAGTGAAGTATAAAGTTTCTTTTAAAAGGTGGATATTTTTGGATATTAAGGTTTATGTGAGGTGGGGTTATGATTTAAAGGTGCATGTATGATTGATGTTAAGATTTTTTTATTTTAAAGTTTTTTTTTATATTTCTTTTAAGAAATTTGAGAATAGAGGTAGAGTTGGATTAGTGGATTTGAAGGTAGAGCGACAGACCTCAGTACACGATAAAACCTGACGAAAGTTTGATATTTTTTGTGATTTACTGCCTTTAGGATTGAAGTGTGTTTGGTGATACAAGGATCTATTGTCTGATTGCACGAGCAAACACTTGCAGAGATGTCGAATTCTCTGGCAGAGACCTACCTCAACAAAGCCAACAAGTTATATGGCTCGTATTTCATTAACTGGAAATTCAAGATGCAAACAGTCATGGAAGGCTATGGTGTCTAGAACATTGCAAAGGGAACTGAAGTGAAACGTGATGTGGCTGCAGGTGCGACAGGAACACAGATCCAAGATTGGGAGAAGCATGAAAACAAGTCAAATGTATTGTTGCACATAATTCCACATATTAGAGAAGCTACAACTTCTGCTGCAACGTGGAAAACGCTTAAAGCATTGTATGAAACTAGCAACACATCACATTTTGTTCCTGAAAACTAAATTGCTAGGCATTAAGATGGATTGAAATGAATCTGTTAGTTCATTTTTGGGTTGTATTAAAGAGGTGAAAGACAAGCTAGTAAATATAGGGGAAACTTTTTTCAATACTGATTTGGTCACTATGACCTTAAATGGTATGCTAGAAAATTATTAGATGTTCATAAAAGGCCTCCCAGCAAGGGAGAAACCTCCTACATTTGAAGAACTCATAGGTATTTTGCTGCAAGAGGAACAGAGGCGAGAAATCTGAAGCCTCAAAATAAAGATTTGACACTGTGTTCAAATAAGAGATCCGTGAGAGGGAGATCACGAGAAATAGGCAGAGGAGGTAGTTCATGGTAGAGAGATAGTTCATCGCAAAGAAGACCATCCCCAAGGATGACCCAAGGTATGAAATCTAACAGGACTGAGTCAAAGAGTTGTTTTTATTGAAGACTGTCATAAGAAGAAGATTGATGAGGCTAGGAATAAACCTAGAACACGTTCAGGTCATTATGCAGAAAAATCTTCAAATCATGATCTCAGATTATTTATTGCTAGTGATGATATTGATGAACTCCTAAATTTTGATTCACAAGATCTTAGGTTGTTTGTATCTAACACTACTTTATCTACCAAAACAGATGATTATGATGCCTGGTTTGTGGATTCCGGAGCATCAATACATATGACTTGTAATAAGAACTGGTATGCTAATTTTAAAGAAACACAAAATGGTGTTAGCATATATTTTGGAGATGACTGCGCTCATCAGATCAAGGGATATGTAGACATTCCTATGACATTTCCGAATGGTACTGTTTCTTCACTTTCACAATGTGGTGTACGTGTCAGGGATAAAAAAAAATTGATCTCTTTGTCCACCATCACAGATCAGAACTTGAAGGTTGAATTCTTCCAGAATTATTGCATAGTGAAGGATCTGCTGGACCACTTCCAAACTGTTGCAATGGGAGTCAGAGAAGGAGGCCTATACAAACTTGATGTTACCAACAAAATACATCACACTGACCGCTGCAACTATGCCAACAGATATTCTTTGGTATCAAAGGTATGGCCACATCAATCATCCTGATTTATTGTTATTACAGAAAAAGAATATGGTTGAAGGACTTCCCATGTTAAATAATGAGAATGTTTCTTGTGATGGATGTGCATTAGGAAAGATGCACAAAGATGAATTCCCCTCTAATCCTGATAAGAAAAAGAGATATGTGTTAGATCTTGTGCATACTGATGTTTGCGGGCCTATGCAGACTAGGTCTTTAGGAGGTGCATTTTACTTTATATTATTTATTGATGATAGCATGAGATACACATGGATTTATTTCCTTAGAAAAAAAAGTGATGCTTTCGAGTACTTTAAGGAATTCAGAACCATGGTGGAAAAGAAGACGGGAAAATCCATCAAAATCCTCCATTCAGATCAAGGGGGACAATATAAATCAGGGGACTTCAACAAATATTGCAAAGATCATCGAATAGTACAGGAGTTTATAGTACCACACACTCCACAACATAATGGAGTCATTGAAAGGAAAAAAAGAACTTTGGTAGAGTCTGCACGCAGTATGATGCAAGGTAAGAATCTCTTGAATACATTTTCGGCTGAAGCCATAAACACAACAGTTTATTTTAAGAATAGAATTCGAACAAGGTGTCTTGATAATGGTACTTCTTTCAAAGCCTTGTATGGTTCCAAACCTGCAGTTCATAATTTGCAGGTATTTGGGTGTACGGATTTTGCTCATACTCTAAAGGAGAATAGGAAGAAATTGGATGCTAAATCCATTAAATGTATTTTCATTGGGTATTGTTCTAAATTCAAAGCATACAAATTGTTTGATCATTCTACTCACAAAGTATTTGGGAGTAGATATGTACTTTTCCATGAGCAAGAAGCAGGAAATCATGACAATAACAGTCATAAGGAATGGCATAGAATTATTGATGAAGGAGTTAAAGAAGAGCAGCAGTAGCCTCCATAGCATCAGCCACCACAACAACAACCACAACCGCAATGACAACAACAACAACAAGGACTCAGTGATATGGACAATTCAAGCAGTCACAGTTCACCTAGAGGTGAAGATAGATCTTCACAAAGTGGGGAGGAAGATAATCAGTTGAAAAGATCTTCACGATAGGTTCGACTTCCTCAGAGGTATAGAGACTATTCCCTAATGAGTAGCATTTCAAATTTTATAGAACCCATCAGTTTTGATGAAGCAAATGAACATGATGAATGGTGTAATGTAATGGAGGAAGAATATGAATCTATAATGAAAAACAATACTTGGGAATTGACTGAATTGCCTAAACATAAAAATCCCATTGGATGCAAATCGATACACAAACCCAAATTTAAATTAGATGGTAGTATAGACAAATATAAGGCTAGACTAGTGCAAAGGGGGTATTCACAAACATAAGGTATTGATTATGCTGAAACATTTGCACCAATAACTAAACTGAATACTATCAGATTGTTAATTTCTTTAGCTACAAAGTATCATTGGAAGCTACACCAGTTAGATGTTAAATCTGCATTTTTGAATGGTGAGCTAAAGGAGGAGGTTTACCTTACTCAACCTGAAGGGTCTGTGGAAAAATGGAAAGAACACTTAGTGTGTAAGTTAAAGAAATCAGTGTATGGAATAAAACAGACACCTAGGTCATGGTATGAGAAGATATACTCTTTCTTTCTTCAATAGGGTTTTATGAGAAGCAAAAGTGATCCAAATCTGTATACCAAATTTGATGAGGAGGGGTATATAGTATTGATTTCATTATATGTTGATGATTTGATAATTACAGGAAATAGAGAGAAATTAATTGATAAAATCAAGGAGTAGTTGTCACAAGTTTTTGAAATGAAAGATCTTGGTGAGTTACATTACTGTCTAGGTCTTGAAGTTTGGAGAAATGAAAACCAAAATTTTGTTTGTGAGAGTAAGTATGTCAAAGAAGTACTTAAGAGATTTAAAATGGATCAGTGTAAGTCTTCTACTGTTTCCATGCAGTAGAATGTGAAACTTTCTTGTGATGATGTTTTGAAGGAGGTGAATGGCTATGTATAGACAGATGGTGGGNAGAGAAATTAATTGATAAAATCAAGGAGTAGTTGTCACAAGTTTTTGAAATGAAAGATCTTGGTGAGTTACATTACTGTCTAGGTCTTGAAGTTTGGAGAAATGAAAACCAAAATTTTGTTTGTCAGAGTAAGTATGTCAAAGAAGTACTTAAGAGATTTAAAATGGATCAGTGTAAGTCTTCTACTGTTTCCATGCAGTAGAATGTGAAACTTTCTTGTGATGATGTTTTGAAGGAGGTGAATGGCTATGTATAGACAGATGGTGGGTAGTTTGAATTATCTCACCACAACCAGACTTGATATTGCATACTCTATGAGTGTTTTAAGTCAGTTTACGACGAAACCTCTAGAAATCCATTGGAATGGAGCAAAGGTAGTACTCGGGTATCTAAAAGGAACACTTGGTTATGGTATTAAATATACTGATTCATCTAATGTTTAGTTGATAGGTTACTCAAATTCTGATTGGGCTGGCAATCTGAATGATCAAAGATCAACCACTGGATATGTGCTTGGCATTGGATCCAAGGTTGTTTCATGGAGGAGTAAAAAGAAGCCTACTGTATCTTTGTCTTCTACTAAAGAAGAATATAAAGCCTTGTGTCCAACAACTTGCGAAGCTGTTTGGTTGAAAAAACTTCTTCAAGATGTAGGAAAAGAACAAAAGGAACCTACAATGATCAAGTGTGATAATCCAAGTTCAATCAATCTTGCAAAGAATCCGATTTTTCATGCAAGAAAAAAGCATGTTGATGCTCAGTTTCATTTTGTTAGAGAAAAGTTGCAGTCAAATGAAATAGCTTTTATGTATTGTAATACTAGTGAAAATGTTGTTGATATTTTCACTAAGCCTCTTGGAAAGATTAAGTTTGAGTTGTTTAGGCATATTTTAGGTGTCAAAGTCAATCCATTCTCCATTAAGGGGGAGACTTGGAAACAATGGAGTAAGAGTCAGTTGTAAGAGTTAGTTCATAGTTGAACTCTACTTCACTGTCTGTAAAGTCTAGTTGTATGTGGTTTGTTGTAACCGACTAAGTAGAGTCATTTCCTATATAATGTTGCAATCAGTCTTCATTCACTAATATAGAAGTGAGCGTAGCCTCACCTGTGTGTGTTGTTTTCTCATATTTTATGTTTTCTAACACCTATTGATCACTTCTCTAAGAAGATAATGTTGCTTCCTGAGGCCTTCCCAATCCATTTATGTGAGTGTTAAGAGGGTGAGTACTGCCCAATCAATTTATGTGAATGTTAATAGGGTGAATAGATGGAACTTGTTCATGTTTGCGTGGTTCCTATTGCAATGACATGTAGACCTTTAACTATATTTGGGGAGCCAAATCGCCGCATGGCGATTTGTATGGGTATTTTCAAGTACGTTTGTTCAAACCACAATAGTCTGTATTACAATCTACACTCTGTCAATTTTATTTAATCTATTCTACATCAAACGAACTAGCATGCCATGGGGATTGAAACACGGGACTTCAATGTGTATTCCATTGGCATTTGTGATAAAATCCTTTGGGCATTGGTGCTTCGTCTACTGCTTAGTTGGTAGTGGGTTGTGAACTTCCTCCTCAACATGGATCAACATTGAGGTGTTCATTGATTGCTTTTCCAGGAGTTCTCTAGTCCTTCATAGAGGGGCTTAAATTTATTTCCCATGCAAATGAAAATTAAAATAAAAAATGGCTTATCAAATTTGAAATGAAAATTATTTCATATTTTTTCAATTGAAGACTAGAGGAAAAATTCTTAATATGTTCTAGTTTTCGTTGTTTTTATGGCTTGGAAAATTTCCTTAATATGTTTTACTTTTTATTATTTTGTTGTTTTGATATTTTTTTTCTGTTATTAGTCCTTTTCCCCTATATCTTAGCAATTAAAAAAATAATGTTAACAATGTTTCATGTGCGATGTTAGTTCAAAGAAAAAATTGTTATGTTTTTTCTACAATACAATCCTATTTTATGGAGCTACTAATGCATGCATGTATATTCTATTTACTAAAGCCACAAAAATTGAGGATCAAATAGTGAATTCTCTAAACCCTAGCCTCAAGTGTTGTGTCTTGGAAGTCGAAGGTCAAATTGTGATTTCTCTGAGCCTCAACAACGAGTGTTGTGACTTGTAAGTTGGGGATATATTGCTACACTCTGTAAGTCAATATTTTTTTTCAAGGAAACCCTTCCCAAGTTCTGAGTGCTTTGTACTTTTTTATTTTAGAGTTTCCTATAAGTTATGAGATTAGAAAATTATACTTACAACAATTTTTTGAATTCTCAAGGAATTCCAACTACATTCTTGTTGGTATACATTCTTATAGAGAAGTTCGCCCATTGATACTCCTCATAAACAATCGTAATGAGAGTCTTCATTTCCATGACTATCTTAAGTTAATATCTATCTTAAAACTGTATTTTAAAACATAACTTTCAATAATTTAGGGATTATTCATTCTTTTCAATATTACTTATATTTTGTATATTTTTTAATTTTTTCAACTTTGTATATAATATTTCTGCACAGTTTCTACTGAAATTAGATTTAATAAAGTGGAATTTGGAATATAATTTATAACTGATTAGATTATGTTATCATGGAGCTTAATTAGAATGTTTTAATTACAAGTTAAATTTCAGTAGTAGATAAAGATATCATGGAATTAGTTAGGATGTTATGTTTAATTTAATTTAATGATTAATGTGTTATGCTTCGAGAATAATAAGTAAGAGTTAATTTTTTTTATAATGAATGGGTTATAAAATAATTATTTTATGGGTGATTTTTTTTTTTCATTTTTTCATATGAAAAGGATAATTTATTTTCACCTATCAATTTAGAAGGGTTACAATTGGTTTATCCCTTTAGTTTTAAATATAACCCTTCCCTTAAAATTTGATCCCTGCTCCTCAGTGATTTTCTCACATTCGCCAAATTACAAGGGAGCCCACGATTATAGTTTTGAAGTATGTATAACTAACAAAACCATATAATTAAAACTTAATTAAAAGTTCTTGATATACATGGATTAATATCATTTTTCTTCTTTCAAAATTAATTTTTTGATTGTCCTAGTTGAAGTTGGTGTGTGAAAAGGATTAATAGATTTGTGAATTAGAATATCAATATAATTAAAAAGGAAATATCTATGATATTTCAATATGGTTGATCAAGTTAGGTTATGGTTTTTTATGGTGGACTATGATTGACCATGCTTGGTTATGTTTGACCATAGTTGATTTTGCCTAGCCATGGTTGATTATTTGTATGTTTAACTATGATCACCATGGTCTACTATGGTTGAATTTCGTTGATCATGGTCGACTATGCTTAACTATGTTAAATTATTATTTTCCATAGTTGAATTTGGTTGACCATATTTGACTATAGTTCACCGTGTTGACTATGGATAATATGGTTGACCATGTTTTATTATAGTTATCTTTGGTTGACGATGGTTGTCTATAATTGAACATGGTGGACTACAATTGACCATTTTTCACTTTGGTTGACTTTGTCTTATGTTTGGATTACTATGGTTGACTTTGGTTTACTATGGATTTATTATGGTTGATTTTCATTTACTATGGTTGACCATGTTTGAATATGGCTGAAAATGGTTGACATACGTTGACAATGATTCACTTTAGTTGACCATGACTTGACATGGTTAGCCATAGTTTACTATGGTTGACCATGTTGATTATGTTTAACCATGGTTTATTATGGTAATGTCATATTGCAATGTTAGTTGTGGTTGACTTATGTCAAATTGCTATGTTCCTCAAAGGTTATGTTGAAATGTGATGTCCATTAAGGGTTATGTCACATACGTTGAGCCTCAGAGGTTATGTTGGATTCTGATGTTCCCTAATGAATATGTCACATTTTTTACATTCATCTTCATTGTGTTATGTTGAATTGCTTTGTTCCTCAGTAGTTACATCACATTGTGACGTTCATTAAGGTTTATGTCACCTTGTAGCATTCCTTAAGGGTTATATTTCAATGTGAAATTCTTGAATGGTCATGATGCATCGTGATATTCATATTGATTGGCTTATAAGGAATTCCTATGTTTTTCAATGGCTATGTTACATTACAAAATTGTAAAGGGTTTGCAACATTTGTCACAATGTGATGTAACTACTATTCTAATGTTTGAATTTCTAATGTTCCTTAATTATTATGTGACAATGTGATCTTCATCTTAGTGGACTAATGTTGAATTGTAGTGGTCCTAAAGGGTTATGTCACATAGAAACATTAATGAAGGGATATGTTGGAATGTGACATTACACAATGGTTAACTATGATGGACCATAGTAGACCAAGGTTGATTATGGTTGATCATACCTTGTTATGGTTGACCATGATAGACTTTGTGACATGAAGATGTTGACTCTGATATTATGTCACACTGCAACTTTAAGAGGTTAAACTCAAAACAAAATTATGTCACATTGTGGCACTATGGGTGAATACAATATACTACCACATTGGGACATTAACACGATGAATTCAGTATTATGTCACATTGTGATATAGAGAGGTTAATAATATGGTTATGTCAAATTTTGGTGTTCATCAAGGGATATGTTGGATTGCGATAGTGATATTTTGTAATGTTGCATTACAATGATAATCTTGCTTGGACTAATATGAAAAAACAATGTTCCTTAATGATATGCTACATTATTACATTTAATCAAGGTTATATTACATTGAGAGTTTCCTAAAGGGTTATGTGGAATTGTGACATTATTTAATGCTTATGTCACATTGTTACATTCATATTAATTGACTTGTGATGAATTGTAGAGAAACTTCTCGATTAAAATTTTGTGTGGGGTTTTCAAACATACGAAATTTTGAGTGGATACTCCACCCATCATCAAGGACATGAAAAGATAATATGTTGTAAGAGAGTGTCGAGGTATGTATAGATAGAATAATGGAGATTATCTTTAACAAGTTGGAATTAGTCGTCGGAGTTAAGTAAATTAGTAACACTAATGTATTAGATGAGAAATAAGAATAATTAAAAGTAAAGAATATATAAATATAGAATCATGGAAATTACCGTTAACAAATTGATTGACATTAAGTAAATTAGTGACATTGATATAGTGGAAAACATGCATACTCAAATTGTGATGAATTACTACATTTCTTAAAGGTTATGTTGCATTGGGTTGTGTAGAAAGGATTTTGCTACATTGTGATGTTCTTTAAGGGTTGTGTTGGATTATGAAATTCTTAATGGCTATGCTACTCTATGATGTTCATAATGGTTCATTTATGTCGAATTGAAATATTTCTCAATGGTTATGCCACATTGTGATGTTCATCGAGGATTATGTCACATGGTGACATTCCTTAAGTGTTATGTTTGATTACAAGATTTTTAAATGGTTATTTTGCATTGTTTCATTCATCTTGGTTGAGTTATGTCGAGTTGATAAATTCCTTAATCATTTTGTCACATTTAAACCTTCATCTTGATTGACTTATGTTGAATTGGTGCATTCCATAATGGTTATTTCACATTACAATGCTCGTGAAGGGTTATTGAAGTGCACACTAGAGCTAGAGAGGTAAGGATTTCTATCCTACCGATGTGTTCTTCCTAATATTCAAAATATTTGGTCAACAAGGAAGACTTGGTCCCTTAACCTCTTTTAAACAACAACTAAGAGTACTATGTAGCCATTTAATTAACTAATTCATAGGTATTCCACAAACTATGCATATTTATATCGAACATGTTTTTTACCATGGATAAGTATTTTGAGAGTGAAAACTGTATTGAATCTTGAATCTTGATTGATTTGTGGAAAATATCTAAATTAGTCAATGGTTTTGTCACAAAAATTAGAAAGTCCTTAACAATAATAGTGCATAACTTGTTCCCTTTATTGTTTTTATTTTATTTGTTTTCTATAACTTTTAATTCTAGAATGAATTGTTAAATTATAACTTAGATTAAAAAAAAAATTATATTCACCAATTTGTATATTTTTTTTTAAGGAATACAAAATATTATATTTGGGAAAACAAAACTAGTATATTTGTATGGTTTTCATACAAGATAAGTGTAAGTTTAATTTAGAATTTAGAATGAGCATTGTTAAGTTCTATGATAAAATGAGAAGAAACATGTGTTCATTAACTCATTTTCTTTTTCATGAATATTAAAATTCACATTCCTTCACATAAGATACATTGAAGTCTAATATCAAATTGAATATCAAGTCTAATACCTTAACATGGCTTTGAAAAAAATACAATTTATATATTTTTAAAAATATTATTAAGTTATCCTATGACACTTAACAATTGTTTTTTTAATTTATAATTTGATATGACACTTGCATATATAACAATTTATAATGAACATTGTTACTTTCTATAATAAAATGAAAATTGTATTTCTAATTTATAGTGCATATATAACAATTTAGAATGAGCATTGTTATGTTTTATAAGAAAATGAAAAGAAACATGTGTTTATTAACCCGTTTACTTTTTCTATATATAAAAAAAATATATGGTTTGAAAAAAAATGCATTCAAGTATATTATTAGGCCACATTGAAAATTAAGAAGGTGAATTCAATAATGAACACAAAGGTTTACTTTATAGGATTAATAATAAAAGAAAAAAATTCTCAACTTTGTAATTTAATATATTAAAACAAAATATTAGAATTATTATAATTATGAAATATACAATATGTATGGAATGATGGTATTGCATACAACATGAATTGTGTCTTTGTAATTCAATGTATTAAAAAAAAAAAAAAGATTAAGATTATTATAATTAGGAAATAAGAAATATGTATTGAATGATGGTATTGCATACCATATGAATTGTGTTATGGAAAATGAGATATGTTATTTTCATATTTAATTATTAAAAAAAAATCTTTGAAAATATTTTTTCAAAAAATAGAAATGATCTTAAACAAAATATTTATTCATCTTTAATGAATTGATTAAAAACAATTTTATTTTTATATGTGACATCTATGATACATACAAGATCAATTTACAACATCACCAAGAATTTCACAAATATGTTGGAGTTGTAAGAGTGATGCTTTCATCTTAGAGAATATTATCATAGAGGTGACATTCTTCTCTAATTATGCTATATATCAGATTTTGTATAAGAGTAATGACTTCATCTTATTTGGTGATCTAATATAAATCCAAAATAAATTTTGAAACATGTATGTTCATCAAAATCATGGTTGAGAAAAACACAAAAACGATTAGATATATTATGTGTAATCAATACAAAATGTCAAATATTGATAATAAACATGGTTGAGAACAACACAAAAATGATTAGATGTATTATGTATAATCAATACAACATGTCAGTTGAGTTTATCTTAGGTGGTTGGAAGAAATGATTGTTTTTTTTTAACAATAACGAGTAGGTTTTTTATTTAATAAAAAACAGTGGCTGAGCCACAGAAGGTTTACATCTTAAAAGCCTAAAAGTAAAGAAGATCTTTCTTAGAACCAAAAAACTAACAGCCTGTAGTGACACATCAGGCTTATACAATCTTGCGTTGGAGTTAACACCTAACAACAACCGAACGCTGGATTCCAGAGCCCGAGCAACATAATTAACAACAACATATGTCGTCTTCTGATCTCCTTTGTACCTATGATGTCCTTCAGAAAGGTTCCGCACCTCTGTCTCTTCCTTGAGGATCATGTCATGCAGAGTGTCTAATTTCTCAGACATCCTAGTTTCATTCTCCTCCAAACGATTGCCCTCACTCTCCTCTGATTTCTGAAGAAATTGGCCAAGGCGGCAGACCCTTCTACGACTATCTTTAATCCCGTCCTCCGATCCTGCCCATGAGTCCTGAGAGGAGGAACTGAAGCCTTCGATGGAAGCCAATTATCGCTCAATCCTTTGCTCATCAACCTGTGCAAATGTATTATTAGATTCCATCTGAGAAGTATCCATTCCATGTTCAGAACTCCCCGAAGCGAGCTCAGATCGCTCCTGAGATCATTTGAGGTAATGCGCCTAGGTTAAAAGACACAGACTAAGAGCATTATTGAGTTTAAGAGATCCCTTGCTGAGGGAGACGGCTTCGTTAGCATCTTGATCCGCTATTCCATTATTAGCACGAAGGACATGGTAAAATCCGATATCACAGAACTTTGGAAGCAGAGCTAGAATGCGTTTCATCAATTGCTTCAGGTGACAGGAGGGCGGAAGATTTCGAGTGATGATCGCTTGAATGATCAATCTAGAGTCCCCCACAACCGTTAATTCAGTAATTCCCAGAAGCGAGGCTTGGTTCAGTCCTTGCCATAATGCAAGAGCCTCTGCCACATTATTGGTTTCCATACCTAAGCCCCAGGAAAACTTCATAATCAAATTTCCTCCGGGATCAAAAAGCCCCCCTCCTCCTGCCTTCCCTGGATTCCCTTTTGATGCACCGTCAAAAAACAACAAATGTCTTCCTACATTTTTTTTCCAGTTTAGGAATTCAGTGTTATTCTTTCTGATTTCCCAAGCTTGCAACTTGGGGTCCTGGCCTGACTCGGAAAGTTTACCTGGGTTCAAGGGGAGGAACCACGATTCTTCCAAGGAATTTAGAGGGGAACAAATGAATTTAGAAGGCTGTGAGCGTAGATAGTCACCCATCAGAGATTTAATTTTGACCTCTACCTGAGGGGGGCTAGAGCAGACACCTCAGAAAATCCTATTATTACGCTCAAGCCAAAGTTTCCAACATATAAATTTTGGCAGAATCAGCCAATAGAGTCCTAAAAAGTCCTTTGAATGTGAGGAAACAGGGAGGTAAGAGCCCAATTACTGAAAAGAGAGGAGACCTCTTCAAACTGTAAAGACATTGACCAAGGGGAGGTCATAACGCCCCAGACTTCTTGGGCGAAGGGGCAGGAGATAAAAATATGGGAGGTCGTCTCTTCATTAGCCAAACATAGAGGACATCGGGAAGGGCCTTCCCAACCTTTCTGGCGCAGAACTTCGGCTGTAAGAGCACTATTGTGAGCCAATAACCAAGTAAAATGATCAACTTTGGGAAGGGATTTACTAGACCAAACAAACTTCCAGACCACTGGAGAAGAGGGCGCATGGGGGATATCCTTGATAAATTTGTACCCTTCGGCTACTGAATAAAGCCCATATTTGGATCCCCAACCTCGAGCATCCTTCAGATGATTATCTATAGGAGATTTCCCCTGCAAATAATGAAAAAGCAATGCATGTTCATTTAATAGATGAGACGAACAGTCCGGTACTTCCCATCCTACCCATAGTTGTTTGGCATCTGAAGTCCATCTGGAAATGGATGATAACGTATTTTTCTCGGTACTTGAGAGGTGTCTCCTTATCCCTTCCATTCCTTCCAAGGTCCCAAGTGGTGGGTGTCCGAGGATGGAGTCTTCCCAAATCTTGATTTTCTTACCATTTCCCGGGGACCATGTAAGAGCTTGAGCGAAGAAGGTCAAGGCTTTAGAACAAAGGGAGAACAAGGGAGACCCCTTAACAACTTTCAGACTCTTATCCAAACATCGAAGTCTTGATCCGAAAAAATATTTCTTCCATAGCGCCTGCTTACTCCAGGTAGAGTTCCCGGTGACCATATTCCATAGTAGCTTTGCTCCCAGTGCTAAATTTTGAGCACGAAGGTCTCGAAGTTGCAGCCCACCTTCCAACAAGGGAGCTGTGACCTTTGTCAAGCTAACCAGAGGGAGTCTATTTTCATTATGCTTTCCCCCTTTCCACAAGAATCTCCGCAGGAGCACTTCAATTTTGCCAAGAACTGTACTTGGTGCTAGAACAAGAGAGCCTTGAAAGACTGGCATACTAGCGAGAACGGATTTAAGGAGCACAGTTTTCCCTACTAAGTTCAGCCAAGATGCTCCCCATGCTTTAATTTTTGCTTGCATCTTTTCAATCAACAGGCCCCAACTGGAGACTTTCGGTTTTGCTTTGAAGATTGGGATTCCCAAATAAATGAAGTCTGTCCATAGATAATTGCCTTCAATTTTCAGAATTCGGGCCAGATTATGCAAGTCAATTAGGGAGAAATTCCAGCTATATATTTTTCTCTTGGAATAGTTAATTAGGCTTCCCGAAGCATCTTGATAGTCATCCAGAACTGTTTTGAACTTTTTTGCCACATTTGGGCTCGCTCCTTCAAGGAGAAGAGTGTCGTCAGCAAACTGAGTGTGATTAACTTCTTTGACCCCTTTAACGATCCTTAATCCTAGCAGATCTTTATGGGTTCTGCTGTGTTCCAATTGAAAGCTAAGAGCGACGAATTGAATGGAATACAACAAGGGAGAAAGGGGACACCCTTGGCGCAGACCCCTCGAGGCCTGGAAAAATTCAGCTGCTCTTCCATTTACTAGGGGGTCAATCCAGGGCTCGCTTATATAAGCTTTAACCCAAGAAAGAACTCCAGGTTCAAATCCAAATCTTCTCATTACCTGAAACAAAAAGGCATGTCGAACCCTGTCAAAGGCGTTAGTCAAATCTAATTTAATAACCATACCTTTCTCCTTTCTATTGATGCTAGAGTGAATAGCTTCCTGAACAAGGACAATATTGTCAGAAATATGCCTTCCTTGGATAAATCCTCCTTGGTTCTCAGGTGTAATGCCCGGCAAAACAACTTTCAACCTGTTGGCTAGAACCTTTGTAATGACTTTATATCCAATGTTGCAGAGGGAAATCGGATGAAATATTGAAAAGGATGAAGCTCCTTTTTCCTTAGGAATGAGAGCAAGAAAAGAGGAATTAGTTCCTCCTCCAATTTTATTGCATGATTGAGACTTCTTGACCATTTTCAGAAGATCCCTGTGGATGATGGGCCAACAAGAGATGATAAACCGGGCAGTGAACCCGTCTGGCCTGAGAGATTTATCAAGGCTCATACCTTCAACAACAGATTTGACTTCTTCCAGAGAGACAGGGAGCCTAAGTAGAACATTGGAATGGGCTGAAACTAGAGAAGGGATATGATCTAAAATTTTCATATTGCTGAGATTTATTTCAGGAGATGACTCCAAATATATATCCTTAAAGTGGTTATGAGATGCTTTTTTAATTTCATCAAAGGCAGTGAGCTGATTTCCCAAATGTTCAATCTTAGGGACAGAATTAAAATGCTTTCTTATCTCAGCCTGTTTGTGAAAAAATTTGGTATTTTTGTCCCCTTCACGCAGCCAATGGTTTCTTGATTTGATTTTCCAATAACTTTCTTCGAGTCTACAGGCATCATGCAACTTATTGTGAAGAATTAATTCTTTATCCTTTGTAGGTTGGTCCAGATAACCTTCCGATCTGAAACGAAAATCTTCCAATTCCTTCTCAGCTTCAAGCCTTTGCTGCTTTGGCGTCTTATGCTGTCTAGCCCAATCTTTCAAAGATTTTTTCAAGATTCATAGCTTTTCTTCCCAAACATGGAAAGATGACCCTCTAACATTGGTGTGCCAGGCTAGAGCTACAAGGTCATAGAAACCATCCATAGAGATCCAAGAAGGATTGAATCTAAAAGGTATAGGCCCCATATTTTTATCTTTGACAAAGGAGAGCGCTATAGGCTTATGATCAGAAGCGCTGAAAGCTATAATAGAAGAAACAAGATCCATCCCTTGGAGATGAAGGGACTGTTGGACCAAGAACCGATCAAGACGGGTAGCAATATGTCCTGGGCCCAACCTTCTATTTGTCCAAGTGTAAATCCCTTTAATAGGCTTAATATCCTCCATATCCCAATCATCTATAAAATCTTCCACCCACTCCCTAGACGGATCTCTAATCACATTTCCTCCTCTTTTTTCCAGGGCGGAAAGGGTTAAGTTAAGATCCCCAACAACTATATAGTTATCGCGATGAGAGTTTACCATATGGTCGTTTAGGGAATTCCAACAATATTGCTTCTCAGAGATAGCTATAGGAGCATACACATTAAAAATACTTAACCGGAGATTAGATTCTTTAAATAGAAATTCAGTAAAAATCCAATGAATATTGGTTACCGAGCTTACTAATTCAACCTTAGCAGGGTCCCAAAGCGTTTCCAAGCCTCCAGACGCTGCTCGAGAACTGACCAATGTACATTGTGAATTAAACCAGAATGAATGAGCAACCTGGAGGAAAGATTGCTCTTCCATTTTTGTCTCCTGGATAAGAAGGATATGAGGCATCGATATTCGGATAAGATCTTTCATAGATAACGTTTTCGATTTGCTTCCTATCCCCCTACAATTCCAGGAGACGATCTGGATTATTAACCTTTTGGATTGGACGCTGCCCCTCTCGCAGCATTTTCTTGATGTCTGGTATTTCTGGAATTTAGGTGTTTTTCAATAGTAGACTGTACTCCAGCTAGCTTATCTCGGTAAGCAGCTTTTTCTCTTCTTTCTTTGTCTGTTTTCCTTCCTCTCTTATCTTTCTTAACAGACTTCATTTGATCTATGTCCTCTTCTTCCATATCATCCTCCTCTGATCCCTCTTCAGATTCCATTTCCACAAGGGGGTCCTCCTTATCTTGTTGATCTAAAGATTTCTCATTCATGGTTCCTTTGTCTTGAGATCCTTCACTCAGAGGATTAGCAGATGATGGAGGTATTTCTCCTTCTTCAATCGCCTTATCTGGTGGTTCTTGTCCTTCAAGGGCTGTAAAGCTATTCCTGAGTTTTGAAGTCTGGATTTCCTTCTGACTTTTAGAGGGCTTAGGGTCCTTCGAAGGAGGAGCGTTGGCCTGGGGTTCAGAGACCTTAGAGCCCTTTCTTCTTGGGTTTGTCTTCTGTTTCTTCATTTGTTGCCAGCCTTCCTCTGACCCTTTCCCTACCTCTGTCTCCTGTAATTTGGGGCAGTGCCTTTGAAAGTGCCCATATTCATGGCAATGCCTACACTTAAAGGGCAGTTGTTCATAGTCCAATTGCTGGTAATGCTTCCATCCTTTAACCGTAAGCTTGATTGCCTCTGGTAAACCTGCCTCAAAATCTACTTCAACATAGATTCGGGCAAAGGAATACTATCCTTTAGGGTCAGCTTGATCAATTTATTTACTTAGCCCATTTCCTATGGCTCTGAGAGATTCCTCTCCCCAACAGTGCATGGGGAGGTTTGGTAAGCGAACCGAAACTGGTACCACTTTGGGGATATCCTTATTTGGGTCAAAATCAGGGGTCCATCTGTTCAGATAGAGCCCCTGTGGACCCATAAAGTAAGGACCACTTCGGAAAATCAAATCCCTGTCGAATTTCGAGACAAAATTGAACAAAAAGTACCCTCATCTGATCGCATAACATGAGAATCCTTGGGATATCAGTGGTCTCCAGTTATTCTGAACCCAGGCATTCGTGGAACGGGGAGTCGGCCTGAGACCAGTAAACTGTCCTATTATTGCACGATCCGCCAAAGAGACTGCCAACTGGATAGGTTTCTCCGATGGCAGAGCGATTTCTGGAATGGCATCTAACTTTTTAACAAATTTCGGCAGCGGGTCAGAGTCTTTCTTCTTTCCTTGGGCATTCACCAGGCGGGCGAAGGAAGCTTCTTCAGCAGACGGAGGGGGAGGAGCCGCCACTCCTCCTCCATCATTGCTCATCTCTGCGGACTTCAGCGCAAACCCTAGCAGAGTTGAATTATGGAGTGTAACATGCACACCTTGGAGCCCTTGGAAGAAATGATTGTTATCCTACCCACCTTAGTTTAATTCCTTCTATTAACACGTTGAGATCTTAATGACTATATTATTATAATGTATTTGATCATTGTCACTCACCAACCTTATTTTCTCAATAAACAAAGAATATGATATATAATTTGGTCTTCAATTAATTCTTTAAAGGATTTCAAATCATTCATTTCCATATAGAGTTAGAAGTTTTGGCTTCTTTTCAAATTATTACTTGATTATATTGGAGAAAATTATTAGTTATGAAACTTATTTTAATAAATTATATTAGTATTAGTATTAATGCAAATGAGTTTGAAATTAAAAAATTAAAAGTTGATTTAAAGAGTTAGGAGTTTGATAGTAAAAGTTGAGTAAAACAAATTTTATACTAATTATATCTAAAAAAAAATTATTTTCTTCTATTTTAATACTTAAAATAAAGTTAAACGTAATAGAATTAATACTTGTACCTTAATGATTTTGTAATTTTATATGTACTAATACAAGACAATGATTTTGGAAACATTGATTTAAGTTTTTAATGAAATATTATAAAATGATTTGAGTTACAGTTTGATTTTAAATATACTAAATAAATTATTAAGATTATCTTTTAAAGTAACAATAGTGGACTTAAAACATTCACATAAATAGAAACTTTATAATATAATTAATTTCTAAATAATTGTTAATAATAATAATAATGGAGTGCTCTTTGAAAAATGTTTATAATATAAATCATTTTAAATGATTGTTAAAAAAATAATAGTGGATTCACTTGGAGAAGAATCAAGTTTGATATTCTAATTAACTAACCATATATGTATGTAAACAATTTATAATATGATTAATCTGTGAAAGAATATTAACTTTTAATTAGTATTAACATTCATAAATATGGTTTTGTTTTAACCAAAATAATTTTTTTATTAAGAAAATATATTCATATATAATTAAGAAAAAACATGAATGATATCTACATGTTTATGGTGCTGTATATTTTGTTATAAATTTTATTGTTTATATATAATAAATATGTAAAGTAACAAAAATAAACATTTAAAGAAATATTAACATTCAATATATTTTTGTGTTTTGATAGAAACATGGTACATCACAACCAAAGAACATATGATATATATGTATATATCTTTTACTCATATTTGGAATTCACTACTGTTATTTATTTATTTATTTATATATAAATTCATTTAATTGAAATTGCAAATCAACCACTATTTTATTCTAATTTTTCAACCTTTTCAACTTTCTATCTACTTTTGGTAATCATTTTCAAAATCATTCTCTTTTCATGGCCAAAGTTCAAAGTGAAATGATGCAATGCCTATAACTCACAGATCCCAAAACACTCAATAGAATCATATAGTTAAATGACACTTAAATATCCTACTCGATTCCAACCTACAGAAAATCCGGTATTGATGAAAATTTGCATTCCATTGATCACATTGTACGTAAAATTATTTTATATAAAGATAAAAATAATTCTCAAATTTCTAATAATAAAATCCAGCAACGATCCAATTAAAATTAATGTAAATTCATTTTGGCGTAGAATTTTAACAAATATTTACATGGAAACTAATGAAATCTAAGGCCATAGTAATTTTGTCAACAAAGTAGGTATCAATTCATATGGTAAACTTTTACTTTTTGTAGGTATCAATTCATATGGTAAACTTTTACTTTTTCTTTATAAAGTGTGTAGAAAAATTGCAATAATTTTTTTAAATCTAAGGTCATAGTAATTTTGTCAACAAAGTAGGTATCAGTTTATATGACAAAGTAGGTATCAATTTATATGGTAAATTTTTTCTTTATAAAATTGTATTAAAATTTAATGATAAAAACATGTGTAATTAATTTAAATTTTTTATTTATATAGTTTTAATTATTTTTAATAATAATAAAAAAATTTAACTCTAACATTTTAATTGATAATTATGTAATTTATTAAAAATTGTCCAATTAAAAAAATTTAATTAAATCCTAAATATGTAATGAGTTCTTTCACACAACAACAATCATTCACCCTCAAACCACAATACAAAATAAAATAAGATTAATAAAATCCCATCTACTACCACCATGGTGACCCCAAACCTCTAGAAGAGATAGAAGCACAAAAAGACATGAAGTAATAGTCATTAACCAAAGGGAACCACAATCTCACATTCTGAGTGCAGGGGACCCAAATGCTACTAAATCAATGACTTCATAATAATTTCTTGATATTGATTTTGATAAGAGGATGGAGGGATAAAAGGTGGTATATTTGTTTCATTTTAACTTAATATAAAGTTAATTTAATGATTAGTCTTTTTGGACTCTACATGTTTCCTCCCAAAATCCCCTAGTTGGTTAGTTAATGTTGTCTTGTATCATTTTCATTAGGCTTTTTATGAAATTCCAAACCCTCTCTTTGTAAAAAATTTCATGTGTTTTATGTTTTTGGATTTGTTGTTTAACCTTATTAGTTGTTAGGTATTTACTTTAACCAATTCTTCAAACTACAAGTGTCTTTTGGCATGTCATCCTTTCTTACTTTACAGTTTGTTTGTTTGGTGTTGATTTGTTCCCTTGGATGACCATAACTATGCATTTATAGCCTATAATCAAGAGACGTGTGCATTTTCCTTCCATGATATAAAGGTTTAGCTTAAATATGTATTGTGGAACTTCATGCAAACCTATATGAATTGTTTTTTTAATTCAAGGTTATGGGTGTAGCCTATATGATTTTTTTTTTTTAATTTAAGGTTATGGTGTAAGAAAAAGTTTGTTTGGCTATGTATGTTTTCCTCATCATTATATATTTTGTATATTTGTTTTGGCTAAATACTACTTTGAACGTACCTTATATATACATAACTATTAGCTATTTTCATTATATGTACATAATTATTTGTTTTGGCTACATACTACTTTGAACTTGCCTTATAATATGCACATAATTTAGACAAGTAGTAAGTCATTGTCAGGTATGCAATCATACTCATAACAGTTATTTTTGACAAATTACTTCACTTCATTTTCCAACATTTTTGAATACCTATTTTCCAAGCACTTGAGGATGGTTGTTCTGTTAAACATAATGTAACCTCAACAATGTGATTGTACACTGCCAGTTGTACTGGACAGTTGTACTTTCTATTTTTGTCTTGCTTGAGCATATTTAGCTCAACCATCTTGCATTTTAACTCGGTTCTGTACTTCTTCATGCATTTCAATATACTGTTCTATTCTTTCTCTCTGCATTTTCTCTTTGCTTCACAATTTATCATGGTATCAGAGCTTCAGCAGTAAACCTCTTCACACAGTCCGGAGAGAAACATGATCCTCACAGTCCAGAGCTTCACAGATCTTGAGAGCACGCGACACAGACTTTTCACAAGGCTTGGAGAGCTGTCTGCAATACTCTCAAAAGATTGTTGTAAGAAGGTTGTGGAGGAAGCAGAGCGTACAACGCTCGAAAGATCATGGACGAAGAGAAAGCAGAAGAAGAAACAGTAAAGATTCTTGTAATTTCTCAAGAATCATCAAAGATTGACGCAGAAGAGCTGCAGAACAAAAGAATGTTTAAAGAACTTGAAGATTTCGCTTAAATTCGTTAAAGATTCATGCAGAAGGAAGAATCGTTTAAAGATTCTTGGAAATCGCTCAAATCTGTCAAAGATTGTAGCAGATAACGAAGAAGTCGTGAAATTCTTTCAAATCTTTGAAAGATTCACGAATCTTTATTCCACAGGTGTAAAGAACGCGTCTCAAGTGCAAGGAACAACTACTGAGGCCGTAAGATTCATCTTGCGAACAGATCCGAAGCGGAAAACCAGTTCCGAAAGGAAGAAGAAAGCGCGAAAAAGGCGAAAAAGTTTCAGCCGTCAGATCTTGCGCAAAGGCCAGACAATCGTTAGATCATTAAGAAGGTGCACAACGGTTAGTCATTTGGAGCGCACAGTATAAATTTTGACTTGAGAAATCCCGACGTCATTTGGACCGTCCATCAAGAGACACGTGTCGAGATCCTATTCCATCGCAAAATCGGTAATCGGGAGTTGGACGCGCAAAGGAAATTGCACTCAAAAAACTCCGATATGCGATATCGTGATATCCCAAGAAGACTTGTGAGCCGTCCATCTCAGAGGGCAGGTGGCATCAGATCAACGCATCGTCACATCGACATTCGGGGTTTCAAGTTGTCAAAGAAATTTGGCATCAGAACTCGCGAAATCGCGATCAGATCTCAGCCGTCCATTTGACCGGACACGTGGCGAACATCAAGGAAACCGTCGACGTTTCGGCAATCGCGGTTTCACATAGACAAAAATTTGGAGCATCGCAAGTCGCAATATCCCGAGGTTGATTCATGACCGTCCATATTTAAAGGATGCGTGGCATAAATCTGAAGGCTCGGGAAAAGTCCTGAAAAGGAAAAGCGCATTGGCATATCGGGATTCGACGTTTCGCGAATCATGAGGACAAGAAACATGAGCACTTCAAAACTCCGAATTCTGAAATCCCGACAGGAGGTAAACTCCGTCGTGGGGCCCAACTGACGTCATCTCATCAAAATAATGGGATCGGGAATCTCCACAGTGAAATCCCCGATGTAGATCTGAGCTATCCATCTGTTGAGGACGCGTGGCAGAGATCGAAGCTTTCGAAAAAATCCCGATAAGAGAGTCCATCGGCTTTACGGGATTCGGAAAATCATGGATCCAGGAGACGAGACGTCCGAGACATATCAAATCACGAAATCGTGATGAGAGAGCATGATCGTCCATCTGTTAGGACACGTGGAGGCAATCAAAGTGATCGCGAAAAGTCTCGAAAGGACAACGCCATCGATAAATCGGAGATCGGGGAATCAAGGAGTCAGAAAAACTCGACATCAGAACTCGCGAAATCCCGACTCGCGATATCCCGATAAGATCTGGACCGTCAGATCACTGCACGATCTGGACCGTTGAAAAGTCCAAAGGCAAATTTTTGCGTTTCGACATTTTGAAAGGCAAACAACGGGAAAATCCCATAGCGCTTTAAAAGAAAGACGTCTGGACACATTGCAAGGAGACCAAGGGCCAATTCAAGCCCGATAAGCTCCCATCGGCCATCGGCAAATCGCGTTTCACCGATCGGAGGTAAATATAAAATTTTCCTCTGTACTTCTGCAAATCTTTTTTAATTCAAAAATCATGGCGTCGTCTAGCAATCTAGGCCCAACTCAGGGTCTGATTCTTCTTGGTAAGAATTACGAATTTTGGTCTCTTAAAATGAGGTCGTTCTTGCAAGCACAAGAGTGTTGGGAACCAGTGGATCTTGGATATGTGGAGCCAGATACAGCCGCCCTCATTGCCATGACAAATGCGCAGAGAATTTCTCAGGCAACTCTGAGGACCAAAGAAAAAAAAGCGAAATTCTGGATTCAGAACTCTCTAGATGATTCAATTTTCTCGAAAATCACAGGCGTTGGTACTTCCAAACAGGCCCGGGACATTCTTAAATCTTCCTACCAAGGAAATGACACGGTAAAAATAGTTAAACTGCAGACCTTGTTGACACAATTCGAGACTCTCAAGATGACAGAGTCCAAAACAGTGGATCAATTCATGACCAGAGTCATGGGAATCGTGAACCAGATCAGACTGATTGGTGAAACCATCAATGAGCAACGAATTGTTGAGAAAATCCTCAGAAGTTTACCCAATAAATTTGAAATGGTTGTAATAGCCATCCTTGAATCCAAGGATCTGTCAAGATTCTCCACAGATGAACTAATTTGTTCTCTGGTGACACATGAGACAAGACTGCATCTCACAGATGAGTCAATCTCAAATGCCTTCAAAACTCAATTCTCCTTCAGCAGAGGGAGAGGCAGAGGAAGAAGCAGAGGTCACCAAGGAAGAGGGAAAAATCAAGGTAACCCTCATACCAGTGGAGGGAACATACAACAATATCCAAATCAGAATTTCCAAGGTCCAAGGAATCAACAACAAAATCAACATCAGAATTTCTAGCCTCAAAGAGGCAGAGGGAGAAGATTACATGACAAAACTAGCATTCAATGTTATTATTGCAAAAAGTATGGGCACTATGAATCTGAATGCAGGAAGAAGCAGGCAGATCAGCTCTCAGGCAGAGCACATGTGTCAAATCATGAATATCAACTCTTAGGCAGAGCACATGTCAAATCATATGGGAGACACATCAAGAGGTATGCTGTTTCTCTCATGCCAGAAGATTGAACAACAACCTAAAGATATCTCGTTGTTAGACAATGGATGCACACCACATGACAACAAGTAACAAAGAATTACTTTCATGCATTGATTCTTCAATTTCATCCGACATTACACTTGGAAATGATTACTTATCATAAGTTTAAGGAAATGAACTCGCTCCTATTCTCATTAAACAAATGTAAAGAAAGACATATGTAATGTCTATCATGTTCCGGACTTGAAACATAACTTGTTATGTGTAGGATTTACCATTGAAAAAGGATATAAGGTACTTTTGAGGGAGCATCTGCAAAATATATGACAAAAACCACAACAGAAAATTGATTTCCGAATTCATATGACTCAAATTAGGATGTTTCCCCTTACCCTCGGAACTGTAAATCTGAGTCAACCTTATGCAAAGAGTGCATCAACTCAATGAAACAATGGTTTGGCATACAAGATTTGGGCATCTACCATTTCAGAGTCTGCTTTTCATCTTCGAAAAACTCCATGGTCAAAGGCCTACCTATATTTAAAGAGCAAACTCCCCCATGTGAGTCTTTTACTACTTGAAAACACATAAGAGAACTAGTTTTCCACGCCTTCCAATCAAGCCAACAACATCTTGAACTACCACACACTAATCTATGTGGACCAATGCAAACGAGTCAATAGGTGGTAGCTTTTACTTTCTAACGCTATTGATGATTTCAGTAGAAAATATGGATCTATTTTCTCACATAAGTTTAGAACACTTACAAAATTAAAGAATTCAAAGAAGAAGTCGGGGTAAAAACGTGAGTGACAAATTTCAAAAGTACCGTGACGTGTGATGGAGGAGGAGAATACAACTCCGAGAATTTGCAATTTGCAACTCTCAAGGCATCATCATGCAAGCAACAGAAATGTATACTCCACAGAAGAATGGAGTGGTCGTGAAAGAAAATCAATTCATCATGAATATGGTAAGAACACTTCTCAAAGAGAAATGTCCGTCAAATACTTTGGGCTGAAGCAGTAGCATGCTCGCTTATCTTTGAACGTATCACCAACCACCACTGATGAAAGTTCCCCAGGAAGCACGGAGTGGGACAAAGCTCAATGTAGTCATCTAAGGACATTTGGATGCATAGCATATGCACACATACCTTCCTAATTAAGGAAGAAGCTTGATGACGTAAGTGAAAAATGTATCTTCACTAGCTACAGTGAAACCTATAAAGCCTATAGGCTTTACAATCCAATCACCAAGAAATTAATTCTCGCAGAGATGTACAATTTCTGAAAAAATCAATTCTGGAATGATTCGTAAAATCGAAGTGACCGTAACCATCACGTTCAAAAACAAAAAATTTAGAACAACAAGTACCTCAAAATAATCTTCCAATATTGCAAGTACAAATACAACCTAAAAATTCTCAAGATAACTCAACTTCAAAGAGAATCATTCTTCGATTACAGAATCGAGAACTAAGTTGAGGAGAAATCCATCACCGCTTTGGATGACTTTGAGCAACATATAATCTTTTTGCTTTTAATGTCATGTCAACCTACATCCTTTAAGGAAGTGCCTAAGGAGCCACATTGGATTCAAGCAATGAACCAAGAAATTGACTCACTCCAGAAGAACAAGACATGGGATCTTGTTGATCTCACAACTCACAAAAGAGTATTGGTGTCAAGTGGTTTACAAAACTAAACTCAATGAAAAGGCGCATTGAAAAGCACAAGGCAAGACTTGCCCAAGGATTCTCACAAATCCGTGCATCGACATGGTGAAACTTTGCTCCAAGTAGCAAGGTTGATTAACGTCGTAACTCTATTGGCCATAGCAAAGACAATGCAAATGGTACTATACCGTGATGGATGTCAAGTTGAAGCATTCTCGAATGGTTTTTAGAAGAAGAAGCTCATGTCGACAACCACCGATTTGAAGCCCAGAAAGCACCCGCCAAAGTGTGACGGCTGAAGAAAGCCTTGTATGGTTTAAAACAAGCTCCAAGAGCTTGGTACGTCAGAATTGACACTCCCATTCTGATCAAAAGTGGTTTAAACAGAGGTCAAAATGAACCAACACTTTATACCAAAATAGATCAGGATGGTAAAATACTAATTGTATGGCTTATATGTTAATGACATGATTTACACAAAGAAATCTAGAGCTAACAGATTTCAAAACATGCCATGCAATCTGAGTTTGAGATGACGATCTTGGCATAATGAAATATTTTTTAGGCATATCGAGGTTCATCAATCACCAAAGGCATTTTGTTCATCGCCAGCATGTGCGACATCATCAAATGGTTTCTCGCGATGGAAGGATGCAATCCAACGTAAACCCCCAGCCTTTTAGGCAATGTTGAGCAAGAAAGATGAAGGTCCCATCATGTGGATTCTACTTTATACAAAAGTTCAGTAGGCAGTTTGTTGTATCTTACAACAACTAGGCCTGACATCATGTATGCAACTAGCCTTGTTTCCAGATTCATGGAATCACCAAAAGATTCGCATTGGAGAATGGCAAAACGAATTTTGAGATATGTAGCAGGAACAATAAATTTTGGTTTATAATCTGATAGTAATCAACTCTCTGGTTACACAGATAGTGACTTTGCAGGCAGCCTAGATGACAGGAAAAACACATCAGGATATGTTTTTCACCTGGGCACGAACTTGATTTCATGGGCATCGAAGAAGCAACCAATTGTATCCATATCTTCTGCAGAGGAAGAGTATGTAGCTGCTACCTCAACTTCATGTCAAGCTGTGTGGCTGAGAAGATTATTGAAAGATATGTCACAAACAGAAAAGGATCCAACTCCTATTTTCTTTGACAATACATCAACAATTGCATTATCTAAGAACCATGTGTTTCACAAGAAAAGTAAACACATTGACACTCAGTTTCATTTCATACGCGAGGTAGTCAATAATGGGGATATTGCACTACAATTTTGTGGTTCTCGAGATCAGCTTGCTGATATCTTCACCAAGCCACTAGGAAAGTCAGTTTTTGATTTTCAGAGACAACACTTAGGCATAGTGAGTGTTGATGATTGTAACTGTTGAGTTTAAGAGGGAGTGTTAAACATAATGTAACCTCAACAGTCTGACTGTACACTGCCAGTTGTACTGAGTTGTACTTTCTATTTTTGCCTTGCTTGAGCATATTTAGCTCAACCATCTTGCATTGTAACTCAATTCTGTACTTCTTCATACATTTCAATATACTGTTCTATTCTTTCTCTCTGGATTTTCTCTTTGCTTCACAATTTATCATGTTCAACACACAAAAATCATCCCATACCATTATATCACTAAGGTGTGAAGCTTATCCACCGTTAGTTTTGCATGTTTTTCCTAGCTCTTTACATTTCGCCATTCTCTATTCAATGGATACACCTTACTAGATGTCTGGAACGGTGGATGTAAAATACTTCTTCAGAGGCGAAGATAAATGTATTCATTACTTCAACGACACCATCGGGGTCCCCGTTCTCTCTGTTAGCACGCTCATGCCCATGGTTTATCCAAGTGCCAACGAGTGTTGAAGCTCCCATCTGCTAGAATGGATGGACGGATAGAAGGCGGCCTCATTCGTGTTTGCTTCATTCGACAGCGAGACATTTCTGTCGAGAGAGCAAGTTCACGATATGGTGTTGGGATTTGAAGTGAGTGGTATGTCGTTCCTCTCGTCTTTGCATTTCTTGTCCTAATAATTATTTTTTAATGATTTTAAATGTTTTTCCTTTTTTCTTAAAATATTTTTTTACTTATAATATAATTGTTTTTATTTCAAGTCTCATTGATTTTTGTCAATGCTGCATGTAGAATAAAAAGCACAGAGATGGAATATCTACGAAACAATGAAGGGCGACTATCTCTTATTTATTATTTCACTATTTTAATAAAAAAAATATAAAGAAATAAACAATTAATGTCCATTATAATGACCTATTAGGCATTAACCCTACTTACTAATAGGACTTTGGAGTCTCTGATGATTCCCTCTATCTCAAGATCGCTATGTTCGATGGTGAATTTGATGGCGTTAGGTTTATAAACTTGATCAGATTATAGAAGTTTGAGGTGTGCAATATATTATTTACAGTTTTGGTGATTTACACAATAGGTTTTCGACTTCTCTCCCTTCTCTTTTTCAGAAATTGCTTTACTAAAGAAAACCTGGTCTTTCCATTTTGCATCCACATGATTCAAATGAAGCAACCATGTAATTTTCATGAGATTAGATTTAATGCATGGTAATTTTAGATTTAATGTAATTTTATATGGATTATTTAGATTTAATGTAATTTCGTAGGTTAACGTGAATTTTTTTGTTTGTTTTTCTTCATTTGTGATTTTTGGTTATTGGAGAAGGAAGGAGGAGGGTTTGTATTTGTGATTTTCCATTTATAGATATGTATTTAAATCCAAATCCCACTGTATTAATGTTATTTTTTCATAGATATATGCATCTTTTCTTGATTCTTTCCTTACCTCCATGTTTTTTTTTTTTGTCATTTTTCCATAATTTTCATGCCCATAAAATAATGTAAGGATTATTTTATTGGGACAAGAAGCTTCTCATTTTTCATTGCTAATAATATAATCTAGAGCTCTTATTTTTTAAACCAATAGGATATTATTTTTTGTCTAGAGAGGTTTAATACAATTTTCTTGTGTTTCTGGTGCCTTAAGTTTGAACTTTGAATTTTGAAGTTGTCCATTTCCATAACAAATATGCCAAAGGATTTACACCCATTTGGGAAGTATGGGGAACCTAAAGATGGGACAAACTAGTGATAATTAAGTTGCAAATTGTGTGGGAAACATATGACAGGAGGGATTAGTAGGATAAAATGTCATTTATCTAAACTCCATGGACAATATATTAGGTTTTTTCCTCGAGTTTTCGTCGAGGTTATGATATCCACGCATGATTCAATTCATGCAAAGGATAGAAATAAAGAAGAGGCAGCTACAAATAAGTTCGAACATGTAGTTAGAAGTTCAAGGCTATCTACCACTGAGGGTAGTGGGAGGGAAAACATGGATTCACCTACTGAGAGGTCCTCGTATTTTTTTATTCCACGAACCAGATTTGGAGCATGACCTTCCATCTTGTTAGGGGTAAAAGAAGGGAGAAAGAGGAAGCATAAGGGGTTATGGAGAAGTGCTTCTTGTGGAGTGACTTGCCTCTTAGCATCAATTTTTTTTTTCCATTTTGGTAGTCGATGTGTGATTCCATTTCAGTTATTGGCCCAAGGTATAAAATGTCTACCTATGAGGAGTTGTGGGCGCTAAATATTCAAGAAGAAAAGGATGACATCAACTCTATGTTCATCGACTTGAAGCATTCATGGGAGGTATCTGGATGCACATTAATTTCTGATGGTTGGATAGGTAGGAATGGCATGACCCTTCTCAATTTCTTCATACAATGTCCTAAAGGTACCATGTTTATCAAATTATTAGATACATTGGCATATGTAAAAGATGCAATATTGTTATGTGAGTTAATGGATGGTTTCATCTAGGAGATCAGTTTGCATAATGTGGTGCAAATAATACCAGATAATGCAACTAGTTATGTGGATGATATCACTATTTTTATGGAGAGGAACCTCTCATTGTTTTGGACTCCATGCAACTACACATTGTATTTATTTGATGCTCAAGGATAAGTGAAAATTTTCCTTCATGGAGGATGTGATTAATCAGGCTAGGAGCATGCCCAAGTTCATATATAACCATCTTTTCGTTGTTAGCCTTATGGAGTTGTGGCATCCTACAATCACATGTTTTTCCACCAAGTTCATTACTCTTTAGTCTTTGCTTCAATGTCAGTTTGAGTTGAAGAAAATGTTTGTTTGTGATGAGTGGCATGATTATACATATAGAAAGAGATAGGAAGAGAGAGCCATTGTTATCTTTGTGTACATTGAATCCTTCTTAGAAGGAGTGGAAAAAATGTGCTCATTTAGTGAACCTTTGGTAAAGGTTATGAGATTGGTTGATAGTGATAATCCCATAATGGATTTTTTTTATGAGGCTATGGATAGGGACAAAGAAACTATCTGTTATTATTACGTGGGAAAGGGTACCACTAGGTTTAGTAAACAGATTATGAACTATGGGATTTGATTGATAGTCGATGGACCGAGATGTTCTATCGACCCATTCATGTAGCAAAAATTTTCCTCAAACCCATATATTCCTACAAATGCGACTTTGATTTTATTTGGGAGGTGATGGAAGGGCTCCTTACTTGTCTTTAGAGGATGGTACCTATTGTGACATTCATCAATGGTTATGTAACATTGATTTTGGTTTATTTTGACTGATCATGGTTGACTATGGTTGATCATTTTTTTATTATGGTTGACTAGGTTGACCATGATGCTCATGGTTGATCATGGTCTATTATGGATGATGATGTTGAATATGGTTTAATTTGGTTGAGTATCGATTGAAATTACTTACTTGATGATAACCCTCTACTATTATCATTTTTAGAGGTCACATTTAGTGGTTTTTTTACCTTAAATTGAAAAGTGATGCTCCTAGAATCACCTCCACCTTTTTGGGGTGGTTGAAATTATAATAGTTTTCAACTATGTCCTTAAATCCACATAATGTTGTGAATAAAGGGTACATATCAATCCCTAAATCAATTCGTTGTCCCATAATCCCTATTTTTTTAGGGGGGGTTAAAGTTAAAATCTTTTGCAACCATCACCTTAAGAATTGGTATAGTTGTGAACAAAAACCTTTTGATCAACTCCCAAATTTAAAAGTGGTAGCACCTCCTTTGTTGATTTGTTGAAATTTCAACTTGTTTAAAACCATGGCCTTGACAAATAACACTATTATAACCAAAATCATAAAATCAAGCCCTAAACTAAAATTAGGGGCTACCAATAGAACTGTGGTGTTCCTTTTGCTTATTTTACAACATTTTTATATCCCATTACCTTAAAAAAATAGGTACCATCTCAAACAAAATCATAGAAAGGGGAAATAAATTGAAAATGTGATGGTGGGAGGTTAGAAATCAATGGAAAAAATCTCTATAACTATGATAAGAAGACACGATTTTTTGAAATAAAATTAAAAAACCATAATTTTAAAATATTCATAAAAGGGGATATTTAAAAAACTCCAACTAGATCCTTCTTTTTTAAAAAATAAAATGAAAAAAAATCTCCAATGAACATGTTTAAAATGAATTAGAAACCACTACAACAACTTACATCCCCTCTTGGCTGCTCCCCACACACCACTTAAACAGATGGCAGCAACAAATCACCTTCGTAAAGGAGAGTCATCAAGCAATGATTGCCCATATTCTTTAATAAACTGATTACTAAAGTTTCATTGGAAAAAATAATAATCTTTTCTAATACTAGAATCGTGTGCCATGACCTTTAATGTAGAATCTAGGAAGCATAATTCAAACATCAACCAATACTTGTTCTCTATTCCAATGTTTGGAGATGTGCAATAAAACGGTATGGAGTGGCTATAAAATCCTTTCTCATACATACATTCTCCATGAAGTCAACAATACAACAAACCACTAGGAATGCGAATAAGACATTATCATCTTGTAATAAAAAAATATCTAAAAAAACCTTCATTTTAGAAGATACAACACTAACCTTTGAAATAGATAATTGGACCATAAACTTCTAATGTACTTGAGCCAATATCAGGTACTTCTTCAAAAATAAAAATATTACAGCATAGAATCTACTTAAAATACATATAATTATTTTCAATATTAGATTTTGATCCCTAGAACTCAGTTATCTTGATTTCATCGAGAAATAATTTGGAAAGGATTGATTTCATAAGAAATAATTTGTAAAAAAATTCCTTTCTTCATCATGTCTTGTAAGATACTTTCCTTTTTATTCTTTAGTACAATATTTTATGTTGAACTCCTTAACCTAGAAAGAAACATTCTTAATATCGATTGGTACTTGCTTTCCTTGTCAACGAATCTCTCACACAACTATCTTTACTTGGATTCTAATGGATAATAAATTTCTCTTCTTGAATACAAAGTTTTCATATCCTATCATTACCCAACTCTAGTTTCCATTCACGTTTAATCATGTCTAATATATGTTTTAGGTCTGCACATATAATCAATTGTACTTGTTTTAAGAATAACCTGAATATTTAAATGGAAATATTGACAACTAATATTTATTTGTGACTTGAGAGGTATTTGAATTCTTATTTGATTTTTTTGAATTGTAATGCATAAAAATGCACTCTCACTATTTAAACCTTTTGGTGTATAGTGTATCCCATGTAGTATCAGGGAATATATATATATTCTAGTAGGAAAACTTATGCAAGGATGAGACATAACCTCCTTTTTTATTGTTCTTAAATCCTTTGTCATATTTGCATTCCAATTTATTCAATATTAAATAAAGGATAGTATAATCTTTGGCTTCATCTATGTAGAATTTTATGATATAATTCACACAACCCAAAATTCTTTGTAGTTAAGTCTTATTCAAAATCATATTAAGAAAATATTTTAAAATTTTAAAACATGTAGTTAAAAGAAAAACTTATCAAGTCCATAAAAATAATTTTAGTTTTACCAATCCCCATTTTAGTGGGTGAAAGAAGAAATAGTCTATGTTAGTCAATTAAATCACAAAAGTACTCCAAATGTTTTGTATGTTCTTTAAGATCTTTGGACAAAATAGGATGCCACTAATATAAATTATTAAAAAAGAAAGATCACAAAATATAATTTTAATTATTTTCTAGAATCTAAAGGGAGCATTGGTAAATCCAAATCGAATTACCTTTCACTAGTATTAACTATGTGGAACAATGAAGCTAATTTGAGCCTATCTTTAGGTTTTCTACCAATTTTCCACAACCCTAATTTGAAATCAAACTTTAAAAATATTACACAATTTTTTTATCTTATTTATCGTAAATTCCTTATTAAGTAATGAATACTTAATTGTAATAAATGTTTTGCTAATATTGATATAAATCACTAGCAACCTTGGTTTCCCTCTTTTTATTATATAAAAGCTTATTTATGTAAAATAATGAACATGCCCATAGACTCCATCTTTTTTCAATCAATCATTTATTAAAGAGATATGTTATTTATTCTCTACACAAATCATGCTCATTATGGATCATAATATTTTCAACAACCTTTCATGATCCCCTTTATAATCTTATTCATCTAGTGCATGTCCACAAAATATTGGTCTCTATTATACAAATCATAGTATCTTCCTTCACAACATACATTTGGTAACATTCGATCTTCAATTTATTAGTAATATATGAAAGAAAATTAGCCTATTCCCTTTCAACTTGTTTGCATATATTTTTCATTTGGTATATTTTATGTAGTAATATCAATCTCATATTCATATGAGGAAGATCTTGCACCCTTAATTACTTGTTTTCATATATTTTTCATTTGGTATATTTTATGTAGTAATATCAATGTCATATTCATATGAGGAAGGTCTTGCACCCTTAATTCAAATTGATCGATGCAATGGATTTAGATAAATATTCCTACAACCTTCATCTTAAAAAAAAAATTGTACATTTAAAGTCATATGCATGTGGTTTGTATGAAATCTTTGCCAAGTAGGATGTTAGAGCCAAAATGAAACTCATAAACATATATATATGCATTTCTATACCTTCGACTCTAATAGAAACGTCTTTTGAAACTCTACCAATCCCTATGGGAGATTCATTTATAGCCCTAAGTGTTATTTAGAAGGTATCTACAAATATTCAAGAATCGCTAGTGTTTTGTAACATTGAGGCATAGCTCGTAAATCTATGAATGCATCTCATTCATATTCCTTTTATCCTTCAATTTTAGTGTAAACATAAATATTTCAACTTTTATATTTAGGGCCTACATTAAAAAAAAAATGAGACACTTTCCTAATTGTTGTTATTTGTTTTTGGATCTTTGGTTAGATGAGGTTACTAGTGTTTTTCTTTATCATAGTTCGCATATTACTTGTAGAGCCTAGTAAATATTTCGTCAAAATATTATTACAGTTATTTTATGATGGCTTTGAGTTATTTTCTAATTTTCATATATTCTTCAATAAGTCTAGTGATAATGATGTCCTTGTATATAATTATTCTGTTGATTTTTTTTTCTTTCTGTTTTTTTATCTTGTCTCATCATGTGTTGAGAAGTACAAAAATCAAGTTGTGAATTAGAGGAAACTTCAAATTCCTTGTCTCATCATGTGTTGAGAAATACAAAAACCAAGTTGTGAATTATAGGAATCTTCAAATTCTTTCCAATAGTTAAAGATGACTTGTCTTCTTGTATTTTAGAGTGGTTGTATCTTGGTGGGATAAATGATATTGGAAATTACCAATTTTTTAGTGATTAGTAGATCGTTGGTGATGGGAATGGGATAAACTATTCTCAAGAGTAGTGTGACCACAAGGATTTTAGATAGGAATTCAAGAAAAAAATTCTTCCAATCCTATAATTTTTTTGTCTTATACCAATAGAGAAAATAGTCAACATAGATAATTTGAAGAAATATTTTTCAGTTATCATAGATTCTTCATCAATTTTGATAGTAGACATTCAAAATCAAAATATAACTCATCAAAAAAATCATTAGGAGCAAGTCCATGAAGAAATCTAGAAACATGATCGTCATATTCAATTTGTTTAAAATCCCAGTATGTCGAGTTTTCAAATTTTTTGGATGACATAGCTTTGGTAAATTGGTTAAAAACATACAAATATTTAATAATCCTTTTCTTTTGTGGAAATTTGTTTTCCCACTTTCATCACTGCTTGCAAATGAAGAAAATACTTGTTTTCAATATAACTATTCTTCTTTTGAAAAATGTTTTCTTAGGATATCTACCATTGAGGATACAGGGCACTATTGAAAACCCATTACTCCAACACCTGAGTACCTTGTTATCTATTGATTTCCTTACTGCAATTCATATTAGAATATGACAAAACAAAAACATGATGCTAAAATATTCAACTTTAAACATGCAACAAAAGAAAAAAAAAAAAAAATCATGCACACACAAACACCAATATTTTTGGGTAGATAGCCCTGGAAAAACCGCGGAGGGAAAACCAGTGCTGAAAATGATTTTATTATGCTAAAATCATGGCTACTATAATAGTGATAATGACCCACAGGGAGAAATACAACTGTAGACAAATCTGACAAAGTTTGTTCCATTCGACAACCCAAAACGACACACTTTAAGAGATGTACACGACTGTCCCTAATGCACACTCGCGTACACATGCATGCCTACACTAGTGCCCACGTGCATGTATGGAAATACTACATGAAAAAAATTATATGACGCAACTCTTTCATGTGGCTTCACTTGAATGAAACCCACTTGCGGCAACATCGTTCCTCTCTTTTCCTGGATCTGATCTCTAGAAGGAATTACTTGTCCACCTACAATATCTTGAATTGTAGTCCTTCATGATATAACTCTCAGTGTCCTCTACCAATCTCTCTCCATTAATCTTACAAAGATGTCTCAAGTATCAAGTGTAAGAAAAAGACATTTTTTTCTTCTACACTTTTGAATGAATCCACACTAGCATAAGTCCCTCTTTGCTATGTATGTGTGAAAAGTGTCTTCTCCTTTACCCTAGCCTTTATTTTATAATCATGAGTTATAATTTGTTTCTAATTTCCAAAGTGATTGACAGTTGAGATTACTTCTCACTTCACTTGAGATTTAGATTACATTCTAATTACTTTTATCATTTCCTTAAATAAATCAATTAATTAAACAATTAATAAAATCACTTTACTTTAATAATTACTTGAATTGTACTTTTTGACCAGAACATTGCAATATGCTCTGCAACTAGGGTTTCGAAACAGTAGCCGCCACGATCTTCCCCCAACCGATGGTCGCCCCGCAGGGGCCCCCGAATCACAGAGAAGGGCTGCCGACAGGAGCCTCTTACAGCCAGGTTACCGCCAAAGAGAATGCAGCAGCGAGAATAAAAAGGCCAGAGTTTGAGCCGCCCCCTGACCTGCGCGTGGCGCTTTTTGAGGAAGGGACGCTTAAGGACCATGACATGGACATCGATCCTGACAGGAGGATCGCCTCAGCCAAAGCTTCGGCCCCTTGGATCCCCGGAAAGTGCATACCACAAGCACCCCAGGCTCCAAAATATGTGGTCAGATCACCGCGCATTGAGGAGCAGAAGCAGTATATGAGAGACAATGCCCTGGTAGGAAAGTTTCTAGGGCTTTGGCCCTCGGAGAGAGATCTAATCAAATGGATTCAACATTGGTGGAAGCCAAAGGGTCACTATGACCTACAACTGGGCTCCAAGGGTTTTTTCACTATCATCTTTCATAACCTGGAAGATCGCAACCGTATCTTCGACGGAGGTCCATATTTCTACAACTCGGTCGACCTCTTCCTGAGATTTTGGACAGAAAAGTTCAGCCCTGAAAAAGAGGACTTTGCCCATGCACCAGTATGGATCAGACTCTATTCCTTACCTCAGGAATTTTGGCTGGAGGAAGTACTAGCGGGTATTGGCAACACCATTGGCATCTATGTAAAATCTTCGGAAGCCACGAAGCAGAGAAGGTACACGTCATATGCAAGAATCTGTGTTTATCTGAACATTGCTAAGCCACTTCCAGGATCCATAACGTTGGAGTATCATGATGAAGATTGGTCTCAAACAATAGACTATGAGCATATCCCCTTTCGCTGCAGAAAGTGCCACGAACACGGTCACCTCTTCAGGGAATGTCCGCTCAACAAAGTTCATAAGGAGGGGAACACAGATACCGGCAAGGACACGGAGGGCTTCGTCCAGGCAGCAGGGAAAATACGCCAGGGGAACAAAAAACAAGTGAACCAGGTAAGTAAAGATCTCCCCACTAGTAATAAATTTGATACTCTGCAGAATCAACCAGAAAACCCCAGCTCTGATACTATTCCAAGCGAGCCATCCCCACCCAACGATACCCAAGACGAGGGTCCGAGTGCAACCACACCCCCACAGTCCAACACAGCTGTTCTCCATACCCCGAGCCCGATCCAGGAACAACAAGATCTGCAGGAGATCGATGATGGGGACGAAGAAATGATAATAGAGGAATAAGATCTTGCCGGGGTAGACTTAGATCACTTAGAACATGCATACAGGCATCAAAAGCTCTACACTATACCTAGGGACCAACTGAGGAAGGTGCATAAAATTTTCCTTAACTCAACAGCGGGATCCACTGCCCGAGCGGGCAAAGCACTGGGGATCCAAGGCAGCCAATCCAAAAATCCAAGCAAAGTTCAGAAGGAGGAAAAGAAAAGAGGAAGAAAATCCACAAATAAGCTTATACAAGAGATAGGAAACTTCATGGTGAACTCAAGGCAGGTCAATCTGACATCAGACAGTTTTCCT
This sequence comes from Picea sitchensis, assembly GCA_010110895.2. NCBI lineage: Eukaryota > Viridiplantae > Streptophyta > Pinopsida > Pinales > Pinaceae > Picea > Picea sitchensis. Next base: position 224,724 of record SNQJ01S0002277.1, read on the forward strand.
GCCCTCCCCTCCCACCTGTCGTCATGAAGATTATCTCATGGAACATTAGAGGTCTCAATGGTCATAGCAAGCAAAAGATGCTACGGGAAATGATCATAGCGGAAACACCAGACATTGTCCTGCTCCAGGAAACGAAATGTACCTCAGAGGATATGGACAGGATACTCCCCTATTGCTAGAAACAAGGAGGAGTAGCCTCTGTAGATGCCACAGGAACAGCCGGAGGCCTGGCTATCCTATGGAACACCAATGTAATGCTGATGGAAAACTTCTGGGCCACCAAATGGACTATCACAACAGAGTACAGGCTCATTGGATAAAATCGGCCTGGGCACATTACCTGTGTCTATGGCCCCGCCAACCCAGGGGACAAGCAATCTTTCCTACGCAGCCTGCGTTCTACCTCCAGCCTTACTCAGTGCAATCGATGGATTATAGGTGGGGACTTTAATATCATACGCACCCTGATGGAAAAAAAAGGCGGGTCAAGGAGACTGGATCGGGACTCCTGCGAGTTCAATAGCCTGATTGAGGAGCTTCGCCTCATCGATCTGGAAACTGGTAATGGCTGCTACACCTGGACAAACAGAAGGACCGGGGTACATCAAATCTCCTGCAGACTGGATCGCTTCCTCACCTCGGAATCCCTCATGCTGGAAGGAGTGGCAATGGAATCTTCTATCTTAAATATCTCTGGTTCAGATCACTGGCCCGTTCAACTCTGGGTGGACGTCTCGGCCACGCTAGGAAAAAAACCCTTCCGGTTTGAACAATTTTGGCTTGATCACCCCGATTTCCAAGCAAATATTCATGAATGGTGGAGGCAGGTAGAGGTCCCCTATGGTTCTAAAATGTTCTGCTTTCAGCAAAAGCTAAAAAAATTGAAGCAAACTTTAAAACTCTGGAACAAGCGCACCTTCGGAAACATTTTCAACTCCCAAAAAGAGCTATTGCAGCAGCGGATCAGGGAGGAAGGGCTCACACAGGATCTAAAAGACCAAGAAACAAAAGTGCACCTACAACTGGAAGATAGGAAGAAACAGGAAGAGATCTTGTGGAAACAAAAGTCGCGAGTTCTCTGGCTTAAGGAAGGGGAGCGCAATACTAAGTTCTTCCATTGCACTACCATTCAGAGAAGGCATGCCAACAAAATCACATATCTCACCTCTGATGAAGGAGATACGATTCAATCACATGCTGACATGGAAAAAATTCTAATCAAGCACTTTCAAAACCTCCTCACTGAACCAATCCAAGATCGACAGCAAGCTATTCAGAAAATCACAAGGCATGTGTCGTGCCTTGTAACTCAGGAACAGAACGCAGCCCTCCTCAAGCCGTTCACCATTGAATAAATTGACCATGCACTTCAGGACACCCCCAAGTGCAAAGCGCCTGGACCGGACGGTTTCACCAGTGACTTTTTCCATCATTGATGGCCGATGATCAGAACTGAGGTATGGGAAATCTTGGAAGACTCTCGGGCCACTGGACAGGTCCTACAAGCTCTAAATGCAACTTTCCTCACCTTGATCCCCAAAGAGGGACAAGCACACAGACCCGAGCAGTATAGACCCAT
>SNQJ01S0002277.1:228368-267245 GCA_010110895.2 Picea sitchensis
CCCGGAAAATTTCGTCAAACTAAACTTTGATGGCGCCTCTAAAGGCAATCCTGGAGCAGTTGGCTATGGAGTGGTTCTTCGAAATCATTCAGGATGCATTCTTTCCATTGGAGTGGGTCCCCTTGGTCACACCACTAATAACACAGCTAAACTCTGGGCTTTGATCAAAGGCCTACATTTGGCAGTTGATCACAATTTTAACAAACTAATCGTTGAAGGGGACTCTCTTCTCATCATAGGCCTATTACACAGATTAGTAAACGGAGCACAGCCAGACAACATCTCGCCTAGCTGGAGATTATCAAACGGCTTACAGACTATTGCAGGACTACTGAACCTCAATCTAGTAGTCATTCCCTCTCACGTCAGAAGAAAGGCAAACCAGATAGCAGATGACCTGGCTAATTTGGGCGTAACATGGACTGGCTCCGATCTCTAATGCAACGTAGAGAAAGATATGGATCACCCCATCTTCTAGCAATGCGTTCGCAGAGCCACCTTGGTGGACGTCGCCCCAGATGGGGTGATAGTGCGAGCTACACGGCGATCGGTGGATGGGAGTAACAACCACCAGGATACGGGGGCACGTGAAGAGCCCGTGCCACCCTCGGTTTAATTTAATAAGCCTGCAACTTCGCGCGTTTGTTCTTTAATGCAAGCGTTAATTCAATTGTCCCTCCCCTCCGGGTTTTTTGATATGGACAGGATGGCAATGTTGCACATTAGTTGTTTTCATTCCCCCGCAGAGCTTGCTCTAAGCGTTTTCCAGGCCGAGCTCAGACCTGCGTTCTCCTTGACCCTTTGTCCTCGTTYTGCGTTCGAGATTGTTCCTGTTCGCAGCGYAGGCTGGACCATGACTCGTCCAAGGGGACAACCTCGACGGGGCAAGGCCTGGAAACCTCGTCGCCCCTCTATCTCCCCGTCCATCTCGCCTTCCATCACCTCCTCCTCCCAGCGTTACTCTAGACAGCCTTCAGCTTCCTCCCATAGCGGGACTCCTTTGCACTCTTCCAGCCGAGCTTTGGCGCCCAGACTTTCTAGCTCCCCTCGGCGCCATGACCGCAGGCCTTGCGACTCGACATCTGATTCCCACTCCCAGCATGCTTCTCACGGGGCTGGGCCTCTCCCCCGTGGCCTCTTCACCAATCTCCAACTGTGGGATAGCATGACGACCCTCTATGACCTCGTTTTCGACATTCGTCAGGAAGTGGACGACATCAGCTTCAGACTACAAGACATTGGAGCCAAGGTAGATGTATTTCTCTGGACTCTCTCCTCTCTGAAGAGCACTATTATTTCTAGCCAGTATGAGGATGCTCCAAGGGAGGAGCCGGCCAAGGAAAAGGACGAAGAGGAAAAGGACGCAGCACCACGAGCAGCTCCCGGGGCAGCGACAGATGTCCATCGAGAAAGCGACGGCGAGGCTATGGACGAGGTGGAACAGGAGGGCATCGGAGCAGCCAAGCCATGTGTCTAGATAGTTTAATCCTGTTTTGCATTATCACAGATGGATAGTAGCTTTTTGAGCCTCAACCGTTCTCACCAGCATATAAATGATATAGATGTACTTTCAGTTTCAAACACTAGACAATGTTTTTTATCAGGTTTCAGACTGCTTGAGTACGCGGACTGGTTTCCCCTCTGTTGGGGCAGTCTTGTGTCTCAGCCTGGTTTTCTCTGTACTATGTCATAATACTCTGTCCCTAGAAGGATTTTAATATATACTTTTCTTACTTACAAAAAAAAATAAAAATTACTTGAATTGTAGTAAAGTTGTCAAGATAGAAGGCTTTGGATCACTTCTACATTCTAGACACCAATCCTACGCGAAAATACCTATCTAATGCTACATGCATCAACACTCCCTCTTAGCGAAGAAGGTGTTTTTCACCACTCCAAGTCTTTCTATGAAGAATAAAAACTTCCCTTTCTCTAAGGGCTTGGTCAGAATATTTGCAGCCTTCTCATCTTTGGAAATAAACTGAAGCTTCACTGCTCCCTTCTGGATCCTATATTGGATGTGTTGATAATATGGTAGTTGCAAGAGGTGTAGATTTTAACCTTGTACAATTATTTATTGTCAACATATTTTCAGTAAAATAACAGAAAAGATACAATGGAAAATACAAACATTACACAAATATTTTTCCCTTGGAAAACCAATATATTCTATATTCATTCATTGTGATACATTGTTTATAATACAATATACATATAGGAGCCAACAACATCCAAAAACCTAACTCAATGGCCTGGATAACTAAAGAACCCTAATTCCTTAATCGGAAATAGAAAACCATCAGCAAAACCATGTGACGAAAAATTGACCAACAATGAGCACAAAAATCGAGGTGACATGAAAAATGAGGCAAAAATGCGACATATTTCCCAAGGAAAAAAAATTCTTGGGGGCACTGCCCATAATCCCATGCATTCTCGGTGCAACATAGAATACACTAGAAATAGTCATGCAACGAATACAACACATACCCAAAATTCTCCCACTTGTTGTTTTCTTTGCATACAAGGAGTTATAGGGTTACATAGTCAACAATCTAGGGCAATAATGCCCATGGATCCTCTACACCAAGAGGACTTCTTAGTGCTCATAGATTCTTTTAATGAATCTGAAATATTCTTCAAAGTGTCCACCTTCATCAACAAAACTTTATTTTCTTTAACGATGTCTCTCACAAAGTAATATTGAATATCAATATGCTTTGTCTTTGAATGATAAGTCGGGTTCTTTGCCATAACAATTTCACTCTAACTGTCACAATCTATCCTTACAGCTGGTTGTACCAACCCAATACGTGAACACAATATTTGTGGAAATATTTCTTCCTTACTTGCATGAGTGGGTGTCATGTATTCAACTTCTATAGTTGAAATTTCCACTGCAGCCTGTCTTTTGTTCATCCAACTTATTTCTCCTCCAAACAGGTTAAACACATACCCTGTTGTAGATCTCCTACGATCCATATCTCCAAGCCAGTCTACATCCACAAAGACATGTATGTCCAACACTCTTTTCAATCCCAATCTTCCTTTGTAGAACAATCCATGGCTAGCAATGCAACATAAGTACCTGAAAAACCCTTTTCATTGTTGTCCAATGCTCCCTCAATAGTTTTTACATATACATACTCAAAATTCTCACTACATGTGCAATGTCTGGTCTAGTACATACCATTGCATACATCAAGCTACCAACTACACTCACATATGGAACACAAGACACGTCCTCCTCCTCTTCCTGTTTCTTAGGACACTAATCCATAGATAACTTTACACCAATAGAAATAGGGACTTTGATCAGTTTACATTCCTTCATTTTAAAAAAATTTAATATTGTCTTAACATATTTTCCTTAATTTAATGAGAGTTTCATCTTTTTCCGGTCTCTTTTAGTTTCCATTCCCAAAATGAAATTTGAATAACTAAGATCCTTCATGTCAAATTTAAAGGACAACTAAGTTTTCACACCCTGGATAATCTCCTTATTGTTCCCTATCAACAAAATTTCATCCACATACAAGACCAATTAAATTAAATGACCACCAATTAATTTAAAATACACACAGTGATCCTCTTTGGTTCTTGTGAAGCCAATTCCCAACATATAGTATCAAATTTTGTATACCACATTATTACTGATTGTTTTAAACCATACAGGGACTTTTTCAACTTGCATACCAACTCCTTATTTCCCTTCATAGAAAAACCTTATGGCTACTTCATATAAATGTCTTCTTCTAGATCCCAATGTAGTAATTTTGTCTTCATATCCATCTTTTCTACTTCAAAATAAAATGCAGTAGCAACAGATAACAAAAATCTTATAGAATTTAACTTGGCAACATGAGAAAAAATTTCACCAAAATCAATTCCCTCAACCTAGGAATAACCCTTTGCTACTAATCAAGCTTTTTATTTCTTCTCTTTTCCTTCTGCATTCAACTTCTTTTTAAATAACCATTTTCTACCATTGGGATTTATTCTAGTCGGAAGCTCCACTAGATACAAAGCCTCATTCTTATCCAAGGGTACCATTTCTTCATCCATGGCCTTTTAACATAGCTTTCCATCTTCTCAATCCACTGCTTCCCTGACATTTCTAGGATCATCATCAATAATAGAAAAAGAAAAATTTGAACATAAATCAGATGGAGTATACATTTCCGATATCCTTCTTTATAGAATTGATCTCCTTAATGGTGGAGTATGAGGATACTCTTATTCTAATTCCTATTCTTATATAGATTCTCATTCATACACCTTTAAATCAAACTCTATTTTCTCTGATTCTTCCTTACTTGGTAGGATTTCCTATTTAACAACATCCTTCATTTCTCTAAATACCACATGTCCGTTATACACAACCTTCTTAGTTTATGGGTTCCAAATCTTATAATCTTTGAGACCATATTTATACCCAATAAAGATACACTTTTAAACCTTCTTAGATAGCTTAGTCATGTTTTCCTTTGGAACATGAACATAGGCCTCACAGCCAAATACCTTGAGATGTGTGAGAGAAGGTTTCTTACAAGTCCATACTACTTTTGGAGTCTTGTCATATAGCGTTGATGAGGGTGATCTATTGACTAGGTAACATGCAATACCCACTGCCTCTGCCCAGAATTCTTTCCCTAACCTGACACCATTGAGCATGCACCTTGATTTTTCCATCATCATCATGTTCATCCTTTCTACAACTCCATTCTACTGAGGTGTATATGAATTATTATTCTTCCTTTCTACACCTCACTTATTACATAATTCTTCAAATTCATTCTCGCAGAACTATACGCTATTATCTATCCTCAAAACCTTAATTATTTAATCTGTTTGATTATCAACAAGAGCGTTAAACTCATTAAACTTGTCAAATACTTCATATTTATTCCTGAGGAAATATATCCAAGTATTCCCCAAGAATTCATCTATAAACGAGATATAGTACACAGATTTTCCCAATGATGGAACCAATAGAGGTCCAAGCACATCACTGCGAACTAGATGTAAGATTCCTTCTTCCCTCGTTGCATCAGAGGAGAATCTTACCCGATTCTTCTTCCCATATAAACAATGTTCACATAAATCAAAATCCATAGAGAAATTATACATACCTTCAACCATACCTTTACCATGTACTAGTCAAAGACCTTCTCTATGATATGCCCCAATCTTTGATGCCACAGCATAACATTTTATCGAGAGAATATAAGAGTTATTTCTTCTTCAAATCCAATATTAGGAACAATGGAACTATTATACCCATCATTAATAGTGCTTCATTGCAGCTGGTATAGAGTTTCAAACCAAAATCCCTTCAACAACATTGTTTCTCCTCGAACCATCCTGCAGGTTTCCTTTTCAAATATTGTTTTTATCCCTACCTTGTCCATTTTTCTTACAAAAATAAAACTTTTGGCCAAACCTAGGATGTGCATAACACCAGGTAGTGTTCTAATCCTTCCATATATGAGCCTCAACTTGACTTTCCCTTGTCCTATGATTTTGGTTGTCGAGTCATCACCTAGGAAAACATTAGCTCCATCATAACTTTCATATTCATAGAACCACTCCCTATGGGGAGTCATATTAAAGGATTCACCAATGTCAACCAACCATTCCTCATGATATGCATGTGTTCTTGAAGAATCCAACTACACACCCCCTCCTTCTTCCTTGGAGGTATTTTCTTATGTAGAAGGAACTTCTTTAGATCCCTTATTTTTCTCAATTTTGGATCTACAATGCTTCTTGTAGTGTCCTTATTTTCCACATCTCTAGCATACCTTTTCAAACTTTCTAGGAGATTCTGATCTACCCTTAGACTTAGATATCCAACTTGAGGACTTAGATCTATTTATTTCCTGGGAGCGTCCTCTTGCAAATAATGCATGTGCACTCTGTCCTTCCATCTTCTTCTGTCTCATCTCCTCCAAAAAAAAGGATGAGACCACTTCATCAAAAATCAAGGAAGTTGTATTACTACCTATGGCCAAAACCAGAATATCCCACAAGTCCGGTAAAGAGCATAGTAAATTGATACACTTATCTTTATCTGAAATTTTAATCTCAATAGATACTAACTGACTTACCACAGTATTGAAGGCATTCAAATTCTCTGCCACTGAGTCTCCATGTCTCATCCTTAGGTTATACAACTTCTTTATAGCTAAAATTTTATTTACTAGGTACTTAGACTCATACGAATTCCCCAACTTATCCCATAAATATTCGGTTGTAGCTTCCTCTGACACATTTAGTAATACTGAATCTGACAGACACAATCGGATTGTGCTCATCGCCTTCCGATCCAACTTTTTCCAGTCATCTGTTGAAGTTCCTTTAGGTGTGTTACCTAGATCCACCGCAATCCATTGATCTCTCTCTACCAACAAATCTTCCATATTAAGCTTCCACATCTCAAAATGTTTCCCATTAAACTTCTCGATATCCATTTTTGAATTGCTCACCATTTATTTTCACCTAAAAAATCAATACCACAAATCTCCCACTATAATAAGGCTTATCACAGTCCCGAGCCAAAAACTTCACCAAAAAGGCATCCCATGAAGATAACAAAGCTCTGATACCAAATGTAGAGTTAAACCTTGTACAATTATTGACTACAGACAAATTTTCAGTAAAAGAACAAAAAACATATAATGGAAAATAAAATAATTACACAAAGTTTTTTCCCTCGAAAACCCAAACCGAGCAAACCAACATATTATATATTCATTCATAGTGATACATTGTTTACAATAAAATATACATATAGGATCCAACATCATCCAAAACCCTAACCAAATGACTTGGATTATCCAACAAGCCTAATTCCTTAACCGGAAATAGAAAACCATCGGTAAAAACCATGTGCCGAAAAACCACCCAACAATGGACACAAAAATCAAGGTGACACAAAAAATGAGGAAAAAATACGACACGTTTCCTAAGGAAAAAAACAATATTGGGGGCACTATCCACGAACCCCCTTGCACACCCGACGCAATGTAGCGACCACTAGAGCTAGCCCTGAAAAGGATATAACACATACCCAATAGGAGTTATTAACCTCCATATGTAACCTTTGATTAGAATAGAATATTATGGAAGTAAGAGAAACTCTAAATGGATATGTGAGAACCCTAGAAGACTACTCTGCTCAATAAAATAATTAATATTAAAGTATTAACCTCTAGAAAAAGAAGTCGGCCTAGACAAGTGACAAGGACTACAAATAGGAGGCTCTTGATCTCATTTGTACACGCACACTTCACTCACTCTCTCAAGTATAGCACAAGTCTGGAGCTGCAGCTGTAAGAAAGGAAGGTTCATATTTTGGGGTGATTGTTCATCTCTCTCTCTAGAAATATCTAGCCTAAGATATGCGCCCTACCTTATAGTATCTCTTGGTGGTATTCTTGGTGAAATCTTGGAGTATATTGTTGGATTTATTGAAGGTGCAAATTTGGTGCAACTAGAACTACTGCATTTGAGTATTATTCTTGTTTTGTGGTTGTGGAGACTCTCTCTCTTGTGTGATACCCTTGGAGGAGGTGCTCTCTCCTTGTATTTTTTTGTTGCTACAGTTGGATGGTGTTTTCTGGTTCCATATAATTCTATTGTTGTAGCTAGGTTTTATCTATTGGTTGTAGTATGGATTTTGAGAATTATTTCTATCTAGCAAAGGTTAAGGTGCTCTGGGGTGGTTGCATTCCTATGGTTGGTTGATAATAGTGTTAGTGTCTATGGTGAAATGAGAACATTAATATTTTAATAGGTTATGGGCCCACACTACCTTCATAATAGTTTAACCATTGGATGGTAGATCGACAGTTCTTTGTCAATCTCCTTGTAGCATGAGTTGCTACTGCAACTAGGGTTTCTGATTTTGCAGCTGTAGAAAATCCTAACCTAATTCTTTGGGCACTTTAAGTAAAAATTTTGGCATAATTCTTGTATATTCTAGTGCACCCTATACTAGCACACCCACTAGTTCCCTTAGCCACCAAAAACATCGAGGTTGAATACATTGGTCAAAGTCAAAGGTTCACTGGTCAAAGTCAAAGTAAAAGGTTTACTTTTGGTCAAAATTGATTTTTGTGGTCAAAGTTGAAATTTCAGGGTGTTTATCTTATTCTAATCATTGAACCTTTCTTATTTAACTTCTAACCTCTTCTTCTCAATATGGTGTCTAGTTTCAAATTAAGATACAAGTTGAATGCTGCTACAATTTTCAAAGGTATGTCCTTGTATATGCTTTTCAATTTATATCATCCAGCAAATCATGAGTTTGTTTGCAGGGGATGTACAAGATACCTTGTTCATGTTAGAAAAACAAGATTGTGGAGAAATAAAATAAAATAAATGTGGAAATAAAACACAAAGAAATTTCCAGGTCCTTCCTTTATTATTATATAGCAAATAAAGGGATACAACCTACAACACACCCACTGTAACTTTTTCTTCTTTCTCTCACATTCTCCTCTCTCAGAATACAATATTTGCAGTGATACATAGCCACAATACATTTCCCTCATAAAAGAGGGTTTCCTTCTAGGTAAAAAAACCCTAACATAACTTCTTCCATTAGATTTGCAACCTTGTAATGAATGGTCCAGATTTTCTATGAAATTACAATATACAATTATAAGGAAATTCTTCCTTCATGGCCCTGCTTTCCCTCGGACACCCCAACTAGGGGATAGGCCCCCAGGACCCTGCAGGGGGGGAAATCCCCCCTTTCACTCCCCTACATGGAGGAGTGTAAATTCTTTCGTGGTGTAAAGTATTCATGGGGTATAAATACGGTTGAAAAAAAAGACCTATGAATCAGGAAGATAATTAGGCTCCACAACCAATAGTCCAAACAATGATATTGGATTCAATATTATGCAGAGGAACAAGCACACCCTCCCTAGCGTTTGAGGCTCCAGGTTCAAGGCTTGATTGATCAAATTGTTAAGTTTCAATTTGCGCATATCAAGTTTGATAGTTGTTACAATAAAGTAAAAACTATATTTGTGACAAAAATATTTGAAAGGTTTTATTAATTCTAGGTATACTTGGTTGCATGCAAGTACAATTGATATAAATTCTTATTGTTTAATGAACTAACATCTCCTCTACAAAAATTTCTTTTTTTTCTCTTAGGCAAGGCACCTTGATAATTCTATGATGACTACCATCCTTGTTACCATAGATATGTTCTTATGAAAATGTTATTGGAAATACTTTTTCTCTTGCTTTTATTATTCTAGGAAGGTCATGAGAGATAGCTTTGAGAAGAATATACAGTGAGAGTTTCAAACATAGAGAAGATGGCTCCATGAAGTGGTGAGGTAGGTGATCTCACCAAGTACCAATTCTAAAGGAAGCATGTAAAGAAAAAAGATTTTTCGATATCGTACACTCAGATAACAAGGATGAAGTATTTAACAAATTCTAAGAATTCAAAGCTAAAGTGGAAAACCTGACATACAAGAATATCAAGAAACTAAGATATGATAATGGAGGAGAATACACATCCAAGGAGCTTGTTTCCTTTTGTAAAGAATCCAGGATTAGGAGGGAGCTAACTATCCCACATAATCCTCAATAGAATGGTGTGGCAGAAAGAAAGAACTGATCCATTGAAGAATATGTTAAGGCAATGATGAATGACTAGAATCTATCCATGTTTTCTATGGGGAAAAGCACTTATGATAGCCACATATGTTCATAATAGAATTCCTCATCATATATTGAATAACATGACCCCAGAAGAAGATTTCTCTGGAAAGAATCCAAGTGTTGAACACTTGAGGATCTTTGGTTGTGATGTCTATATTCATGTTCCCAAGAAAAAAAGAAAGAAGTTTGAACCTTTACGAACGAAGGGCATATTCGTTGGATATAGCGAGTCATCAAAATATTACAGAATCTATGTTCCAGGTCAACATAAGGTTGAAATGAGAAGATATGTGACTTTTGATGAAAATACTGGCTTCAAGAAATCTATATAATATTCCATGGATCCCGATGATGAAGAATAACATGAAGGCCCCAAGGAAGAAACTACATGTTCTCGAGAGCATCTCAATGCAAAAACTTCTACCTTTGAAGAAGTAGTCAAGAAGAAAGAATGGAAGGAAGCTATAGACCTAAAGGAAGGTGTGTAGTCAATTAAAAATTGGTTTACAAGATAAAGAATGGAGTAGATGGGAGTATTGATAAATACAAGGCAGGATTCATGGCTAGAGGGTTATCTCAACAGGAGGGAGAATAATATGATGAGACATTTTCTCCAGTTTCCAGATACACCTCTATTAGAGCCATCATATCTCTTGCAACATCCATGGGTTAGATTTTACATCAAATGGATGTAAAGACCACTTTTCTCAATGGAGTAATTGACGAAGTAGTATACATAGAGAAACCTCAAGGTTTTTAGGTACACCCGAGAGAAACCCATGTATCCATATTAAAGAAGGCCTTGTATGGACTGAAGCAAGCTCCAAGAGCTTGGTATATATGAATTGACAACTACTTTTTGAGACCTAGATTTTGCAAGAGATATGTTGATCCAAACCTTTATTAGAAGGTTGTGAATGGTGCACTTGTGATCCTGCTACTATATGTTGATGATTTTGTTTTCTGAAAGGATCAGAGCCTCTCATTTTTCAATGTAAGGGGGAGTTAGCCTATGAATTTGATATGAAGGATCTTGGTCTCATGCATTATTATTTGAGACTAGAGGTATAGCAGAAGTGTGTTGAAATATTCCTAGGGAAAGGGAAGTATGTTGTAAATATCCTTCAAAAGTTTGGGATGATGGATTACAAATCCATGGAAACTCTCATGGTGATAGATCTGAAGAAGATGAGAGACTTTCATTCTGATACAGTAGACTCGTTCTTGTACCTGCAGTTGATTGGTTCATTCACATGTTTGGTGAATACCCAACTAGACATTTTCTTTGTTATGAACACATTGAGCCAGTTCCAGGTGGAACCTAGACATGAGCATTGGATAGATGAAAAAAACTTTGTTAGATATATTTGTGGGATTTTAAATTATGGTTTGAGATATACCTCAAACAGTGACATACAACTACATGGATTTATTGATTCAGATTAGGCAGGGAGAATAGACAACAAACAAAATACTTATCGTATATGTTTCAGTTTGGGCTCTACTATGATATCTTAGACTAACAAGAAACATAAGTTTGTTTCACTCAGAAATACAGAGGCAAAGTATATTGTAGCTTTTGATTCTTGTACAGATGAAGTATGGCTCTGTAAGATGATATTTGGACTATTTGATCAGGTGTTGGATACGATTGTGATATATTTTGATAATAAGAGTTGCATGAATATTTCAGAGAACCTCGTATTCCATGACAGATCAAAGAAGATTGAGACTAAGTGTTATTTATGATAAATTCCAAAAGGGAGAAGTGATTCTCCAGTACATCTCCACCAATGAGAATATAGCTCATATTTTGACAAAACCTTTATCTAAGATAATTTTTGCATACTTGAGGGATAAACTGGGAATTCTGAAGATACCCTCCTTTGGTTGAAAAAGATATGACTTCCTCGGTTAGGAGGGAGTGTTGATATATTGCATCATGGATAGTCAGTGTGTTGGTGGATAGAAATTCTCTAGGTGGAGAATGGTCAAGGCAAAACAGACCGTTGACATATCATGGACTGGTATTTTCCTAAGGCATAGATTGTGGGTCGACTAGGAAAATAGTCTAGGACTGATATTCTCCTAAGGAATAATTAATGGCCCAATAAGTTTCAACAGTATACCCTATAAGGACATGGCATCTCGATTAGGATGGTTGATATGATATCGATATTTTCTAAAACACATATGGGTAGAGATTGATATTTATGGTACATATGGTGACCCAATTAAAAAATAGCCCGAGAATGACATTCCTGTAGGACTAGTCTCTGAAGCCCATGGTGTGGCTTTTAACATTTGTTGGGATAGTCATTCTTCCTATGTCACACGAAGTTACTAGGATAGGAAGAATGGTCCCTACACCACTCTCTTGAGTGAGTGACTTATGTGAGACACTTTCTTAAGTGCACTAAGTATAGCACATGGCTTATTCAACATCATACCTGATTAGTCATATAGATTATGGCCTCGAGAGATGATGAAGACAATGATAATATTTTGATGCCAGGATGATACTAGATGATATTGATAGTGATGATGATGCTCGTGACTTGATCTGTGTGATCATGAGATATCCTATGTGGCTATGTTGATGCTACATGTAGAAAGCTCTGCAAGGCTATGTGAGCCTTTCCCATATCATGTGGAATAGATGGATGTGTTTGATACCATTACAGTTATTACCTCCCTAGCTAGGAGGGAGTGTTTATATTATGGTAGCGGCAAGAGTTATTAACCTCCATATGTAACCTTTGACTGGAATACAATATTCTGAAGCAAGAGAAGATCTCAACGGAAGTGTGAGAACCCTCGAAGAGTAGTCAAATCAATAAAATAAATAACATTAAAGTATTACCCTACAGAAAGATAAGTCGGCCTAGACAGGTTACAAGAAGGACTATAAATAGTGGGAACTTGAGCTCATTTGTGCACATACACTTCACTCACTCTCTCAAGTATTACACAAGTTTGGAGTTGTAGCTGCAAGAAATGAAGGTGCATATTTTTGGGTCATTCTTGGTCTCTCTCTCTAGAGATATATAGCCTAAGATATGTGTCCTACCTTCTAGTATCTCTTGGTGATATTCTTGGTGACATCTTGGAGTATATTGGTGGATGTCTTGAAGGTGCAGATTTGGTGCAACTGCAAGTGTTGTAGTTGATAATTGTTCTTGGTTTATGGTTGTGGAGACTGTAAGGTAGCTAGAGAGGTAGTGGGGGGGCCCAGAGGGCCCATAGTGATAATAGTGGAGGTCATTCAATGTAAGCTGGACTAGGTCTACTATATTATTAAATAAGGCCCACTATGGTAGTTAGATATAATAAATGGTTAATTAGATAAAATAAATGTATTTTGCATATTGTTCTTGTATATTTGTTGTGGTTATTTTTTATTTAGTCTTTGGTTCTTAACAAGTGGTATCAGAGAACTTTCCTTGGGCAGACATTGTGGGCAAATATTTTTTATTTTTGCAGATTTTTTTTTTCGGAGCAGAAAAAAGAGGGCCGCGACATTACAGAACTTTTTGGTATATTTTTGTCTAAACTTTGTAGAAATAGGTTGTATATCTGAGTTCCTCTCATAAAACCACTCAATGTTTAAAAAAAAATCGTCCGAAACAGTGTCCGGAAGGTCAAGATATTGAAGTTTTAAAATCTACAATTTCAAGGTTTTTTCCACGGACGGTGGCACGATTTGTTTTTATTTATGTAGCAGATGGAGGCCGAATTTTCTCAAACAAATTACATATCTGAGTTCGTCTCACAATTTCACCCAATTTCAAAAAAAAAATCAGCCAAAACGGAGTCTGGGAAGTGAAGTTATGAGCATTTTAACTTCAACAGTTTTTTAGGGTTTTTCCATAAAAAACCGCGATTTTCTGCCGTAACTTATTGGGTGAGTTCATAGGATGCTCAGATGGCTATTTCTTCTCAAAAAATTAAAGAAATTCTTGAATCATTCAAAGCCCAATTGTTTCACACATTGAATGACAGATTGGATGCATTTGTACATGGCCTCACAGACAGCCTCACAAACAGCCTCACAGACAGCCTCAATGATAGTTTTCGTAGTATTCAAGATTCATTGAATAACATGCAAGAGAGATTTCTTATGGAGGGCCTCAGGGATGAATATAATCAATAAATATATACTTGGTAGGATTTTGAGGTAGATTGTGATGATTGGTATATGGATAGTTGTCATATCTGGGATGACAACCACTTTCATATTTTATCTGATGACTCTACTCCACCTTCTGTAGAGAAAATCAATGTCCCACATCAGGAGCTAGTTACCAACATTCAGTCTACATATTCTACAGTGGTATTATTCATTCCAGATTCTGCTACGACCCTTTTCCACTATGTGGATGGATCTTCTTATTTGGATCCACATGATAGATGTTAGTCTTTGGAGTATCATTTGGAGTTGGTTATTGGGTTCCAAAATCTTCCACGGGGAGTTCACATGAGCACTTGGACATGGGACCCTGGATTACAATGGTGGTTGGACTACATCAGCATGGTGGCTTTCCTTTCTACATGGGACCTTGGTTCTCCAGTCTTCTTCAGCATTATGTTCCACAATTATCCATGGGACCCTGGTATATGGTTGTACATCAAGCGTTGATGACAACGCTTTTATAAGCGGGATGGAATGTAAGGTAGATAAAGAGGTAGTGAGGGGGGGGGTAGAGGGCCCATAGTGATAATAGTGGAGGTCATTCAATGTAAGGTGGACTAGGTCCACTATATTATTAAATAAGGCTCATTATCGTAGTTAGATATAATAAATGGGTAATTAGATATAATAAATGTAAGATAACTTTTTAGAAGGTTCTACTTCTAGAAAATTCCTCCTCTAGAATGTTCTTAGGTGATGGTAGCACTATATAAAGGGGTTCAGGCAATGTAATGAGACATGAAGAGAAGTATTGTATTGGAGCGGTAGCTCAATAGGAGGATGCCCCCTCAAAGAGGCAAGTGAACAAGAGAGGATCCCTTTCATAATAGGATCCATTGTATGGTGTTGCCCTACCTCAAGGGTTTGATAATAATAAAGTGTGGTTTCTTCTATCTTGTTTTGTGGATCTATTATGTATTCAGTATTTGTGGTGATTATATTTGTAGATCTATCTTGGTTTTTAACAAAGACTCTCTCTCTTGTGTGATACCCTTGGAGGAGGTGTGCTCTCCTTGTCTTGTGTTGTTGTTTCAATTGGATGGTGTTTTTTGGTTCCATCCCATGTTACTGTGGCAACTAGGGTTTATATGTTGGTTCTAGTATGGCTTTCCAGAATCATTTCTATGTAGCAAAGGTTAAGGTGCTCGGGGGTGGCTACATGCGTATGGTTGGGTGAAAATAGTGTTATTGTCTATGGTGAAATGAGAACATCAATATTTTAATAGGATGAAGTGGTATTTGATCTCATTATGCTTGGATCTATCATGGAATACTTGATTCTCTGAGATTTTGATACAACTCTAATTATCATAGTATATCACCATAGGATCCAACGTGTTATCAAATAAACTTGTAAGAAATTTTCAAAGCCAAATGTCTTCATAGATAGTCATACATGTTGCCATATACTCTAGTTATGTTGAGTTGAGTGCTACAGAGGTGTACTTCCTCCTAAACCAAGTAATCACTACTAATCCTAAGATGAAGAAACACCCCGAGGTGATATTTCTATCTACTAGACTGCCTACCCGATATGAGTTTGTATATAACTGCAAATCCACTCCATCTCCTCCAAGATACCTCGATCCATAATCCATTGTACATCTTAAGTACCTGAGCACATGTTTTTTTTCGATCCACTGCACCTTCCTTGACTCCACCATGAACAGACTCATGGTATTCACAAAAAAATAAATATCTAGCCTAGTGTTGACCAAATAGATCAAGGACCCTATGAACTTCCTGTATATCTTGGGATATACCAACTCTAAATCTAAAGTGATCACATTATTCATATTGGTAATCATAGAAATAGGCATCGGTTTACAATCCTCCATCCTAATTCTCCTGAATATCTCTACTACATACTTCCCTTGTCTAAGGAAGATATCTCTTGATACCTACCATACCTATAATACCAAGAAATAATGCATCAAGACAATGTCCATCTCCAACTCAGTATCTAGATCAAATTTTCACCTTGCAATAAGATCATCTACACCTATGAGAAATAAATCATCAATGTACAAAACCAATATAGGGGATCCTCTCCAAGAAATATGAAGTACAATTTAGGATCTACCTCACTATTGGTATTCGTCGATCCTGGGATACCACACCCTGGGTACTTGTTTGAGTCCATACAAGTATTTATTAATACTACATATATGAGACTCCCTCCAATGTACCTCAAATCCTTGAGATTGTTCTATGTATACTTCCTCTTTAATTATCCCATTGAGGAAAGTTTTTTTCACATCCATCTGATGTTTCCTCCAGCTCATAGATGAACCAATAGAAATAACAACTCATATATATCATACATGTCGACTGGAGAAAATCTCTCCTCATAGTTCACTCCATGTTTATGGGAGAACCCTCTTGCTACAAACCTCACCTTGAAATTCTCAATTCTACCATCTGCAACATGCTTGATCTTATAGAGACACCTAGACCTCAAATTTGACCTAGCCTTCGATCTCGACACTATGTCCCAAACATCATCCCTCATAATAGAGGTGTGCTCCTCTACCATGGCATACTGTCGTACCTACTAATTTGATACTTCCTAAAAACTAGAAGTCTCAGCATCAATGATGCTACTCATCGACCCACTCAAATCAAAATGGATAAGATCCAGTATCCCCTTGGACCTACTCTCGCTGCTAGGAAAAACATCCTTGGAATTATTTCAAAGTGAAAACCCTTTCCAGACTCCATGTTGCTCAATATTCAACTGTTGAACACATGTACAAAAATTCCCCTCAAAATCAACAAATCCCTATAATGTAGGTGTCCCAACCTCCTGTGCCATAACTCACATCATTTGTCACTGTCATGTACCAAATCCAAAAAAGGTATTCCTTATAACCTATATAAATTTCACTCTCTAACTCCAAGGACCACTATGTTGTCCAAGCTATATTTGTTTGGATGAGTTATTTCCCTCTCTAGAAAGTAACAACAAAACCCCTATCCTCCATAGTTGAGACTAAGAGAAAATTATTCTTCAAACCCGATACGTAAAGCAAAACATGGGCATATAATGAAACTCCTGACTCAAGATGGAATGTGATTGTTCCCACTCCCTTCATTTCATACTAGGCACCATCACCAAGTTTCACATGAACATCTTAGTCCTTCTTCATCATACTCATAAGTAGATCTCATGCTTATTTCATATGATGAGATGCACCATTATCTAATAACTATGCACTCCTCATAGTTGTGATGGTATAAATACAAGAAACAAGTGAGAAATCCTTATCAAACATTGTTGCAAACCCATCAAGCTGCATCTCTATTGATATTTTTTTTTGAGTCTTTCCTTTAACCTTATTCTTCTCTAGACATTGAGATTCAAAATGTCCATTCTTATGACATGAGAAGCACTTGATTTTAATCAAGTCCTTCTTCTTCCCTGGATGTGATGATCCTCCATAATTGTTACCCTCCTTGCTATAAATGTTTCCTTTTCCCTTATTTATCTTACTAATAAGAGCCAAGTTATCCTCACTAGCTCTTTTTTTTATTCTCTTAGACTCCTCCTGGGTCTCTTTCTGGATGGAATCATCCCAAAGTGTCTTCCAATCTAGGATATTTTCCTGAGCGCAAACTCCTTTGACAAATGGTTCCTAAGACATGGGAAGACCATTAAATGCTACATTCATGAGCTCTAGTTCCTATGTTTTCTCCCCTATGGATGCAAGCTAATCACACATGTGCCTGATCCTCATGAGATAGATGGTAGCATTATCAAATCTAGAAATATTCATTGATCTAAGTTTATTCCTTAAGACCATCTTCCTATTCATGTTCTTGCTATGGAATAAACTTACCAAGGCATTAAAAATATCTTTGTTCATATTCTTCTCAGATAGGTGACGAATTAGATGATCCTTCACCAAATCCAAGATCAAGGACGCTCTCTGTGTTTGTCTCTTTCTTGTTCTAAGATTCCAAAGTTGTCAAATCTGTTGGTGGAGTAACTCCTTTTTTCCACTAACTCCAAAAGGTCATGTTGAAATTACTCTCTCTTTCTAGGATAGGAATTTCGATGCTCCATCCAATCTTTCTTCAACTCTCAATGGTGTTTTTTTCATCCCTAAGACCTGATAAATTGTCTTGCAAATAACCTATTTTTGAAAACTTCCCATGTACTTACATGTACGGACTTGTACGCACCTGTCATGACTAGAACTTGTGTATGTGTACATATGTTCTCACTGACACCCATTGTATGTATGTGCTTGTGCTCACTGATACTTGTGTATGTACATTACTGTGCAGCAATGTGCTCACTAACACCCTCATATGTACAGGTCTGCGATAAACTGACACATGCTTATGTGCATGCCTCTGCTCACTGACACCCATGTATGTACACACCTATGTTCAATTAGAAGGTCTTTGTATGTATGCTTTTTTTCCTTCTTTCAACCCATGTACAAATCCGTAAACCTACAAAGCCTTATTTCTTCCTCAGTATGACTGTTTCGCTAAAATCTGTCCTTTGATTTCTTCCTATTGGTTATGGATCTGCTAATATCTCTTGCACATCTCATAGATTTGGATTCCCTTTAGAGCATGTGCTATGATACCATGTTGAAAACCCATTACTACAACACCTAGGTACCTTGTTATCTAGAGATTTACTTACTGTAAATAAGATTAGCATCTCACAAAACAAAAATACAGAGTTGAAATATTCAACTTTAAACATGTAGTGGAATAAAAAAATGGAAACCAACTCATGCACACATAAACAAAAATATTTTAGGGTCGATACCCTTGAAAAAACTATGGAGGGAAAACCAGTGTTGAGACTGATTTTATTATGATAAAATAATGGCTCCTGTAGAGGGGATAATGGCCCACTGAGAGAAATACAACCGTAAAAAAACCTAGCAAAGTCTATTTCATTCTATGAACCATAACTACATGTTTTTAGAGATGTATGTGATTGTCCCTAATACACGCCCACGTACATGCGCCTTTCTCCACTAGCACTCACGTACATGTAGAAATATATTGTATGGAAAAAAAATTATGACACAACTCTTCCTTGTGGCTTTTCTTGACTAAAACCCAATTGTGGCAACTTATGTTCTATCTTCTCCTTTATCTAATCTCTATAAGGAATATCTTCTCCACCTATCTGATATATTGAATCATGATCCTTCATGATCCAAATCTCTTTGTCCTTTATCAATCGTTGTCAATCAACTTGACAAAGATGTCTCAAGTATCAAGTGTAAGAAAAATTCCTTCTTTCCTTCTACACTCTCAAATGAATCCACACTAGAAAAAGTACTTCTTTTATATCTCCGTGTAAAAAGTGTCTTCTCCTTTACCCTATCCTTTCTTTTATAATCATGAGTTGTAATATGTTTCTAATCTCCAAAGTGATTGACAGTTGAAGTTAGTTACCACTTCACTTGAGATTTAGATTACATGCTAATTAGTTTTAGCATTTCCTTAAAATAACTCAATTAAATAAATAATTAATTAACAAAATTACTTTACTTTAACAATTACTTAAACCAAATAAAAAGTTACCAAGATAGAAGGGTTTGGGTGACTTCCAAATTCTAGACAACAAGTCTATGCGGAAATAGTTATTTGATGATACCTGCATCAACAAGTAATTCTTGAAAACACAAGTTTTCCTTCATACTATTCCTTTGATACCATAATTTTCACTATCCTTTTATAAATGGGTTTATTCCTAAACAAACATGATCGTCTAGTCTTATCCAACAAAAAATAAATAATTCACAAGTATATATGAATATTATTCATGAAATATAATAACATTTAATTCATAATATACACAGTAGTAATTTGATGTAGTTACAATAATCCATAAACAATTCTCTTTATCAAAATAATTCACCAATTCGATGGAGACAAAGAATGTTCCACCAAACCATACACTCTCCATTTCCTATAATTTGTTTTCAATGGGTTCATCTTGAGTTGAAGCTAATATTCTACAAGGACAAAATATTCCTATGGTTGGATATATTCCTATAAGACAACCTAATTTCACAATTATCACATGTTGTAACTCTCACAACAATTCGAATCAACTAGCTCTCTTCCCCCTTCAGCCTACTGAACGGGGATGATTTTAGGGGATAAATTTCTCTCATGGGCTAATTTTCCATAGTTTTTCCCAAACAATGATTCGTCATCCTAAAAATGATTTGCCCAAATTCTATAGGATAAAATTATTTTACCTTAAAAATCGCTAAAATTTTATACAAACTATATAAAATCTGTAGAAATTTGAATAGTTTTACAAAAATATTGCCAAACATTTATCGTTGGAATATGAAGGATTAGTAAGATTCACCAAGGTTTCTACATTTTAAAATAAATTTCCATCCTTGAAATCATCCTTCTTGCAGAACCCAAGGAGTGGGATCCCCTTCTCTACGATACAATCCCTTGGGACATCCCACTTCCCTCCATTGGTATATCACAAGCTGGATAGTAAATATATCTACTAGAGGCTCTAGGGATTCTTAATTGTTATGGACTTTCTCAATGACAACAATTTCCCTTACATATGGGCATCAATTCCCCATAGTTTTCATAAAACTCATACCCATTATTCTACCATAGTCATGGAAGTATATGATACCCCCAAAAATCCAAGAATAAGTTCAATATACCATCTCCATTTCATAACCAAAATACATGGAATACATATTCATGTTCACAAATCACGACGTGTCTCCCTAAGAATCCCACATATCTCACTTCCCCCATTAACTCTAGGGTTGGATGACATAAGAAAAATATTTTATGCTAGGGATAAAACAATATTGTTTTTCTTTGGCCACTTTGAGCCCCCTCGTCGTCCTTCCTTTCCTATCTTATCAATATCATATCACCCCATGCTTTTTTCCTTCTCCATCTATAGTTGGTGATGTATTTTTATTATTAACATTCAATGTGAAATATTTACATATTACATTGCTTATCCCTAGACCATTCATCATATACACAAATATACATTTCTAATTTGGCGATCAAAATTGGGGTGTTACATTCCCCTCCCAATATATTTTGCAGCATCCTTGGTGCACATGACAACTGATATGTAAAATAATTTTTACAAAAAATTTCAAGATAGATGCAGATGTTCCTCTTTCATCATATCTTCTATCTCCTATGTAACTTCTTTAGGGTCGTAGAAATTCCAATAGAATTTTACCTTCCCTTTGGCTATGTTAAGGAGTACTATGACCTTCCTATCTATTATATGCATGGGCTACACCTAGAAGTCTATGTTTAGATCTGCCTAAATAGAATTCTATTCTATGACATGGTGAAGATCATGCATATAATTTTTCAATAATGACACATGAAATACATTATGCATTTCCATGAAAACAGACAATCCAACCATGGATGTGAATGGTCCTATTCTATCCAATATCTCAAATGGACCACAAAATATCACTACTATCTTGGTGTATATTCTCAACATCAAAAAAATCTTCATTGGCTTCACTTTCAAGAATAAATGATCTCCAATTTTAAATTTTGCATGTGTCCTTCCTTTATGTGCATAACTCATTTTTTTGGTTTGTAATACCTTTACTTTTTTTTTAATATTGACTATTTTCGCTTCCATTTTCTTGAGAAACTCTAGACCAAGTAATACTATGTCTATTGGATTGTCCCAAATCAATGGAGTACTGGGTTTTATCCTAGATAAAGATTTAAATGCACTCATTTTTAATGAATCTTGGTTTCCAATGTTGTGTGAAGATTTAACTAAATGCAAGTATTTCTCTCACTTGGATGACTTATCCATCACATACATCCTTAACATGTCTTCAATCTCTTGATTAACTCCCTCTACATACCCATATATTTGTGGATGATTTTTTTAAAATCATTTGCCACCTCTTATGCATTGATGTCTTGTTGGCTTGATTCAAATACCCTTTCCCTACATTTAGACTAAAATTCCCCTAAGATCCTCCTTATATTTATTAAAATAACCCATCTTTTAAGATGTATGTTTCCTAACAGTTATGCATCACACATACATATGTTTTTTGGAATTTAGCAGAGCACATTTAAATTTGTTTGGACCAAAAAAATGTATAGTTGCTAATTTTTGAGTGGGGTTTATGGGTTTCTCTGGTTTTTGACCCCATATTGCACTTGAATAACTACCCTAAACACTTATTTGGAGTATAAAAATAATCCAAGGGGTAGAGGAGAGATAGCCATCCCATATAGCACCATTATGTTGGCCAATTTCCAAGTTTGCAAGCCTTTATTTTTTAGTCTTTCAAATTCCCTCTTCATATATGGAAACCCCTATTTCCAGCCATCCTTTCCATTTTATCTTTTCATTGAGAGAGTCCTCTATTTTGGCCATGTTTTAAGCAAGGAAAGTTAGGAGGATTGATTTAATTTTATAGAGGATCGGGTGGAGGAATACAAAATCCATTTCAAGAGTAGTGTTGAAAACAACTTCAAGTGAATTCTGAGCATGTAACTTGTTATTCATATCAATTATAGACCTCTCTTTATTTTCCCTATCATTTTCTAATGGTTTATTTTCACAAACTTTATATGAATTCGATGATGTGGAAACTAAAATATGAATCATGTTTGATATTTGAAGTTATTAGCTAGTTATGATAACTACCTTCTATGCAACCTAGTTATTTCATGAGTGTAGGTTGATATATAAATTCTTGGAGATAGAGCTTTAGACTCTAGACTTGCGAAAGGAATATACAACAAACCATGGAAAACTAGGTACGTCAACATTCCTCTCGTACGTAGTTAGTTAGTTACTTATAATTGGATTATTTTTTTGGTTAAATATTGTCATATTCGAGTCAATCACTCTATTGTGGCTATAACCCAAACCATGAGATAGCATTCTATGCCAACATCCTGGCACCCACATCCCACTCAAATTTTAAGTAACCCTTACCATGTTCTAGGGAATTATGCATGGTGTTGGATCAAGACACATTCTTATTCAAGTAATGTGTTGTGGTTTGACCATGGAACCTATATCCCTCTATTAGGAAAGAGATCATGTACAAAGTTCTCATGTGGTCATTCAATGACTCATTCAACATAATATTGGAAGAATCCCTATGGATAGTAAGTGTTGTTCATAGATATTAAGCCTTACAAGTTTCATTTAGGGAAATAGTTCCATCATTCTTCTCTTTTGACCTTGATTATACTTCTCAACACATTCCCAATGCACAACTATCATAGTGATGGAATCTAGAGCACCCTTGGAGGTGATTGTTAACAAATAGAAGTCAAATGTGGAGGTTTGAATACTTTTCCATGGTTATTGATCTTGATAAGGAATGTTTCTTGTTTCCCTCCCCTAAATATGGTCATTGACCCAAGACCCATCTATGATGCACAAGAAAACACAATGGTGCCCATATTCAACACGGATGTTAAGGACTACCTAAAGAGGGCTCGTGTCATGGTTTCAAAGTGTTTTGAATTTTAATTGAGTTAATGAAGTTTTAGTAGGGAATGATTCCATTATGTTCAGCCTAACCTTTTTTATGCATTGACAGACATTTCTAGTGCACAAAACCTACTCATGGTCTTTGTATCACACATGGAGGATAGACACCCCCTAAAAAAATTATGCATGCTCGTTATAGTACTTGTTAAAAGATATTCATATTGACAATCCTCAATAATATCCTAATTCACTAGTTTTCAATATATGATGATGGTGAAGGGCTCAGAAATCAGCCATGGTCTTGTGTGGTGGTTAGAGGATGTTTTAATGACAATTGAGCTTGAGACTCCATGTTTAATGTTTGATGTTTTTGTTTCCCTTTCCAACCAATGTCAAGTTATTAACAATTTGTTTTACATATCATGACTATGGCCAATGAATTAACACCCATCATTACTGTGTGTAACATCTATGTGGCACCCATATCCAACTACTAGGGAAAATAACCCATAGTGAGGGATTGTGTGATTATGTCTAGGGTTTGTTGATGGTGCTTGAGATCAAGAAGTTTCAATTAGGAGTTAAGGAGCTTGTTTACCCCATTGACCATGTTAAGCATCCAAACCCATCTCTAGAGAATAAGACCTACTCATGGAATCTCTATTCAACGATATTAATGATGAGAAGATTCAACAATATTCTAAGGTGTTTTATTTACTTCCTTATCCATGTTCAAGGCCTTATGATCGATCTTGAATGCATAAAATAATCTAATGGAATCTATATCCAACTTTGATGCCAAAGAAACCATAAAGAGGGTTTTCATTATGTTTTGTACGTATTTTTTAGGGAGACTGATCCCAAGGAGTGGCAGTTAAGGCCTAAGGAATACATTTCTCTCTCCTAACCTAGTTATTGAGGTATAAAATGTTCATTTAGGGAAAATATTTGTGTTTCACCCTTAACCTTGTTTAGACCTCGAATTCCCTTTCTAGTGTAGAAAACCTACCAATGGCACCAACACCAATATACTGAAGATGCTAAATAACCCAAAACATGGACCCTTGAATGATTCATGATGTGGGCCTCGAAAGAATTCTTGTTCAAGGCATATGTTTTAGTTTAATCATGGTTCTTGTATCCCTTTAGGAGGCTAAGTATATCGCACATGAGTCTTGTGTGGCCATTTGAGGATGCATTCAATACTGTATCCATAGAATCATTGTAGGTAGTTGGTGTTGCTCATGGATATTGAGATCAAAAAGTGTCATTTATGGAAATAGGCCCATTATTCTCCTCTTGTGACCTCAATAAGACATCTAGACACATTCTCGGTACATAATCATGTGAACTTGTTTAGAAATATCAAAACATTCTCAACACACAATTAACCTTTTGACGACATCAATAACACCCTTGGAGGTCATTGCTAACCAACAAATATTATATGTGAATGTTTGAGGACTTCTCCATGCCTATTAAGCATAAGAAGTAAGGTTTATGGATACAAAATCTTGTTTTCCTTGCTCAACTATAGTCATAGACTCGAGACCCTTCCATGATTCCCAAGATATCATAATGGAACCCATTTTCAACTCGATTATTAAGGTATCCCTAGAGAGAGCTCATGTCATGGTTTGTAGGTGTTGTTCATGGTGCTCTACCTTGATAATATTCAACAAGAATTAAGGCCATTATGTCCCCCTTCGTAATTTTTATGCCCCGGTACACATTTTTAGAACACAAATCATACTCATCTTCAATGTATCCCACTTGCAGTCCAAACACCACCTATAAAGTTCTTATGTGTTGGTACTAGTACATTTTTAATTGATATTTAGAAGATTGAATAAGTTCCTAAGACACTTTATTTTAGAGTTTCCTTATGTTAAATGCAATCAAACCCATTTGTGTTCCTATGTTGTGGTCTAATGAAATGTTCCTAGTTGTATTAAATCGAAAAAACTTCAATCGAAATCTTATTATCTCTGAAATTTAAGGTCTTTGTTCATAAACATAGAAATTTATTGGGAAGTACTACTATTGCAATAATTTCACACAATAGATTCCATGATGATCTCTGATTTTCCACCATGATTGAAATGTAAGTGTCGAATGAAGGACATTCTAATTTTAACATCAAATCAACCTCTAACTAATGTTCCATTCCATTTATTGTAACATAAATCAACATCACCAAAAAAATTTGTTTCCTATCGCCTCAAAGTTTTAACTTGATAAGCCTTCACAATTTATTATTATCCACCACATTTTATAGATTTTCCTTGAGTTAAAGTTCCCTATATTATTCTTCTTTTATTACATAATTATAATTCTAAGACTACGTTTCAAACATTGGTCAATCCTCATTATGTACTAAGTTCAACCATGATTCAAGAAACGATTTATCCATAAAGAAAATGTATAAGCCACCAAAACCAAATTAAAAATCCAACATAGTCACATGTCCTTTTGTATCACCCATAGCCTCTATAAATATATTTGGAATTTCCATGTCATGATTTACCAAACTTTTCATCCTTTATCCCACGTCATAATTGTTATCCATGTGATGAATACTATACTATTTTCTTTTGTTACATAATTATAATTCTAAGACTACGTTTCAAACATTGGTCAATCCTCATTGTGTCCTAAGTTCAACCATGATTCAAGAAAAGATTTATCCATTAGGCAAATGTATAGGCCCCCAAAACCAAATTAAAAATCCAAAATAGTCGCATGTCCTTTTGTATCACCCATAGCCTTTATAAATATATTTGGAATTTCCATGTCATGATTTACCAAACTTTTCATCCTTTATCCCACGTCAAAATTGTTATCCATGTGATGAATACTTCCTAGTGAAAGTAAAAGCTTTGATATTTTTAATTCCGCATTGATTTATTTAATCAAGTTATACATTCAAAATGCTACCACGCCCTTCAGTTGAATTTCAAATGTCGAGAAAGCTCGTTCAATGGTCAATGAAGGGATAATAATGGAGAAATTCCATAGTTAAGAAATGATTAAAACTGATTGTTAGATTAATGTTGTTAGATTAATGTTGGAGTGGTTTTCAGATCCACTAAGTTAGGAGGATATTAAAGGTTATCCTAAACTATATATTTATATATAATTTATCAAATTAAATATAATCTCTGTGACCGTAGTTAGTGACTTTGTGGCCTCACTGTTATTATTGAAATTTGATATCAGAGCTCAGGTTGGAGCTGAAGCTGAATCTCTGAGGCGTAGATTGGTCTCACTGTTATTATTGAAGTTGATCGATCTCAGTTTTTAATTTGGTATCAGAGCTCAGGTTGGAACTGAATCTGTGAGGCGGAGATTGGTAGCGTAGAGTGTAATCAGAGCCCATAGTCAAACCGACTGTTTTGGAGCGTAATCAGATTGTTGGCCTGTCATATACTTGCAGAAGTATCTTCTGCGTGGAGGATCACATGAAGAATACGTGGGGATTGTGTTTTGTCCCTAGCATTTGAAGAAACCTTGTATTTCAAGCAACCTACCAGAGGAGCGGCCAAAACTAAAAACGATGGAGGTGTATTGTGAGCTCAGTCTCACATTTCTGCAATTTGTTGGTACCCAACTGCTGTCAGCGCTTGAGGTGGAGTCTGTGTGTTGGAGTATATTGCAGTGTGTGAAGGAGAGAATTGTCGCATCGAGGAGACTACTGTGTGAGTAGATTGATGTGTGAGGAAGAAGGTGATCTTTCATGCCCTGGAAAAGCCGTTGACCCATTGACCATCCAATGAAGGAGATTCTGTGTAGAAATTAATGAAGGAGATTCTGTGTAGAAATTGATGCTGGGAATGCACGCATTCATCCATGTCTAAGAATATGATGAGCGGTATGAAGAATTTTCCAGATGCATTGGAGCAATTTGTTTTCTACCTGTCTGCAATTAATTGCTATCGCTGATTGATGAGACTACTGTCGTCGCCCTACCACTGTAAGTGTAGATGACTAGAGCATTCGTTGTTTGCGTGTGGAGAGTTGGGCACTGAGCTCCCATAGCGTGACCCTCTTTTTCGCCCAGTGGTTTGTCTATTTCCAAGCTTTACAGCTGAGGTTGCGCTTGGGAAATCTTGCTGCGAGGCATGCTGGTGTCGTTGTCACAATAGCAGCCACAAAAGTGACGCGATCTGTATTTGTTCATTGCGTGTGTTGAGCACAATCCTGTTATGTGTTGCGTCGATGCTATCGCTGCTATTCTCCACTCAAATTCCTGTTGAGTTAATCCTTGTGCCTTCGGTAGATTTTGAAGGTTGTTGTGTGCATCAACACGATTGGGGTTAATCTGAAGATCTTGACGACAACATTCTGTTGCTTTAGTCAATCTTCCTTTGCGAATGCATGCACTGGCTAGATTAGACCACACATCACAGATATTTGGCCTTAGCTCAATAGCAATCAGATAAAATTGAATTGGATTGCCAGATCGATGTTTCCTTTCTCCTTCCAAGGCATTAGACATATTGCCATAACACTAATTGAGGATCAATCCTGATAGCTTCCTCGTTTTTGGTAATGCACATATCAAAATCATGTAACTGATAATATATAGCACCAAGAAGAAGAAGATTGTCTGTTCGTCGAGGAATTTTTTCATAAACAACATTTAAGAGTCCGCTTGTAGCTGTTCTTGGAGGATACGATTGTCAGCAGACTTTATCTCCATCTCAAAAGCTTTATCATTGCAATGGCTCATTATAAAAAGTTTTGTTTTTCTGAAGTTTATGATCTCGCTTCAGATCTGCACCATCGCATTTCCATTTGAGGCTAGCACTGTGTAAGAGGCCGTCTGCGTGAAGGTACTTACATCTATTGCAAAAATTATTTTTAATTGTTAGAAATTGTGGGTTGGATGAGAAGAAACTGAAGTTCTCATGCAACAAAGGAGGTTGAAACAACTCCGAGCAGATGAGGAGGAAGAATCAACATGAAGAATCATTATATTTAGCACATAAACATGAAGAATCATTATATTTAGCACATAAGTATGATGTGTTTTCAGTTGAAGAATTTGTGTTGAGCTAGATCTAATCAATGAAGAATTTGATGAAATATTTGACATAGTGATGTCAAATTTGTCATTCTTTTCAGGTATAAACCTTGGACAACTGAAATGAAAAAATTACTATGGTTAGTAGATTTATTGCATTATGATCATGAAGGTCTTGTCAATTTGTAATGTCCCCCACCTCTTAGAGAGGTGATGAGGAGACTGGGCACCCCCACTAGGTCATTGTCTCACACTTGAAGGGGGGAAAGTCAAGAAGTTAAAAGTTATATTTTTAAGTTGACTTAAGAAAGGAAAAGAATAAAGAAGTAAAAGATAACTCAACAAAAGAATAGAAGATTAACCCAAGTATAAGTAAGAGGCTGGGGTGCACCTATTACTCATTCTTGTTTTGGATTAGCATTTGCTATTGCTTTTGAGCATTCAGTTTAGGGGTTTTGCTGTACAAACCCTTGTGAGCAACTCAGTGGTGAAATATCCACTCACCTTGTTCCGTAGCTTGGTCTCGGGGATGAAAGACTCCTCCACACCATTCTAGTCTTAGCCCATCTCCATCTAACGCTTCAGGAGGTGCACAGTGCTTCAGAAAGTAGCAGGTCATACTGTTCTTATGTCTCCAGCAAGGGTGCACCATCATCTCGAGACCCCGATCAGAAGCTACTCGTGAGGGCCTGGGGCCATTCCTACAGTTGGTTTTTGTTTGCAGGGGTGGGACCATTAGTTTAAGGGTTTTTCTGGAGGTTATCATCATTCTACATTTTCTTAGTTAGGACGTCTTGGAGCCATAGGGGCGGATACATGAATTGATGAAGCTCAAATCTAGGAAGTCTGGTGGGGTCCCAGTGCAGAAACTTCTCCCACCCAGATTCTCAGAAACTTCTCCCACGGGATTCTCATAGCCTGATCTATATTCTTGGAGAGTTTCAGAGCATTTGGAGGCCTCCTTCATCAGGGCCGAACCAGCCAGGGTTTCAGTCATCCAGTGGGGCACCCCATTCAGTGGGAAATTCATATCTACGGGGTTTGAGAGTGGATTTGGGAATTTAGACATCTGGGTTGTCCTTACAGTTGCCCGATCTATCGTTTGGCATATTTCTCGGGATGATTGGACACTTTTGGTAGAAGGGCAGAATTATTGAGGGCTTCAGCATTCTAGCAGGACGTGGCACTTTCGAGCTTGGAGGTTGAGCATTAGTACGACTCAGATCTGCTTGATTCAATCTTCATCAAGTATATCCATCCTTTGGAGGCTTATTTTGTATTGTCGGGAGCATTTTGTAGCAGCTCATATCTATTGCTTGTACGACCATCTGAGGTTTATGCTAAATCGGCCATCTATTGTATTGATCTTACATTGCTCATAATAAAAGTTCAGATCTTTGCTTGTGCTTCTACATCTTGAATATATTGTGATCTCCATGTGTTGATGAATCTTGTATGCACTTAATAACTCAATAAATTAGTAGTAGTTAGTGATTCCAAGAAAGAATTTGTCTTGGGATCATTACACAATTTCTATAATAAGAGAAGAAGTGAAATAGCATTACAACTTATTATATCAGCAATGGATGAAAACATTGAAAAATGGCATTATTTAAGTTGTAATGATTAATGAAGAAACTGACATGTGTAACTGCTAATGAACCCCTCCGTGAATCTTTGTTCAATTTAGTTAAATATTATGATGAAAACTTTTCAAGTGAAGGTTGGGTACAAGTGTGAGAAGAAACTCATAGATGATTTGTTAAGTGGAAAAGTAACCTTGTTCGCAGAACATGTGGATGAAACTACAAGAAGGAAGATTGTTCCAAAAGAAGAAGAAAATGATAAATATGATTCAACACTTGAAGACAATGGCCTTAATGTGGCAACAATTAAAGATAAACCAGTTGAAGAAGAATAAGAGCACTCAAATGAAGTGTTAACAAAGTTTGAAGAAGAATTACAGTCTCTTGAATATTGGCTTGAAACACCATGTTTTGATGGAGCCTGCACAAAAGTTACAGTAGTAGACAATAGAAATGAAGAATCACTAAGTGATGAAGAAGACATATAATGGGAAGCAACAATGGATACATCTCATGAAGTTCATGGAATTCTGATGCTTTGGAGTCCTTAAGAAACTATATTTTACTATGTAATATCTCCTTCTCTTTGACACAAGAGCTCAGGGACGTAGTAGTCTAGCTACCCCTAAAAAACAACTAAATGGAAAATTAGAAAAAGAGGTATAAAAGAAGGACAAGGGCGCACCTCTTGGTATACTATTCTCATTATTCACTTTGTACTTTGCACTTTTGATCTAGAAATGGATTTTACCCATAAGTCGACTTTTTGGAACAACAACCAGGTAAAGAATTCGATGTGTTAGTTACAAAGCTTGTTCTTGAACCCATGCTTTCGTTTGGTTACTGTAGTGAAGCTTTCGTTATCACCTTCTGGTCAGGACAAATATTCAGAATACGACAACTCTGATTCCATAAAATATCTTACACTTTGCAGTCAAATGGAATTTCACCGGATGTAATGGCATTATGTGGCTTGGATACAAAGATTACTGCAATTTTTCCACTAATTTTCATTGTAAAGGTCATACAAACATTGAGGAGATAGAGGGCACACTGAATTTCAGGGCTTGAATGTCAGTCGGTCTCAAAACCTAAAGGGAACTTACTTGCACCAACACCTTTAGCATCAAATATCTTCTAGTCCAAGTCCATAGTACTCAAAAACACTGCATAAATCCTTGGAGGGTGTTGTGACATTAAATACATTTTCAGAAGAGACAATCGATGTTTTCGCCCTAGTGCTTGAATATGGTGGTGGTGATATTATAGTTATAATTTGCGAAACTCTTGCTTTAGTTGATGTTAGTTAGGCCATGACTACGAGATGTCACAAGGACAATTTTTTTTAATATGAACGTCTTTAGTTTTTAAAAAGAAGGCCAAGGGTTACAGTTTCTATTTCTTGGCACTTAAGAGTCAATTCTAAATCTTATGTCACATGACCTTGGTTTTAATAAATAGGTGGAGGGAGATCAATGATATAAGCAGTTTGTTTATATGGAAAGAAAGGTGACAATGCCCAAGTAAGAGTTGACCAAAGGTGGAAACCAAGGATTTTAGAAGGTCGATATAGTTGGTAATTGAGGAACAGGTGGTAGCAAATAGATTACAAGAAATGGAAACAAACGATTCCTATTTTTAAGGAAAAATGGAACAACAAGGATGAAGGTATCGATCCCTTTTAAATTTATTTATTTGCATACTAATTTTAGCATGTAGTTCCATATTTAAAGAAAACAACAAATCTACAACAGATCCAAGATTTTAGAAGGGTTTGTTGGCTATGGATGAGAGGTGTCCACGTTGAAAGAGTTTGGTTGACTTGACCGCACACATTTTAATTATGGTCTCTAGGAGAAAATCAGGGATCTAGGCCAAGATTATTTCCCAAATTTCAAGGTAGCGGTTAAGCAATCAATTCTAGGAATGAAGGAAACAATTTAGCATTCAAAAGAGTATAAAATATCCAACATAAGAGGGTGAAGCGATTGGAGCAAGTTAGCAGTTTTGGCAGCAATGACTTTGTCCTTTGCAATGAAGCCTATAAGGATATTGTAATACTCTCAAGATAGAATGAGTTAATCTATGGATTTACGACAGGGATGATTTTAAGGATGGAAATTTATTTTAAAATATAGAAACCTTGGTGAATCTTACTAATCCTTCATATGCCAACTATAAATGTTTGGCGATATTTTTGTAAAATTATTCAAATTTCTAAGGATTTTATATAGTTTTTATAAAATTTTGGCGATTTTTAAGGTTAAATAATTTTATCCTATAGAATTTGGGCGAATATTTTTTAAAATAGTGAATCKTGTTTTTGGAAAAACCATGGAAAATTAGCCCATGAGCGAAATTTAGCCCCTAAAATCATCTATGATTCACAATTCATTCTTAACAAAGCCTTTCCTTTTCTTATCTTTTTCAGTATTAAGTTTCTTTCATTTTGATCTCTATTCTTCTTGTTTAATCTGTAGTTTACAATCATATTTATATATGTTTAAAAACATTAATTTGATACAAACACTATTGTTGTTTATTAGAGATTGATTGCAGGTTATTTGCAAGTGTTTTATTGTTGATTTCATTGGTATGCTTAGATTAAGAACTCTTGTTTTGATGGATTCATTGTTTATATTTTCAGTAAAATCATTCTTTCTTCATGCCACTCTCAGAGGGACTTCCTTTATCAGTGTGAGGCATGATATCTAGTGTTCTTATGTTTGTCTTCCACCTTCCATTGTCAACGTTTGTGCTATGTTGAATGAGACTCCATGACCAATGGATTAGGCCTATGATATCTGAATTTACAACCTTTTATTCGAGAATATTGTCATCATAATCCTAAAATCTCTTTATCCTTCTTTTTAGTTCACTTAAATATGACACCTCTACTTAATTGTTAGAACTATTGCTCAGTGACAGTGGGAAACCAATGCTCTTAAATCATATGATAGAGCCCTCTCTGGTCCAAGAGCCATTTCGTGGCCTAAATTTCATTTAAATATGTCTTGGCATGGTTTCTAAGTAGGCAGAAACCATCTCAAGTTATAACACCATCAACAAACAATGATAAATTTGAAGAAGACATGGAAATTTTACAAGATGTTGAGTATAGAGAGGGAGAAATTAGATACTTGAATTTTGTACAGACCTTTGGTAAAGAGGTTGATGTGGTGAAAAGTCATTTTTAACAATTATTTTTTTATTACACCTACAATGTTGAGTTTTTGGATTATTTGTAGTGATAGAACAATCATTTAACTGTATATTTGAGATGGATTGACAATAGTTGTTCAGGATTGACCAGTGAGTCAAGTTGAGTCGATGCTTAAATGAAGGGTAAAAATGAATGACCAGGAAGTCAAAATTCAAAGTGATTGATTGAAAATTTGAATCCTAAGTGGCTGATAGGAGTTTGACAGGAGTTCGTGTGAAAAATGATTGAAGATCGACTATAGTTCAAGTGGTAGTCAATTTCTAAACTGTCTGAAGTTGACTGTAACAAAATCCTAAGATTCATGGGATTGCAACCAATCATATGCGTGGATATGTAAATATTTTTGGGTGCCATGACTTAGGATTTTTCATGATGTAAAGCCTATAAATAAGCCATGTTGTAATATTGTAGAAGATAATATTTAGTATAGGTTGTGGTCCATGTAGATGTAAGCCATATTGGTTGCACGGTTGATCTTATGTAAAGCAAGAGAGTATGATGGTGATTGTGTCTTAGGTGTAGACAAAGGTTAGTAATGTAACTCTTTATGCATTATATGAATAAAACATCAAGGATTAAAATGATCAAGGAATGTCTATTTTCTAGGTTTTGGGTTTCCAGGGTAAAATATCTTTGTCATGTCTGATTGTCATTTAGTTTCTTGTTTAAACATTTCTTCACTTTATTTGTTGGTTTAGTGTGAGTCTTTTTTTCTCATCAAGTGGTATCATAGATTTATATGGATTCTTTGATACTTAGTATGTGAGCTTTGTTTGAGCTTATTTGATAATTTGGTATCAAAGCATCAAATCAAGGTTGAGAATATCTTGGATCTGAGCTAAACCTAGGTCTGGTGAGAGTTGTAAGTCATATATATTTAAATTTTTTCTTGAAATAATGGAAAGAAGTTCGATGAAAAAGATCAACAGATTCAATGGATAGAATTTTGCACTTTGGAAGCTTAAAATTGAACATCTCCTTGTAGATTGACAACAATGGGTTGTTGTCGGAACAAGTACCATTCTGACAGGTATTCTCAAGGAATAATGGGAGAAATTCAAAAGAAGGGAAAGGATTATGATTCGACTTTGTCTTGTATATTTGGTGCTATTGAATGTCTCGGGTGAACACTGAACCAAAAAATTGTAGGACAAGTTGGGAATCTTGTACCAGTGGAAATTGTTGGTAAACAAGTTATTCCTTAGACACAAATTGTATCTTTTGAGGATGAGTGATGGGATTTTGGTAACATATAATACGAATAAATTCAATACTATAATAAGTTAGTTATTATTCATGGATATTAAAATCACTGAGGAGACGAAATGTATTATCCTATTATGTTCTTTATGAGAATCCTGGGACATCTTAGTCATGGATATAATAAGTAATTCAACCACACTAGTACTAGAAGATGTAGTTGCATCTCTACTATCGGAATAAATGAGATGGAAGAACATGGAAGGATCGACCAAAGATTCCTTAATTGTGAGAGGTCGACCAATTGACATAGATAAAGGAAAATTCTCTAGTAGAAAGTCTAAGTCGAAGGGTAGATCTAAATCCATGTTTCTGTCAACAAGAACTTGTTGGAAATATAGTAGAGTTGAGAATTAAAAAGGATACTGCAAGTCAAATGTGACATAAGTCATTACAATATCTGATGAGAAGCAGACGACTGAGAGAAATACAACTCCATATAAAAGAGGTGATGTGTATATGGCATCAACTAGTACACAGTTGAATCTAGATGTTTAGTTGATTGACTGAGGAGCATCCTTTCAATTGAAACCTCACATAGAATGATTCTATGAATATGATATATATGAAGGGGAAGATGTGTTGTTGAGGAACTAATGGACAACTAAAATTGTTGGATGGGGAAGAGTCCAACTAATATTGTAGGATGGCAGAAGTAGAACCCTTCCAAGTGTGATACACATTCTCAGTTGGAAAGAGACCTAATATGTATCAAAAAAATTATTGATGCAGGTGTGAAAAATCTAATTCATAAGGATACATGAAATATGGTTGGGTTTTTGATGGTATAAATGAAAGGAGTTCACATCGGAACCATATACAAGTTGTTAGGGAATGTTGAATCAACTAGATGCAACAACATTGTTGTTCCTAAAGTCAACTTGACTCAACTCAACTAGGGATAAAGTGATACAAACTGAATTGACTATTGTTTGTCAAGTCAACCCGACCATGTTATGGCACTCGAGGATGGGAGACATTGGTGGAAAAGGACTTGAATCTATGCACAACAAAGGTATGATCAAAGGTTTTTTGAATTGTAATTTGGAAGTCGATTTTTGTGAGCATTTCATATATGGAAAAAAAAATCAAGTTAGGTTCCCATCTGAAGTGAAAAGAGAAAAGAGGAGTCTAGAATTTATTGATAGTGATATGTTTGGGCCTGCACCAATCCCTTCAGTTGGTCAATCCTTGTATTATGTCTCCCTCATACATTATTTTTCTATTGAGGCATGAATATATTACCCAAGGAAGAAATCAAAGGTTTTTGAGAAATTCAAAGAGTTTAAATATATTGTGGAAAACCAATTAGACAATGATATTGAGGTGTTGAGAACTGGAAATGGTGGTGAATTTTATTTCAAGGAATTTGAGATGTTATGCAACTAGAATGGCATAGAACGCAAAAAAACCACATCATATAGCCCAAAACAAAATGAAGTTTTTGTGAGAATGAACTTGGAATTGATGGACAAGGCAAGGAGGATGTGTAATGGTGCTTGGATCACACAATAATTTTGGGCGGAGGCAGTGGACATTGCAAGATATTTCATCAATAGGCATCCTCCATCGGTGTTAGTTGACTCAACTCCACATGAGGTATGCTTTGGTAATAAGCCTTCAATTTCACATATCAATGTATTTGGATGTGATGAATTTGTGCATGTTCCTACAGAAAAGAAAAATAAGATGGACAAGAATGAAATCAAGTGTGTTTTCATCAGGTACAAGGATGGAATGCAAAGATAATTTTAAGGATGAAAAATTATCTCAAATTGTAGAAACCTTCGTGAATCTTACTAGTCTTTAAAATGTAAAATATAAAATGTTTGGCGATACTTTTGTAAAAATATTCAAATTTATAAGATTTTTATATAGTTTATATACAAATTGGGATTTTCCTCAAGTAAAAAAATTATTCTATAAAATTTGGGCAAATCATTTTTAGAGAAAATCGAAATTGGTGAATCGTTTTTTTGGAAAAATAATGGGAAAATAGCCCATGGGCGATATATAGCCCCTAAAATTTTCTTTGGTGGAATTAAAGAATATAATATCTGGGATTTTGCATCAAGGAAAAAAGTGTACAATTGAGATGTGATATTTAGGAAATTCGTTGGAAATTCCAAGTCTGAAGAGGTTCAAATAGAAAAAGAACTAGAAAAGCTAGTTTTTTAATTGACTAACAAAAAACATGATTAAGATGAGTCGACTGAATTAGATGAAAAGGTGGAACAAATGACTCTAATTGTAAGGAGGTATGAAAAAGTAACAACAAAATATGAAAGGCATATTCCTCAATTTCCATTATGCATTTGTGTTAACTACCACCGATGTGAATACCAAGTGAGTCAGGGTGGAAGTCGACTCAACAAAGGGTAAAATTTGGAAGGATGCCATGTTCAAAGAAATGGAATCCTCACACAAGAATGATAAATGTGATACGATTTAATTACCTAGTGGAAGAAAACATGTTGGTAGCAAGTGGGTGTTCATTAAAACATTATACGCAGCTAGTCAAGTTTAGAAATTCAAATATCAACTGGTAGGGAAAGGATATTCCCAAGTTGATGGAGTTTATTTCAGTGACATATTTTCTCCTATTGACAATTAGCTTCCATTAGAGTACTAATGTGTTAAGAACCAAATATCAATATAGCATAGAAAAACCTCAGAAAAAGTACTCAACGCCCTGAAAAAGAGATAATTTCAGATAATAAGCCTCTTCAAGGGGGAAACCTCCTTTTACTCCACTTAAATGTTCAAGTACAAGATGATTCCAAATGAAAATGTCTCCTTGGTATATATAGGAGACTAGGAGGTATAATTACAACTAATGGAATAAAGTTGACATAAATAAAATAACATTATTAATGTAATATGCCCCAATTAAGGGGTAATGAGCCAATACTAGGGCTTAACATGCCCTTCCCCTTGAGACAAGTGTTGTCTGCAATGCTTGAGTAACTCTGGATGCTTCTGTATAAAAGAATCATCTTCCCAAGTGGAATATTCAGCCGGTAGTTTCCTCCATTTAATGAGATACTCTGAAATGGATCTATTCCTCAGCTAGTGAATTCTCATGTCAGTGATGGCTTCAGGCTCCAATATGATTTTTCCTTGTCAAGTTCTGGAAATATAGTTTGAACTAGGATCTTATTTCCTATAACATTCTTTAAGCATGAAACATGGAAAAATGGGTGTACTCATGAAGATGAAGGCAACTCCAATTTGTATGCCATAGTACCAATATTTTGCAACACCTTATAAGGGCCATAGTACTTTGGTGATAATTTGTTATCCTTATTGGCTTGCTTGAGGGACATCTATTTGTATGGTTATAGTCTTAAAAAAACCCAATCCCCTACTTCAAAACTTCTTTCACTATGATGTTGATCTGCTTGTTGTTT
This sequence comes from Picea sitchensis, assembly GCA_010110895.2. Classification (NCBI taxonomy): domain Eukaryota; kingdom Viridiplantae; phylum Streptophyta; class Pinopsida; order Pinales; family Pinaceae; genus Picea; species Picea sitchensis. The sequence continues at coordinate 266,237 of SNQJ01S0002277.1, forward strand.
CATGTGATTCTATGCCATGGTCAGATTATTCTTTAAGATTTGGAGAACTTGTTGTTGATACTCGATGTGATCTTCCACCACTAAACCTTAGATTTTTATTTTAGAGAAGAAGTGATGGAAGGATGGTGGTATCCATAAAGTGCCATAAATGGTATCATTTTTGTTGTAGTATGAAAGGAAGTGTTATACCACCATTCTGCCAAGGGTAACCATTTGAACCATTGTGTATGTTTATCAGAGACAAAGCAACGAAGGTATCCTTCCAGAAATTTGTTCACTATCCCGGTTTGTCCTTCAGATTGAGGATGATAGGATGAGATATGAGCCAATTGAGTACCCAAACAAGAAAATAATTATGTCCAAAAATGTCTAGTGAAGATGGGATCTTTGTCACTTACAATAATCCTTGGGCTTCCATGTAGCTTTTGAACTGTCTCCATGAATGCAGTGGCAATTGTACTAGATTTGAAGGGATGAGAGAGTGCACAAAAGTGTGAGTACTTGGTCAGTCTATCAACAATCACCATGATGACACTCTTTCCTTCAGACTTCGGTAACCCTGTGATGAAATCCATGGAAACCTCCTCCTAGCTCTGACTTGGGATGGATAATGGTTGTAAAAGACCTAGGGTCTTAATTGTTTCCACCTTATTTTTTTGGCAAACCAAACATTTTGCCACAAACCTTTGAACATCAGTTTTAAGGCCTTCCCAAAAAAAATACTTCTTGACTCTATGGTAGGTTTTCAAAAATTTTGAGTGCCCTCCTACAGGAGAGGTGTTCAATTCCAGTAGTACCTTTTGTTTGAGTTGGGAGTTCTTACTTAAATATAAGCGATATTTGTGCCATAGTGAATCATTTTCCATGTAAATGTATCTGCTACACTAGAATCCTGTTGCAACCTTTGAATGAGAGTCCACACTTTTTCGTCATTCTTCCATTCATCCCTTGCTTCTATTATCCAATCGAGTTGGATGATCGAGATAGCACAGAGAAAGGCCTCAACATC
>SNQJ01S0002277.1:267255-313307 GCA_010110895.2 Picea sitchensis
GGTTAATATGATGAGTTAATAATATGTGGATAATAATTGGTTAAATATGGTGGTTAATTTATGGTTTATATGGTTGTTTAATATCGTGGTGCATATTATAGTTTTAATATATTTGTTCAATTTTATCATGTACTATTTTGGCTATAACGTTACTGTGTTAATATTGGTGTTAATCCTGTACGTTTTATATTATGGTTAATTGAAATTGTCAAGTTACGGTGACGATATTAGGATTTCATTGTTGATGGTGACAGTTTAAGTGAAGGTTATTGTCCTTTTAATTGCAATGAGTATGCTTGCTGTTGGCAATGTTATATTGTTTAAATTGAATGCAAATAATATACCTGTTAAATAGTAATGTTAACATTGTTTAAGCTGCGATATTAATTATTTGCCTAATAGTAATGGTAATGCTTATTCAAAGGGCAATATTAGTAATGGTTTCAATTAGCAAGATTAATGATGATGGTTGCATCGCCATGTTAATATTTGTTAGTGGAATGTTCGTGATGATGTTTAATTGCAAGGGTATTAGTCGTTAGATTGAAGCGTAACGATAAGGTCTTCGTAGATTAATAATAAATACTGGAGCATTGATCCTGATTGATGTCTTCGGGTCTCAATAGGAGTGGGTCGTTATTAGAGTCCTCCTGACTTGCATCTCCCGTAGAGGTCATGATTGTCCCTGATTTTGCAATACTTGGTGGTATTGTAGTGCGTAGTTTGTTCGTGTCGGGCGGGATATAGACACCTCTTGTATTCAATAAGTGTATACAGATGTGTCGTGGCTACAACTTTGACTAACTCACTTTGAAGAAGAACCATAATATTGAGAGTAGTCTAAACGTTCTATTTTTTGGAGGTTTTCTTGTTATTTTTTCTATTTGATTTTACCCGAAATTCAATGATGAATACAATTTAAACAACAGAAAATAAAGTTAGGTATTATTTGTGTTTGTGGTAATTAGGTGAAAGGGATCGATTAATGGTATCAAGAGTCTCGGGCTGTTTAAAGGCACAATTCCCACTACTTCGCGACCCCTGTCGAAGACACGTCTCGATGGTCTCGGTATTTAAAGTACAGTTCCACCAATGCTGACTCTCTTGTGGGATTCTTTCGTGCAGTGACGATCGCATTGCCACAACCTACGGTTTGTTTTCTTCTTAACTAACTGGCTGGCGGTTGCGCCTTATGTCTGGGGGCATTTGTTTCTTGTTGTCACTATGATATGTCGAGATTGTCTTATTGTGTTAGGTGTTACTTGCGTCCTGTTGGTTTGAGTGTTGGCGTAGAGTCAAGGGGTTGTTCAACTACACGCGCGCGCACACTTTAAACAACAAAAAATTGCACTTGTTGCGAGTAGTTGTCATTAGCTAGGAGGGTTGTTACAATGAGGCTATTTAAAGGTGTTTCTTCTGCACACTTATGTCCCTTATCGCACTTGTTGTCACAATTAAAAGCAAAAGGTTTATGCTTTTCTTTCCTCAATTGTTGAGGTGTCAACCTTGTAGGTTGAGGTGTTTTAGAAGAAGGGCATTGTTCTCTCTATAGATGTTAGCATTGGTCCTTCTAGTAGCTATAGTCATATTTTTACTTTCAAATTTACTTTCCATATTGAAAGCATGATTTAGGGATTTAGGTTTGAAGAGACTCACTTCATGTTGATTGTTCTCCTTTAAAGTTCCTATGGAGTACATCAATCAAGTGATCATCACGGAATGTCGATTACCCTGTATTCATTCTTTGAGAAAGTTCTCAGTAACCGTGCTTGGACCTTTTGCTTGAGATTTTATCAGTGGCTAAAGAGGTGTTACTCCTTATCCTCGTATGCTATCATTTCTTCGTGAAAATTGTCCAAGTGATATGAGTGATTTGAGAGAAAAGCCATCGATACCATACAAATTGATTAGGTTCTAAATATAAAGAAGCAATTCATACCTTTTTGTATGTGGCACATTATGTAGATCAAAGAATTGCTCCATCCCGGAAGTATCATGTGATTGGGTCCTTGCCATCCAAACTTCCTCATATCGATCTTAGGAGCGTGGTTGGTCTTCAACCAAAAGATGGAACTCTCCATTATTGATTCACCTTCATTGTGTCCTCATCATGGAGAACTTCATGGGATGCATTTTAACTTTAGGTGTCTTCTCTGTTATGGGTTTCAATGCTTCCATGATCTCCTTTTTTAAACCATTCATCTTTGCCTCCAACTTAGCTTCCATCTCTTGTAGTTCATATTTTATTACTATCTTCTTTTTGTAAATCATTTTATGTCCCTAAGGTACTGCCTTCATCAAGAGTCAAAGTAGGATTGTCGGAGGCTTATTTGGTGTAAGAATTTCCCTTTTGGGTGGCATGTTATTAAGTATCACTTTTGAACCTTGATTTTTTGAGGTGGTTCTACTAGACAATCTTTATTCTATTATATCTCCCAAGTTTAAAATGGGTAGGAAAATTTATTTTATGTAGTTCTCTAATATTTTTCTGGAATTTCCTGAGGTCTGATCAAATTGGTTGTGCCAAGTGGAATTCATGGTAAATTCCCCACAACACCTCTTTTGTCATTTCGGAGATATCACTTGTATAGCGTTCCCCACACAAAATGATTGATATAAAATTATGCCCCACACAAAATGATTGATATAAAATTATGAAACTCGTACCAAAAATACTACAGACTGTCCACGATCCAATGAAACTGGTCCCACTCAATTTTGATACTCTAGGAAAAAGTTATGATTGTTTCACCTAGAACACCTTCTTGAGACGGTGTATCTACAAATTTATGATGACCAAGAAGATGAATGTTTTACCATAGATACCTTACTAATTTATGTGAATATCCTCCAAATTTTAGGGTCTGAAATGTTACAGCAAATATTTTATAGCGAAACTTCTGCAATGACTCAGTTCAGGATGATTCTAGCACCCTATCTTGTACAGGTTGTATCTCTGAAAGTATAAGGCCTCGGGAGCTGAAATTTTAACCCAACGTACCTTGATCCATCTAATAAATATCCTCCAAGATGTTCCTTCTGAAACGTTGTCAAAAAAAAAAATTATAGCAAAAATTCCAAGGTGTCTCAAATGTACTAACGAAACCCCAAGACCTTGAGCTCTGAAACCATATGTTAAGAACCAAATATCAATATAGCATAGAAAAACCTCAGAAAAAGTACTCAACGCCTTGAAAAAGAGATAATTTCAGATAATAATCCTCTTCGAGGGGGGAACCTCCTTTTACCCCACTTAAATGTTCAAGTACAAGATGATTCCAAATGAAAATGTCTCCTTGGTATATATAAGAGACTAGGAGGTATAATTACAACTAATGGAATAAAGTCGACATAAATAAAATAACATTACTAATGTAATATGCCCCAATTAAGGGGTAATGAGCCAATATTAGGGCTTACCATAATGTCTCTGGTTGTAGAAATTGACCTTGAGATAGAGAAAATGGATGTGAAGAGATTGTTACTAGATGGGGACGTGGAAGAGGAAATCTACATGAAACAACCTCAAGGATTTACAATAAAGAGAAAGAAATATTTGTCATGCAAATTGAAAAGATCCATTTATGGTCTAAAGAAATCACCAATGATGTGGTACTAGAATTTTGACACCTACATCGTTAGTTTGGGATTTGTGAGAAGAATGGTCGATCATTGTGTGTATTCTAAGAAAGAAGGTGGGAGTTTCATAGATGTAGCTTTGTATGTCGATGACATGTTGTTGGTCGTAAATGGAATGGATGCAATCAAGGAGGTGAAGATGCAGGTGTCCTCCAAGTTCGACATGAAGGATATCATTGCAACAAAATTCATTTTGGGAATTGAGATCAAAAGAGATCAACTAGTTAGAGATATTTGGTTGAATTAGAGGAATTGCATTGAAATAGTTGTGAAGTGTTTCAACATGCAGGATTCCAAACCAGTCAAGGTGCCAAATCTTGTGGGATAAAGACAATTTTTTCAACGTCGTCCAAAGACACGGGAAGAAATAGAGGACATGGAATGTGTTCCCTATGAAAGTGTTATTGCTAGTATGATGTATGTGATGGTCCACACTCGACCAGACATTGCTCATTTAGTGGGAGTATTGAGAAAATACATGTCAACACCTAGGAAATATCATTGGAAAACTATCAAGAGAGTGTTCATGTATTTGTATGACACAAAATATTATGCTATATGCTACCAAGGGAAACCTGAAACTAATAGTGAAGTAAATGTACACGGATGTGTCAATGTCGATTGGTCTAGAGATATGGATCGACAAAGGTCGACCAGTGGATATATATTCAATATGTTAAGAGGAGTAATCAACTGGATGAATCAAATCATGTAAGAAGAGAATTAGTATGGATGCATCAATTGTGTTTAGGGATCAGGTTTGATTAGAGAGATATGAATATAAATTGTTATATTCAAAGAAAAATATTTTTGGAATAAAACCCAACATACCATTCGAAGATGAAACATATTGATGTATATTACGATTTCATGAGAGACATCGTGGAAATAAATAAGGATGTTGGAGGAAGTAGACATGTTGGAAAACATCACAGACTCTTTTACTAAGTCTATGAGTGCTATGAAGTTCTCTTAGTGTAGAGAGGAAATCATAATTTTGGCCTTGGGTTAGTGAATAGATGTTCATGTTCTCCTCTATCAGCAAACAAGACAATAAGTGGTATAATGTTGGTTTTTTATATTCTTTGAAGTGATAGAACAATCATTCGACTATCTATTCAAGGTGGATGAATTGAGTGAAGCATCAATCGACAAGTCAATTCGATTCAATGGTTAAGTCTAGGTCCAAGTGACCGATGGGAAAGTAAAATTTGAAGTGGCCAATAGGTGGTTGACAACAGGTTCAGTGGAAATCGATTGAATATCGACTACTGGATGACCGGTAAGCTAACTAAATTCGACTCTAGCATAATTATGAGATTTTCAAGATTGCATCCAATCATTTGTGTGGATCTGTAATTCTTTTGGGTGCCATGCTTTAGGGGTTTTCATGTTGTAAAGCCTAAAAATAAGGTATTTTGTAATACTGTAGCATCTAATATTTAGTAGAGGTTGTTGGTCATGTATATGTAAGTGAGTTTTGTTGCAGGGTTGTTCTTGTGTAAGGAAAGAGAGTATGATGTTGATTTTATATTAGGTGTATACCAATGTTAGTAATGTAGACGTTTACTCATTGTATGAATAAGACAACAAGGAGAAAGAATGTTGGTCTTCTCGGTTTTGGGTGGCTAGGGTAAAATATTTGTGTATTGTGTGTTATTTTCAATTATTTTCTTGTTTAATTATATCTTCCCTTGCCTCATTAGTTTAGTGTGAGTATTTATTTCTCATCATGCAACCAACATTCCCAATGCACTCTTAATATTAACCGTAAGGTGAATAAAGTGATACGACCTCTTGGTCATTTTTTCAATGTAATGGCGATGGGTTCCAAAATTTAGGTCCATGTTCCTTACCTCGTTTATATAATGTGTGATGAAGATCCACCATTAATATCTTTGTGGATGAAATTTATCTATCTATACTTGAAGGTAAGTTAGCTAAATGAACTATTGATTGGTAATGCAAGAAAATTATTAAAGACTATTTTGAATCAAAAAAGAGTGAATCTACATGTCAATTATTTTTGGCGTTGTTAAAATCACACACTTTAGTTGTTGTTAGGAAAATTATTGGCATAAGGATAATTGATAGTTCAGAGACCACCAATCATGATTTTAGAAATATTCAAGCTATTGTGAATACAATTGGAAAGAATACTCATTCAAAATATCATAATGTGGCCCATCATGTATTATTAGAATTAATTGTAAACAAGACCACAAGGAAACATCTCCTTGTCACACACACATCTTACATTTTTAAATTAAGTTCCAAAACCATTCAAAAATATTCTAGTTAGAAGATAAATCCTCAATAACCTAGGTCAAACACATTATTAGGCCTTCCTTGGTACGTTACCTCATTCCAACCTGAAGTTAATTGACATTTTTAAATGACTAATCCATACTTTTTTGTGTGAAAATATATATCATTCATCCAATTATATGGACGAGTTAAAGTTGTGTTGACGGGCGTATATGAACACAATGTCAATTGTGAGGGGAAGCCTGGTCTGAGGCTATCTAAATAGCCCAAGCCTTTTGTTATGACTTTCCCTGATGAGTTTTACGGCTCCATTAGCCGATAAGAGACCTAATATAAATTAAATAATAATAAAATAACTATCTACTACATATATACATATATTTAGGATCTTATATACACAAATATACAAGTTAGAAGATTTATGAGAAAACCTCGGAAATTGAGTTTATAAGGAGAACAAAATCTCAAGAAAAATTGTGACTTAATCTAAAATACATCATTCATCGTCTTTCACTCACAAAATAAAAAAAGAAAAGGAAAGAGTGAAAGAAAACAACAAGATTCTGACTTGAATAGTCAAAGTATTTAAGTTGGAAGATGAATTTGCTTTCACTAAGAAAATAAATAATAAATCTACTAATTGGTATTAAAATCTCAACTATGATTGTGCCTTCCTGTAACAATCTGGTCATGCAACTTGCCTATTCAAGATAAATCTATGAAAGATAGTTCTTATATTTCTCATACCTTAAAGATATCGAAGAAAAGTCACTTTAATTTGACATTTTAGATCCCCTTAATAATACAGAAAGACAACTTTATGTTTTGTTAACCCCAAGTGAAGATATTAGTCCTTTACATTAAGAAATAAACTTCTCAATTAGATAAATGGATCTATGCAAATCTATAATATATAAATAAATTCAAGACATATTTAAGATTCACATCACACGAATGCATTCACCTGAAATCATACAATTTTTGGGACTAAGGACTGATAAAAGATTGGAAAAATTAAAGCATTAATAGTAGCAATTAATCATGCAATGATCCGACAGACTAAAGCTAGCTCAAATATATACATAATCAAAATACTTGGAGAAATACAAATCACAATACTCGGATTATAAAGCATGCACTAAAATCCTCAACTTAGAGGTCGAAAGCCTTGGTTAAAGTGTGATTCTATATTACTCCGTGAAAAAATTTGAACTCCATATCTCCAAAATTTTAACCCTCTCCCAGTATCGAAGAAAACATGAGCATTTAAACACAAAAGATTATCCACTCCTCATTTCCACGGGATAGAGGTGGATTTTCAAAAAATAGAATGTTTTAAAACCATATCCTGATCCGAGTTTACTCATAACAACTCATTAAAAGTTTGTTATGATAATATCACAAAAATGTATGCTGAATGTTTTAAAATGGATCCTTATAAAACAAAATACTTCATAATATTCCATGAATCAAGTAACGAATAGATCTCGTCGTTTCCTTTTGAGACCTGAAAAGAAAACAATGAAAATACCAATCAACAACATATCAACTATTAAAAGACAAGCTACATAATCCTCGATTATGTGTCTATTCTACAACTAAATCCTAAATAAACAAATTCATATAAATAAACAAAGATTTGTTTACCAATTATCATAAAATGAAACGAATTATTGTTTAGCTAAATCAAAACAACCATGAAATCAGCCAATGCTTTAATATAGAAAAAACAAATAAAAACAATAAAAAGAACTAAAACTAATTACCTAAATCAAATGTTTGAAAATGAAGACTCGTGAATTTCTAAGCATTAACATTTGTAGACCTTTAAATAAATACATCACCAGATTTCCTAGGTTTCTTGTTTTCCCGAGAAATGATTTGCTCAGATCTCAACCTATGATTATATCTTTCAAGCTCCCGATTCTGTCTCATAACCGGAGCAAGACACATTTGGAGGTATGGAACGTCGGCATAATAACTCTGTTCCCATGACTAGAAACCATTACAATTCCCAGGATATGAATGTGTTTTAGGATACTAGTTATTCATATCATAGGTGTGTTTATTCCTTAGGGTAGGGCCAATAACTGACAGGATTTCAAATCCACAAAGAGAAAATGGGGAAAATATTTTCTCAAACGAAACAGATTTTTCTGAGAAATTTCTCTTTAGAAAACGAGGAATATCTATGAAATCTATTTGTTTCTAAAAAACCTATTCACGCAGAAGGTAAATGACCCTGTTTTGGAGATGGGTTTTTAATGGTTTTATCAAAAGCTTCACTATTTTCCCAAAATCCATCCCGCAAAATCATCTCTCAATTCTGGGATGGGTTCGAACTTTGTTATGTTGTTGTAGGTAAGAAAACCTAAGGTCCATTCAGTTCTTCCTTACTACAGGAGACATAGTTTCAAAGGTAAACGAGGAGGAAAATCAACATTATTAATGAAGGGGAAAATATTGTGACACCAATAGACAAAACAAATATATAGCAAATGGGGTCGGGAGAATGTACCTGATGTCAAGCATAAATTATCATAAGTTGAAAAGAATTATTTTTTAGCTAAATCAAAACAACCATGAAATCAGCCAATGCTTTAATATAGAAAAAACAAAAAAAATCAATAAAAATAACTAAAATTAATTACCTAAATCAAATGTTTGAAAATGAAGACTCGTGAATTTCTAAGCATTAATATTTGTAGACCTTTAAATAAATACATCACCGGATTTCCTAGGTTTCTTGTTTTCCCGAGAAATTATTTTCTCAGATCTCAACCTATGATTATATCTTTCAAGCTCCCGATTTTGTCTCATAACCAGAGCAAGACACATTTGGAGGTATGGAACGTCGGCATAATAACTCTGTTCCCATGACTAGAAACCATTACAATTCCCAGGATATGAATGTGTTTTAGGATACTAGTTATTCCTATCAGAGGTGTGTTTATTCCTTAGGGTAGGGCCAATAACTGACAGGAATTCAAATCCACAAAGAGAAAATGGGGAAAATATTTGCTCAAACGAAACAGATTTTTCTGAGAAATTTCTCTTTAGAAAACGAGGAATATCTATGAAATATATTTGTTTCTAAAAAACCTATTCACGCAGAAGGTAAATGACCCTGTTTTGGAGATGGGTTTTTAATGGTTTTATCAAAAGCTTCACTATTTTCCTAGAATCCATCCTGCAAAATCATCTCTCAATTATGGGACAGGTTCGAACTTTGTTATGTTGTTGTAGGTAAAAAAACCTAAGGGCCATTCAGTTCTTCCTTACTACAGGAGACATAGTTTCAAAGGTAAACCAGGAGGAAAATCAACATTATTAATGAAGGGGAAAATATTGTGACACCAGTAGACAAAACCAATATATAGTGAATGGGGTCGGGAGAATGTACCTAATGTCAAGCATAAATTCGAGGGTATGGGAGTATTCTCCCATTATCTCCCACTCCAAGAACTGATTATTTACTATAAGCCAAAGGAAAGGGAGATTGAACACCATGAAACCCATGTATCCCTTGCAACTTGCCACGAATTAACAACCCAATTCCGAGGATATTAACACACACAATGTAAGGATTCTTTCGATGGTGGACATTTTAGGATATAAGAGGTTTTCGTCATTAACCATTAAATTTTGATACAACATATGTAAGTGTTGAAGGGTCATATATAAAGGGTTAAGAGAGGTGATTTTTATAACTTGTTTCAAATTCATTTGTTAAACATATTAAACAAGGTTTCAATGAATACATTAACCCATAGATTCTTTTAAACGCAAAACCCATACCCTTCTTAAGATCGAGCTAAGTTCCTAGGGGGAGGTCCATACTTAGTCTAGAAATATAATTCATGGTGCCTTAAGTCTAAACAAAGTTAAGAAGTCTTCCATCTAGACATAGACTAACTGAAGTGGACAAACAAGAGTTACAAACTAATACAAAGGGAAAAGTTTACTAGGTTTCGGTTGAATGTTTGCACGAGATAAAGGTCTCAATTTCATGCTTTGCAGTCATGAAATTGAAAAATGAAATAAATCAACAAATCACATTATCATGTTCTCGTAATAATAAAATCCAAATTCAACAATCACACCTTCACAAAAGAGACCCAGTCAATCTGATGAAAATAGATCTGTTGGACAACAAGTTTAAGAAATGATTTTGTATTTCAAAGTCAATGAGACAGAAAACAAGATGTTAGTTGGGTTGCCAACAAGTTGTTATTGTAATTTCTGTAATCTGAAACCCATTTGTAATTTTTTACATATAGGCTAGTGAGCCATTGGGACCAATTGTAAATGTAAATGTACACATAGGTTGTTTAGTTGTTGGCACAAAGATTTGGTTTTGCGCACACATGAGTAGTGCATGAGGATTGTTATCAAAAAAAGTGGTGCACACATTTCACAGTGTTGTGCACACTTGAGTAAGTGCATGGGGATAACCTTGAAGTGCACATAAAACCAAGTTTTATATGTGTGTATTTGAGGCTAGAGAGCATGTGTGTTTATGAGAATGGTGAGCCGGGATGAAAATAAGCCAGTACGTCTATCCTTGTAAAATGTAATCACACTCAAGTTATTAATAATATCACATCACATGCATAGATAAGTCAGACGAAAAGAGATGGGGAGATACACTCCACTAAAAAGGGAAAACGATGGACTTAAGTCCACGGGAATATTTTATTAATATTTATGAAAAGTGTAATTTATGGATTATTGTTTATCTTAAGTTATTGAGGGATAGGAATGAGTCGCCAAGTGGCTAAAGATAATTATAAAGGTGAAAAGTGTATAGTTTAAGGCATGCAATATATATTGTTGGTCTTAGTGTATTTTGGGGGGAACTCATTCGTTTTTGGGAAATCCATTCATTTATCATGTGTGGAAGGGGTTGGACCATCTTAAAAAGGAAGACCATTACCTTACCTGGAGAGAAGATATTGTAAAGGGGTTTTCCATATTGTTACCAAAGTATTTTTGTTGAAGAGGTGGGTTGTCAGGGTCGTGAGAATTCGATCTAGGTGAGATACTTTTTGTCAAAGAGGTGGGTTGTCAAGCCTGTGAGAATCATCTCCAGGTGATAGTTTTGGTAAGAATCGCTCCCTAGTGCACTGGGAATTAGTTGTAGTGCTCCGAGTCTTCTTTTCTGGCATGTTGCTAAATCCCTACAAGGGAAGTGGGGCAGCTGAGGGACTGTGAGTAGAGAAGGGAAACACTTTCTTGGGTGGTACAAGAATTTGGGGAATGAGAGACTGTAGGATAGTTGCAACAACAGACACCTTCAGTTGAAATTTTTGTTGATTATCAGGCCTTAGCCCGACATTACGAATCCTTTTTCCTTGGTGGAGTTTAAGCCCTAGATCGAGGGTGACCTGTTATTGAATTTTTATGAGAAACATAGGCTATGGCTGGGAGGAATGTCTAAGTTCTACACGGAGTTGGTGTCTTTTCATAAAAGATAAGTCCTCTTTATGTGCTTGTCTCATTTACTATGTGCTTAATTATATATATTTGATATGAGTTAAATTTTTGTATTATGTTTCATATAGATAATTGTTTTTATTCTTTATAATGCTACTTGCAAATCTAAGTGTGGTGTTGATATTCAGTATTTGTAGTCATACATGCATAGTATGATAGTTTTTATTAGTTTTCCATGTTAACTTAACCATATAATAATGGTCATGAATCTCTAAGGTGAGGTTAGAATGTTTGTGCGCACAAGGAAATATGCCATGTGCACAAAACATTGGATTCACTTGTGTGCATAGGGAAACAGTCTATGTGCACAAGGAGAAACAAATTCATGGGTGACATCGGAATGGTTGCATGCGTAGTAGTGATCACATGTTTCATAGTGAATTACACACACAATAATGTTGTCTGCTCAATATGCTTGAGCACGTAGTTCTATTGTGTTACCTTGGTTGTTATAAATTGTGTCTAAAGATGAAAATTTATGTGGCATGACCCAGCTTTTGTTCGAGTGCGCTACTTTAAGTATTTATGCGTAAACCAATGTTGTAGAGTAGAATCTATGCATTAGATTTTGGAGCAACATCTCTCAGTAGAAATTTTGGTAATGTTATAAGTGGGTATTAGAGCATGGTAACCAACAAGGAGGATGGGTATGTTATAATTTGGTATCAGAGAAGAAATTTCATAGGGAACGTTACATTTTGGTATCAGAGTAGAAATGTAACAAGGGACGTTACATTTTGGTATCAGAGCATATTGGTGATCAGAAATGTTACAATTTGGTATTAGAGTAGATTGGTAACGGGGAACGTTAAAAATTTCATATCAGAGCTCCATTTTCAACAATGAGCATGCATGTACCAAGTATGTACTTAAGGAAAAATTCAGATCAGTAAGTGGTCGAATTTGGAATTAGAGTGCGTTCACGGTGTGCATAAAATAAGAATGCACAAGTGTGGGAACTAAATTTTGACATTGCGGGGTGTGGCACTGGAAATACATAGTAAACAATGGTGCATGAGTGTGCGCACTAAAATTTGGGGCTAGGCAGAGCAAACTGGTGGTGTGTGTGTGATATTGACATACAGTGTAAATGTTAAATATTGACTTTGGTTTTTGGTACATGTTGAATACCAGTACGTGCATGGGATTCAGAAGGAAGAAGGAAAGAGTTAAAGGGTATTTGGATGAATTCCAAATGATTATAATATACCGTGCAAGACTCTGAATTGCACAAGGGAGTAGTTGATGGGAAAGTTTTGTACAAAGTAGTCCAATTATTCACCAAAACAAATTGGAATTGGGATTTTAAAATCATCTAAGAAATCATAAGAAAGGATTTTGACAAAATGGTGCATATTTTTCATGAATTTGTCACATGAAATTCATCTAACAAATATTATTTCCAAACATTTTACAGAATTAACAGTAATTAGACTAGGACAGAATCAACGCAGAAAGTAAAAAATCACGGAAGATGCGTAGAGAACTTACATCCATGAAGCTAAATTCAGGTATTTTTATTTCGGTTTGGGTATTTATGGTACATAATATAAGGAGGATCACATAAACTTGGTAGAAATCATAAAGGGACTGCAAAAAAATGTCCAAAGCTATAAAGTTGATAATGAGAGGCTTATGAAAGCCAAGAAGTAGCAATATGACTTCAATATCAAGTTGATGCAAATATTAGACATAATAGAAAATAAAATGGATAAAGAGACATAGTCAAGTAGGTCAAGAAGTCATGAGTCTCATGGTGAGAGAAGAGAAGAAATAATTTCTTATAGAAAAACCTCACCACTCACCAAAGCATTCATTTAGGAAAGCATTCAATATATCAAGTCCAACTCCTATTAGAAATCATAAGAGGAGGATCAGGGTGAACGAGCTACATGGAGAAATGAATAAGATCAATCCTCCAAACTTTGATGGTTAGCACAAGAAGGATGAAGATATAGAGACCTGGTAGTTGGGCATGAGGAAGTACTTCCAGCTACATAATTATTCTGCGCAAGCAAAAGAGAGAATTTTCATATATCCTCTAAAAGGAAAATAATCAATGTGTTGGGATCATTTCATGCAAGTGCAAAACATTAACAAAAATAAGGTTAATTGGAGGTATTTCAAAAGGTATTTTCAAAACAAATACTTAACCAAGAGATATTATTACAAGAAAATGAAGGTGTTCTTTGAACTCAAGCTTGGGAGTATGAAAATAAATGAGTATGAAAGAATATTCTTAGAGCTATTGAAATATGTCACATTCATCAAGGATGAGAAAGTTAAAATTCAGAGGAACTTAAGTGGGATTCCTTCATTTATCAGTGACAAGATACAATATGATGACACCAAGACATTGGAGGAAACCATAAGGTGTGCTAACTTTATTTATGATCAGAAAAGTGGAAGACCAAATTTCCAAAAGGATTGGGAAGACAATATGAAAAGCAAGGTGAAACAAATGAAGAAGGGGACTAAGAAACTAATATTGTATAAAGAATATGCAAGCAAAGCCAACTCCCAAGGAGCCAAGAATGATGGAGAAAGTGAGGAAAAAAACAAGGAAACAACCTATTAAATGTTGGGGTTGTGGAGGAGATCATATGTACAGATATTGACCTCAAAGAGGTAAAAAATGATGATCTGGGTGGATATGAGTGGCCACTCACCAATTCTATTAGCTCAAAGACCAATGTCCATTTTGGCAGTTTTTCCTATTTTTTCAGGTCTTAAACTTTTGGGGCCGTTTTGAGGCCCTAAAAAATGTTTTTTGGGCCCTCCAAAATCACACTGTTGTCTTTCATGAAAATGTGAAGAAACCATGTGTATTTCTCGGATCATTATTTCCAATGTGCTATCATGCACCTAAAACAGAGATCATATGTAAACGTTATGACCCCGAGAAGTTGATGTACCAAATTACCCCACCTATGACAAATAGATGTACTCCATTCTTCAAGCATGTCAAAAGTGGAAGAATTAAATTATAGGGAATGAAATGATTAACCACACTGATAATAGGCATCTGCATTCATGCATACAATAGGAAAGTTACAAAATGACTGCCATAAGAAGTGGTCCACATACCTTCAACAATTTGACATGAATATCAAGTACAAGAAGGGTAGCACCAATAATGTTGCATATTTCCTTAGTTGACCCTCGGTGGCAGCGCTAACCACAGTTCTTAACTCTTGTTGACATGAGAAATCTAGATGGCCATAATTGTATGATAATGAATCTGACTTTTCTACTTTCTATCGGACATTGAGCGTGGGAAAAACAATTCCCAACTTTCATCTCTAGGATGGATTATTATGCCATGTGAGCCACCTTTTTGTTCCTTCAAGCGATCGTGAAAATATGATCTAGGAAGCTCATCAATTTGGGAAGTGTGACATCTTGGTGTAGAGAAGAAATTGGTAGTACTACAGAAGCATTTTTATTGGTCGAATCTTCGACAAGATGTTTGCAAGTATATCAAATCTTGCACCACTTGCGTCATTGTCAAGCCCATCATTAAGAAACAGGGGCTACACACCCCTTTTCCTATTTTGGATAGGCCTTGGGAGTCCATATAGATGGACTACATGTCTATTCTACCTTCAACCAAGCATGGTCATGACTATGTATTCATGGTTGTCGATCGATTCCTTAAGATGGCAATTTTGGCACCCTGCAAGAAGAGAATCAAAATCGAGCCCACCACCAAGCTCTTCTTCACACATGTTTGGGTTCATTTTGGGCTATGAAAAACTATTATCTCTGATTGAGAAAGTAGGTTCCTAAGAACCTTTTGGTCCAGCCTATGGTCGATGATGGACACCAAGCTAACAAAATTGACTACCTTCCACCCACATACTGATGGAAAAATAGAGGTAGTCAACAAGATGATTTTTCATATCCTGTGAATGTATAATTCCAAACATCTATGCACATGGGATGAAATCCTTCCGTTTTTTCAACATAGCTACAACAAATCCCGCAACAACTCTATTGGTTGCATCCCTTTTCAGGTGTGCTTGGGGTTCCAACCATTGGTCCCCATTGATGTAGCTATGCCCATTACAACCACACAGAAATATTCCTCCCATGCTCAGATATAGGTTGATCAACAAGAAAAAATTGTTGAGTGAATCAAGTACATCCAAAAACAACTTCAATAAATTGTGTATAAAGTGAATGCCAAGTACAAGTGGTGCCACAATCAACATCAGGTACCATACAAATTTCAGGTGGGAGATAAGGTCTGGTTGCATTTGCAGAAAGAGATCCTCATAGGGCCCCATCAGAAGTTTTTCTCACTCTAATACGAGACTTACACCATCACCAAGTTTGTGGTTGAGAATGATTTTGAATTAAGTATTCCTCCTTTCCTTGGATTGCACCTAGTTTTTAATGTGCAACTGCTCTGATCATATTTTCCAAATCTCCTCGACACTTTGGATGCAATCGAGTAGTTGGAACCTACATAAATCAATCCTTATTGCATAAAAAAGGAGATATATGATTGAATCATGGACACCAAGACAAAGGAGACCTGCCAACAAACGATCAAACTCTATCGGGTCGATAAAGCAGGGCAATTTCTTGATCAGGGAATGTAGCTCACCAAGAGTTAGGTTCAGTGGAATTTTTCTCATCTGATGCAGGCACTTGACACAATGGATATTATTTATTCATAAATGGGGATGAATTATCTAGGTGGATATTGGTGGCCACCCACGTGTTCCATTGGCTCAAAGACCAATTTCCATTTTGGCAGTTTTTCCTATTTTTTCGATTCCTAAACTTTTGGGGTCATTTTAAGGACCTAAAGAACAATTTTTTGGACCTCCACAGTCACACAGTAGGATTTATCTAGAGTGTGATGAAAACATGTGTATTCCTTGGATATTTATTTCCAGTGAGTTATCATGCACCTGAAATAAATATTGTATGCAAAACTTATGACCCCAAGAAGTTGATGTCCCAACATACCCCATCGGGGCCCATACGACTTTTGGTGCTTCATATCCTAGGGTTAGGTTTTTGGATGTTTAGGGTTTTCTCATTTATGATTTATATTAAAAACACCTTTAGAGCCTCATTGTAACCATCTTCATGTGAGTAAGCATATCCAACACAACTCTTCTCAGAGATAAGATACCACCATTCTAGCTAGCTTGTGTGTTTTTGAATTTTACATTTTTTTCATTTTAGAAATTCATTAATAGAATATGATATTTATCGTATTCGTTTGTTCCTTTCCATATACTTGTGTAATTATTTGTTATGTACCTATTATATCTCTGCCTTCATATCATTCCTAAAACAATCTTGATTAAGCGAGGATCGTGCACAATCTACAACAATCTGCGACAGTTGAATATATGGGCATAAATGTACCTAGAATTTATGTATCCCTGGAAAAAAATGAAAGATGGGTTTTAGTTGCACATTATTGAAGTGGAAGGTAAGTTTAATGACCAACCAATTTATATTTTAAATGATTCAAGAGCTATTCATAGTTATCTAGATCCTAAGATGGTGGAAAATATCCAATTGGAAAGAAATAAACTTGGAAAACCTTGGTTGATGTAGATATCTAAGGGGAATCATATCTGATCCAGGTAGATATTGGTGGCCACTCGCTTGCTCCAAATTCCAACTGGATCATCTTGACAGTTTTGAGTTCAACACGTTTTTCTGTAATGGTGACATTTCTTTGTAATTATGGGTTCTACACTTCTAAGGATTTCCTGAAGCCCTACATAGAATCTAGGTGGATATTGGTGGCCACCCGTATAGTCAAACTAGCCTATTTTGGTAGTTTACATCTTAGTACATCTTTATGTACTTCTAAGGCCATTTTGAGTCCCTAAATGACAGTTTTAGGTATTTCCATAGTAAAACTATAAATGGAGTACAAGTTTGATGGTCTAATGTGTATTTCTCAAAAATACCTTTCCAACGAGCTATCACACGCCTAAAACAAAGATCGTATGCAAAATTTACGACCCCGAGAAGATGATGTACAAACTTACCCGAAAGGGGCCCACATGACTCTTGGTGCTTCATCTCCTAGGGTTAGGTTGTTTTATGTCTAGGGTTTTAGCATTCATGTTTATTGTAAAAATGCCTTCAGAGCCTCATTGTATTCAGCTTATTGCAAATGAGTGTATCCATCACATATTTTCTCAGAGATAGAGTTTCCACCATTCTAGCGAGTCTTGCACTATGTATTTTTAGAGTCTTTGTACATTTATTTAATTAATAGAAATCATGTATTGTTTTATTTCTCCATTTATGGAAATATTTATGTGTATTTCATTGTAATATCTATGCTTTCATTTCCTTTCAAAAATAATCCAGATCAGTGGTATCAAAGAAGGTTGCTCTTGATTTCTTTTCAATGCATATCCCAACGAGGTCCAAGTATAGAAATTTGGGTCTCAATATTGTATCTCTTGAGTACAATCACTGTCGCATGCCCAATAACCTTCCATGGAAGAGAAAAAAAAAATGGCAGAGAATAAGATTCTATTAACCTGTTGCTTGAGAAAGCTCTTACGCTACAGAGGGAGAAAATGATGGAGATATTTTCACACATCCTTCTACGCCTTCCATTAGAAACATGTGAATAATCATCAAGCGACCACTTTGGAGGAACTTCTCCCTTCAAGGTACAAGTTAACTTTGAATTCCCATATTTGAAGGTCATATAGATGCAAATGCCCTAGACAAATGGTTAAATCCGCTAGAAGGTTATTTCTTTATTCACAATTTTTACGACAAGGAAAAGATCATCTTAACACTCCTCAAGGCTCTCCCCCATGTCAAACATTGGTGGGAAACTTACTGGGAGAAATGTTTCATAGAGGAATATAAGGGGTTGAGGCCACTTGATAGTTATGTGTGGATGTGGTCAAGGAACAATATTACCATGTTGATAACTATGAAGACCAATATATAAGATGGACCACACTATGGTAAGGGAAGGGCCAAATAGTTTCATAGTTCACAAATAATTTCCATACCTTGCATACCCAGCTGGGTATCAAATACTCCTAGTGCCATATATTCTGAAATACCATGGGACTCTGCATAGGTACATCCAAATTGAAATGAATTTCCTAAACATCTCATCATTGGGAGCTGCCTATCGATATGCTGTCAAAATCAAGAAGAAATTTGGGAACCAGAAAGAATGAGAGTTTGGGTCTACAAATCTGCAACAACCAAATCATGATAAAGATGGACCTAACTAGTAGCCTTCGTATAACCAGTACAAGACATAGGAAAATAAGCGTAAATGAAATACAAAGAATGACACTCAAAAGTGGTGCGACTTCCACAAAATCCCTAAAAAAAAGGGATGAATGTCTCTCAAAACAATCATTGGTGGTCACAATCAAAGACAAGGATCCATACCCTGATTCAGAATATGATCCAGAAAATAATGAAAAAAGATAGATCATTGACATGGACCTCAATGTTATTGTCGTGACTACAACAATTCAACCAAAAGATCATGAAGAGGCAAAGCACCTCTTCCATTCACATATGTGGGTGAAGGGGACCCCATTGCATTTCATTGTTTATAGCAGAAGCCAGAAGAACCTTGTCTCATATGAGGTCCTCAATTAGTTGGGGTTGTCAACAACACCACACCCACAACCATACAACATCGGGTGGCTTCACTAGGGACACGATCTATGTGTCATCTAGTAGTGTTGCATGTCCTATAGCATCCAACTCTTCAAGGATGAGGTAGTATGTGATGTTTCCCCTATTGATGTCTGTGATGTTTTTTGGGGCCAACGATATATATGGAAACATCATGATGTTTATGAGTCTCGACCCTGTAGTTTCATTATGACTCTGGGGGGTCATATCTACAACATACTAGAGGTAGTTTTGACTATCATTCCACCTAAACAGTGCCTCAAAGTAATATGTCATACTACAAAATTCAATATTTTCATAGTCTATTCAAAGGAGGCACAGAAGGCCACTGTAACCACTGTACCCTCAACACATTCTATCAAGCAGAAGCATATTGAAGAAGAGAAAAAATATATCGTTTCATCACCTACGATGGTGCCTACAGAATGCCTCGTCAATCCCAAAGACAATTAGTTTTTGGAACATATTCAACCCCTCTAGAAACAGTTTCGTGACAACCTTCCACAGACCAGGTAACACAACTTCTCCATCAAGGCACACAACTCAACAAGATTTAGATTCAGCAAACTCTTTCCTCTCTTCCCCAGGAACTGAATGCAATTGATACCATTTCTTCGAAAGGGGGGAGGATTGATCCAGGTTGATATTGGTGGCCACCCACCTGTTCCAAATTTCAACTGGCTCATCTTAAAAGTTTTAAGTTCCACACATTTCTCTATAATGGGAACATTTCTTTGTAATTATGGGTTCTTCACTTCTGAGGCTATCTTGAATCCCTACACAGCATCCAAGTGGATATTTGTGGCCACCCATCTAGTCTAACTGACATTTGTTTGGTAGTTTTCATCTCAGTACATCTTTTTGTACTTTTGAGGTCATTTTAAGGCCCTAAATGGAGGTTTTTCATCTTGTCACAGTCAAACTATAGATGTAGTTTGAGTTTGATAACATAATTCATATTTCTTGAAAATACCTTTCCAATAGGCTATCACATGCCTAAAACAGAGACGTGTGAAAAAGTTATGACCTTGGGAAGTTGATCTACTAACTTACCCCAATGGGCCCCACATGATTTTTGGCACTTCATCTGTTAGGGTTAGGATTTTGGATGTCTAGGGTTCTTGAATTCATGTTTATTGTAAAAATTCCTTCAGAGCCTCATTGTACTTATATTCTTGTGAATGAGTGTAGTCATCACGTCTCTTCTCAAAGACAAAGATGCCACCATTCTAGCAAGTCATTCATTATGTATTTTTATAGTCTCTGTACATTTATTTCATTAATAGAAATCATATATTGTTGTATTTCTTTGTTTCTTGGAATATTTATGTGTATTTCATTGTAATATCTCTTATTTTATTTCATTATGAAAATAATCCATATCAATGTCGTTCTAGATTGTTATAATAACGAATTTACTTGTTTGGATGAGGAAGGAAACTTAAGAACATTTCAAGGCATTCCAAGAGTTGTAACTATCAGAGAAGTTTCAACCTTGCAATTGAAGAAAAGAGGCACGAGAGGATGTCAATTATTTTTAGCGCACATGGACGAGGCACCTAAGGATAAAGTGCCAAATATTGAAGATTGTGCAATACTAAAATAATTTGAGGATTTATTTAAGGAGATATTGGGGTTTCCATTGAAAAGAGATATTGATTTTAATATAATTTTTATGATGGGAGTATATCTCGTATCCATTACTCCTTATAGGATGAGTACACTAGAGTTGAAGGAATTACATATGCAACTTGAAGAGCTTCAAATGATGGGGTATATATGTCGAACTGTGTCACCTTGGGGTTCCCTAGTATTTTTTGTGAAGAAGAAGAATCTATTAGAACTCTGTAAATTTTGTCCACCTGATAGAAAAATGACAGAGGTAACTGTTTCAACCATCTTTAGAGATGAGGCACTAGCCTGCTCAAATCAGAGATGGCTCTCTCGTGTCACTTGATATTTCTTTGGATATCGATGGCTAGATTTGGTTTGTTTTGGGGGTTTTTAATAAAGTTGTTGGCAATGAAGGGGAGGAACACTCAGGGATATGGAGTCAAAATTATGAAAGTGAATGAAAACATTGATCAGCCGGTAGAAATCTCTAGAGGATAAAGGCTAAATGAGGTGATGAATCTGAGTTATATTTGAATTTAAATAGAGTGTAGGAAGATATAGAAAAAAAATAACTGCATCATAGCATTACTAAAATGAATTCTAAATTTGTTAAGAAGAAAATTACACATTTTAAATTGCTTAAGCGAAGAGCATCGCAAGATGAATTATGGGCCTTTAACTATCCAATTTAAACAGAAGAAAGTGAAAATGGAAATAAAGAATCACAGGAAATACATACGATGAGAGAAGATAAAATTCATATCACCACCACTAGAATCTTTTCATAAAGACTTCAAAAGCTTCTGTATGTATATTCAACTCAGCTTCAAAAAGTTACAATAGAGTTTGAAACAACCAAAAATGTGTCCTTTCACTTCTGCCAACATTAATTCATTCAAATGTCCTAGTATTTATACAACTCGATTACAATGGATGAAACTGAAATGTTTCATCTTATAAAACCGATTATAATAATTTCAACTGACAGCCTCGGTATATGAACTAATTTACAACGATTAAACAAAAGGAGGTTTCAAAACTAGGGACGGATTTCTCTGACTGCTCAACTTCCTTTACTACATTTGCCTTACCCTGATCTTTTGTCGAACTTGCTGGTTTGGTGACACCTGGAGGTTACATACTGGTTCTGAGAAAATTGCACTTCATCTTGCCCAGCCACACGATTTCCTTCTGTTAGTCCCTAAAGTTGCACTTGACTATGAGAGGGCAAGCTAGGGCATCATCGGATTATTCCAAGAGTATTTTGAGGATTTTTATGGTTTGTTTTTAAATAAGGTGGTTGAAAATTGGTTCAAGGTTTCAAGGTAAACAGGAATTTCATAATAAGAACAAAGGATATCCCATTGACTGATTAAAGGGTAGTCACATAGATGAATTAAAAAAATAAGGAAAAGCGAAAATGAGGTTTTCAATTTCTCAACCTCACATGAAATTCTTATCTCAAAATATCATTAAGAAACAAGAACATCGTGCTGAAATCAAAACTTGAAAATAATCACCACAACTAATTATTTACTGTATCAATTGATAATCAAGAAAACAATTCATTGAAGTTTGATAAATGATCTCAAGCATGAAGAGAAAAAGAACAGAGTAGAAGATAAAGTCTAACCATCAATATTCCTTTTCCATTAAGTGTCAAATAGAATAGGAAATTCTTACAAAGAGTTTCAAAACAGGTTCCCTGGATCTCCAATTTTTCGACCCTGAACTTCTCCTTCTACAGAGTTTATATAGAAACAATACATAATTATCAAGATCCAAAAGAAATGGATCTGAAAAAATTCTAATCTATATTTAGTTTCTTGTTTCAAATAATCAAGGAGAATATCCAATTTGATCTTCAATTCGAATTGATGAGGTGGCTTATCAACTGTTGTCCATGAGATTTTTTAGGAAAATAAATTTGGCAAATTCCTGAAAAATAGGTTCCAATAATATCTTTGTATCTCTCAAATGGTGATATCTATTTAAAACCTGAGAGAGGTTTTTGTGAATGGAAGTGTTCCCAACAAAAAAATCTTTTGGTTTTCAAAAATTCATCACCACCTATTCTGCAACCTCTCCCAAAATTACTGGCTAAAACAGGAAATTATTTATTATGAAATTGCAGAAAAGTAGGCCTCAAAGATAAATTTGAATCTCTTAAAATGTGATATCTATGTAAAAAACAAGAGAGTTTTTTTGTGAAGGGGAATGTTCCCAACAAAAAAAATCTTTTTTTTTGAATGAATTCATCTCCAGATGTTCTAAATCATCTCTTGAATATAAAGACTAAAACATGTAAAAAAAAACAGAGTATTTCCTGTAGCTCTCTCAGAAAAATAGGCCTCAAAGATAAATTTGAATCTCTTAAAATGTGATTGTTGTGTAAAAACCGAGAGAGATTTTTGTGAAGGGGCATGCTCCC
This sequence comes from Picea sitchensis, assembly GCA_010110895.2. Classification (NCBI taxonomy): domain Eukaryota; kingdom Viridiplantae; phylum Streptophyta; class Pinopsida; order Pinales; family Pinaceae; genus Picea; species Picea sitchensis. The sequence goes on from SNQJ01S0002277.1 coordinate 290,372, forward strand.
AGAAAAAACCTCTTTTGGTTTCAATAAATTAATCTCCAGCTGTTATGCAATCCCTCTTGATGATAAAGACTATAACACGTAAAAAAATAGAGTATTTCCTGTAGCTTTTCTGGTTCTGCAGAATAATAACCTTTGTCATTAGAAAACACTACTTCATATTTTCATGATCTGGTGGTTTCTCTTATTATAGGTATTGTAGAATACTGAACAACTTATTTTCCTTGTCTTTGTATCTTCCCTAAGCTTTTGTCTTCTTTTGTTTTCCTATTTAATGGAAGCCTTTCTACTTTTTATTTGACACCTACTTTAGAGTCCTAGGAATGGTCTTCTATGAATATGACATTTTCCTCTTTGATTGATGGGTCAAACATAGCTTTTGACCTTAGCCTGTATTTGTTGGTAACTCTAGTAGAATTTTTCCTAGGGTTTTGAGACACAGGTGCATATTTCTTTTTTTGCTTTTTGACTACAACACCTTTCTTATTGGTTGCTAGTGATTTATGTTTGACTATGGTTTTAACATTATAATCTTCATCTGAATCATCTTAAATTTTTATGTCTGCATCAGAAAATATTTCGATCTTTGCATCCAGTTTGGGTCTCTTACCTCTATTGATCGTGGCTTCTTCCTGAATGTCATCTACAGGGATATCATCAACAATGTGTTGAGTCTGCTTCTTTCTCTTGTTGGTCCTTGTCACCTTAGTTTCATATAGTTATTCTTTGATAGGAAATTCATTAATTGTGATACTCTTTTTTTGTGTGGTTTCCTTCTTCCCTTTTCCCCTTCTTTGCTTGCTTGGCTATGGATCAAGATTTAGGGATTGGATCAACCAATTCCAGGGTTTCTGTGAATTATGATCAGGATGGTATGCCACTCTTGTCTAATCCAACTGTGAGGGACTCCCTTTTACCAATCTAGGTTTCGCTTATCTGGAAGCAAGAATTGGTTGACAAACTCCATGAATACGTACTCCTTTTTCCACCATCATTCTCCTCCAATTTCCAATCTGCAAGTTGTTCGTCATGCCCTTTGAAAGTGGTAAAGAAATCGAACCAGCCAATGTGCTTGAACCTTTGTGCCTTCTCTGGGTATGTTTCAAGCAACTCAGTACCCTCAGGTTCCAACCTAATAATTTTCCCACTTTTCTTCGGTGCCATGTCAATAATACAATGTTGAAACTTGGCGCTTGTTGGAATTCAGGAAAATTAAAATTTGTAACTGTTAATATATAATGACTTCTTTAAATGGATACATGCACACATAATCCAAAGGAATTAGAATAAAAGATGGCAATGTCATATAATTAAATTGGAAATTGAACTCATTTGATACAGGTCCTTGCAGGTATGGGGTGATCTCATTCATGAAACAATTCAAACTATATCATCGATTGGAGCGGTATCATGAAGTACATGCAAGTCTATTCATCCATGATTTATGTAATCATGACAAGATTTGGATAATTGGCAGATCTCATAGCATGATTACTTTAGTGCTGCAAGAATAATGTTATTCCCGTAGCGCTATTGATGACTTGGCAGTAATTTGAATTTTCAGGATTCAAATAAGAAAATGATGTGAAAAATCTCATTAAACCATGTCTTAAACCTTCAAACTTAAAAAAATTATTCAAAAATGCTTAAAATTCAAAGTAAAACAAACAAGCGTTAAAGTCTAAAAATCAAGGAACAAAGTATAACCAAGGAGGATTTAGGATTAGGGATACTCGCTAAATCAAGAACAAAATTAGAGACTAACACCTTCCACTGTGAGTCAGAAGGAGTCTCGTAATCCATCATATACTTTATAAAAATCTCCAGGTCAATGCACGTAGCATCGGACATAGTCAGCAACCCGATCTTCAATTTTTTAAACTGATTCAAAATCTCAAAGTTCGCAGCCAAATACTCTACCAAACTTGGGCCTTTCAGACTTTCCTCCATAGATTCAAATTTGGAATGATCCATTATACACTGAATGAGGAGAGAATTGTAGTCTTCTTGATTGTATAATTTACCTTTCCCATCCAAAAATCATGGGAGGCCCTTCATAAACAATTTTTCAAATGTATCCTTAAACTCATGTATATTGTGCTCCATTTTCTTAGCTTTGTTTTGAACCGATTTGAGCAATTTTTGCTTGGCGATGATCCTCCTGGCCTAGATGATCAACGCAGTTCTTTCCTTCACCCCAATAGTATGGAGATCAGCAGTGGGCACAAAATTCAACAAATCAATAACATTTTGGGCCCATTCCGAGGGTTTTTTGGCTAATGTTTCATTAACAACAGTACACATGCTTTGGGCTGTGGTAGCCATGCTGTCTTTGTCATTTATAAAATTAAGATAAACCCTGAACTTAGCAGCCTCTCTAGAAATAACATCCTAGATCACATGTTTAGCTCCTTGTAGAAGTTTTTTACCTTTTAACCTCGTTTTCATCTTGTTTACTCTCTCTTGCAAATTTTGATTCTCTCTTTGGAGTTGAGCCATCTTTTCATATTTTATTTTTATCTCTTGTTTCAACTTTTCTAAGACCTCCTTAAGGATTTTGTTTTCCCCTGTCTGTAAACTTACTTGGGACATAGCTTGGACCAGACCATCATTACTTGATCCAGATTCTTCATTGGAAGGTATAATAAAATACATATCTGATGTTGCTACCTATGCCTATAACCAATTTTAATTATCTTTTTCTAACTGCAACACTTTAGCTTTGTAATTCAGTGCTTCTTGTCTAAATGTCTCCTTTTCTCACTCCAGACTAGCTAGCTCTGTTGTCTGTGGATGTTCAGTGGAGGGCATCTTTAAATTCTTCTTTAGACTTTGGATCATCTTCTCTTTCTCATCTAAAGAAGCATTTACCCCTTGAGGGCCTTCAAATTCCAATATTTGGACCCGTGTTTGCCAGGTTTTGTTGGATGTTTTTTCCTATTTCAATTGTCCATCTAATTTGAGTTCATGTGTTGTCAATCTTGAACCTCTCAGACTCAAACTTAGGTAGTCTGAATATAGCATGTCACTGGCATTACTTTGAAGCTTTACTTTGTCTCGGGCACCAATATTTTTATAATGCATCTTGATTTCAGACATTTTATCATCATCTTCTATTGCTATATTAAACATCTTTCTTTCCACATCCCTAACTAGGAGAAGGGAATACTTATGCTGGGAGATCTTCTTTACCTCAGTCAACAGGTCTCTTATTTCACTATTAGCCATACTTCCCTTCACAACATACTGGTTCATTAAGTCTTCTTTGGACTGATAAATTGCCCTAGGTGTCTTGCTATATACATGTTTCTCACTGCTAAAAACCCTTGAGCTGCTTTCACTTTGTGGCATGCTTCCTGTACCAACCTCTTCGTTCTTGGTTGCACTTTACATCATATCCATGCTTGTTTTATATTTAGGCTCTTCTTCTTCCAAGTCCACTACTTGAGAAGATGGTGTGATTTTCATTTTCTTGAGAATATTTTTCAGACTACTGGCACCCAGTGCCTCTGAACTATTCCTCTTATTATAAACACTCACCATTGGAGCTTTAATAATCAACTTTGGAGAATTTTTCTATGTTTGGATATGCTGAGGGGATGACTCTATTTGTTGTGTATGATCAAGCTGAAAAGTGACTTCCATATTTGCACAGGCTTCCATGTTTGCCAATCTATCAAATTATTCAACTTGCTCATGTTTGTAGGGGCTTTGTTTGCTCATCAGTCTTCTCTTAGATATGATCTAGTGCGGGTCATATCTCGTCCCTTGTAATTGTGTAAACCCAAATTCTGAGTTTGGCTTGAATTTGAGGTAATCAAGACCTGATATTTACCACAAAGGGACCTAGCATGAAATGGAATTTTAAGTTAGATGCCTTGTGCATTTTCAGAAAATGCTTTGTCTCTGAAATGATCCTTTGTCTAATGAACTCTAAGGAAAAGACTCTGGGAGTCAAAAATACTAGTAAAAGGTAAGGTTCTTCTTGATAACCATATACCCAAGTTACAGTAGATTGTAAAAACAACATCCAATCTCCCACCCTATTTTATGGATTAGGTTGTAAAGAGATTTTCATTTCTTCCAAAACCCTTGGCAGGTCATGCAGAAGATGAGACTATAAACCCTGGACATAATCTTATTTATGAAAATAATCATGGTGATTCTTTTGCATCCATTTGAAATGAATGTTGCTTCATGGAATTCAGTCTTATTTGATTCCAAGAGCATTCTCAGAAAGTGCGTGTAGTACCTGAAGTGTCTCAATGAACTGAAATTTACCAGTTGTTGGTGCATATTGTCACCGATGAACTTGTCAAAACTTATACAAACCGAATGACTAGACTCTGACATAAAAAGGTCAATAGGAAACCCAAAATGACTTCTACTATAAATTTGTCATCATCCAACCCTAAAATTTGACTAAGTAGGGAACACTCCCACTGGACTTCAATAACCATGATGCTTACACTAATAGGTAACGACAAACTTTCAGAATGGTGTTCAGGTTTAACAATGGTTTGTAGAAATAGGGTTTTTACTTCGGGGGGACACTCTCGGTAGACTATGATCATTTTCTCTTCCTCAAAGGGCTCTAACACAATGGGGGGAGACTCTGGTATACTAAGGGTGTGTTGAATTGACGGACTATCTATTTCGCATAAGACCTATGACCCTAACTTATTCAAAATGACCTTTTCTTCCTGTGAATATTGTTTTGCACACATGCTTATGAACTCTGGGAAAGGGAAAAAAAAATCTACAATGTAAGTGGTAGTGGAATCTTGGGCCGCCTCAAGGAAGGGTATCCATTTTCCAACATTTTCTAGCAAATTGGATCTGGACACGGAAATGGTTGAAACCGTAATTTATGTTTCAAAAACATCAGAGTCCCTGTCAATTAGGGCTTCTTTTTTAGAGGAGGAGTCTTTCTCTTTCAAGGATAAAATGATAGGGTTGGTGGCCATGATGAAAAATACCTGTAACTAGGCGAGAATGTGTGAAACTGGTTCACTGTTGATATTTAATTTCGAATGGGGTTTTTGCACCACTTTTCAAACATTCGAGTGCTTTGAAATATTATAGAATAATGACCCAGGGCCCTCCTTTTATATTCATTTTTTGATATTGGGGATTGGATAAAATGGTTTTTAGTAGACCACTTTTCACCTTGATGTGCCTCTAATGGCACCACGCATCCAATAAATGAAACCATGGTATTTTATCTAGCACGCCTTCGAAAAATTATCCTTCGCGCTACTTCAATGCCCGATATGTGTCTCGGTCGCCGATCTGGGCCGCTCCAAGATCTACGATTCATCGGGTCTCATCAAATTTCGATATTGGGGGTTGGAAAGTTCAATTTTGGGTAGACCGCTTTTCACCTCGATGTACCTCTAGTGACGCCACACGTCCACAAAATGAAACCATGGTATATATCCACATCTCGCTCTCACAAAATTAAACCCTGCTCTCTTTAATTGCCCGATATGGGTCTTGGTCCTCGATTTGGGCCACTCCAAGATCTACGGTCCATCGGGCCCCACCCTTCACACCTCCACTATATTTATCCATATGTCGCCATATGTTACCTTATCCTCCAAATTATCACACTTCCATAGAAATGTATCTCCTCACTAAATTTTCAAGATTTGGATCCTTTCTAAAAATTGTTATGGTGATAACATAGGCTCAAACTAGGGATGCTATCCTCCCTGTGAAGTAGAAAAGAACTGTAGACTAAGTGCCTACCCATTGGGCTATGGTTTATTCAAGAAATCTGAATATGTTGGTCTTTACTCAAAAAATCAAAATCGACTCACCATAGCTCAGGGCCTTCACCTCGGGCTTCAACTATGCTTCTTTTATTCCAACTTCTTCATACGAAAAGAAAAACACAAAACGATTATGTATAATGAATGAGAGGGGTGATAATGCTTAAATGATATAATGCTTGAGGAACCTGCCATTCACAAGTAGGAATTTCTCCCACGATATGCTGCAATTTTGAATGGGCCCAACCATAGGTGATCAAATTTCCCATGTTTTCCCTTATCTTCATTGCTGGCATCCTATTTTAGTACTCAGTTTCTTGGTTCAAAGTCATCCACCTTGGTATGTCTTTCAAATGCCTCTTTGATCTTGTCTTGGCGTAGCTGGGCATTATGGAAAGCCTTTCCTCTGGTATGATGTACATTGGTGAGTTCATCCACTCATCTTCGTGTGGCATCTGTCTCTATGTCTTGCTCCTGCAACAGTCTCATTACCGACAACCCAAATGTAGTAGGAAAAATTTCTTCAATGCCATAAACGATATGGAAAGGAGATGTTGCTATGGACCTCTTAGAGGATATTCTGTCAACCCACAGTGCATGGATGAGCTTTTTGTTCCATGCCCTTTTATTCTCTTGCAACAATTTTTTGATGATTCTGACTAAGATTTTATTCAAAGACTCATCCAATCCATTCCCTTGAGGAAAGTATGATGTATAATGACCAAGGGTCATATTGTAATCACTGCATAATTTTTCTGTTTTCTTGGATTTGAAAGGTGTTGCATTGTGTGTTATAATCTTGATTGGGCATCCAAATATGCATAGAATATTGTCTTCTAAGAATCGAATGATAACATCCTATGCCACCTTCCTGGTGAGAACTGCCTCTATGCACTTAGTGAAGTAATATGTTGTTGTCAGGATCCATTTATGTTGAGATGAGGATTGTGGATGTATTTCCCCTATAAAATCAAGGCCCCACTTCCTGAAAGGAGCTTCCACTAAAATGGGTTTTAAAGGTAGAGACTGCAATTTTCCTTTCCCATCAAATATTTAACATTCATGGCACTTTGAAGCCTCTTTATAAACATCGATAAAAATGTTAGGCCAATAAAATCTAGCCCTCATAATTTTATGCACAATTGTCTTCCAATAATGATGAACTCCACAGTCACCTTTATGGAACTCTCTGATGGTTTTCTCTGCTTCTTATTCTATCAAATAGCTCAATAAAATCCCTCCTGAATCTTTCCAATATAACAATTCATTCACTATACAAAAATTTTCCACCTTTAATTTTAAGAATCTGGCTTTTTTTTACTGAATTCCGGAGGAGCTTGCAAATTTTTCAACACATAGATGATATCTGCATACCATGTAGAGTGAAGAAATTTCTGGGATATTTGTCGAGTCACCTTTTCTTCTTCAGTTGTATTGTCTGACAAGTCTGCAATGAAGTTTATTCCCAAGAGTTCATAGTTTGTTTAAGCCATCATCTTAGCAATCCCCTGTCCTTTGATCAACTTGGTGGGTTTAATATATAGGTCATATTCTAATAGAACTACTATCCATTTACCCCTCTTTCCTTTAGGATCGGGCTGTGTTAATACGTCTTTCACTGAGCTACTGGGAACATAAGAAGTAGTATGGGCATGTATGATGTACACTCTGAATTCTTTCAATGCCTTGACTAAAGCATACACTTTTTTCTCCATGATGTCATATTTCAAGGGAGAATCCATCAATGTATTACTATAGTATGTTATTGGCTTCTCAAAATTCTGGTCATCTTTCTGGACTAGCACACCTGCAATTGTGTGTTATGAGGAAAAAGAGAATAATATGAAATCTTTCTCAAAATTGGGACTAGCCAGTACATGAGCCTTCGTTAATGACACCTTGATGTCTTCAAAAGATTTCTAGCCTCAGGAATCCACTTTATTTCATTTCTCTTCTGGAGCATGTCAGTAATATGTCTTATGATTTTGGCCAAATTAGGGATGAATATCCTCAGAAAGTTCACTTTGCCCAAGAAATATTGTACTTCCTTTTTACATCTGGGTATGCTAATTTTTAGGATTCCCTCAACTCTGTTGGGGTCTACCTTTATCCCTTCTTTTGAAATAATGTGTCCCAAGAGATTTCCTTCTTCCATGGTGATATTTGACTTCTTAGGATTTAATGAGATCTTGAACTTTCTGCATTTTTTAAATGCCCTTCTAAGATGTTTGAGGTGTTCCTCATCTGAGGCAGAATACACAATGATGTCATCCAGGTATATATTAATGAATTTTTCTTTTTCATCAGTAAAAGATATGTCCATAGCTCTTTGAAACGTTTCTCCTGCATTGATAAGCCCAAACAACATTTTGGCATACATGAATGTTCCCCATGGTGTGGTAAACGTTTTCTTCTTCTGATCGTCAGGGTACACCATAATTTGATTGTATCCATAGAAACCATCTAACATTGGCATCTTCTGAGAGCCCACCACCTTCTGTAAAATATGATCCATTCTGGGCAATGGGTAGTTGTTCTTAAAAGATAACTTATTTAGGTTCCTGAAATCCACACACAACCTGATTTCTCCACTCTTTTTTCTAATTGGCACCGGATTTGCCACCCATTTGGAAAACCTTAGGGACACTATGATTTTGGCTTCAAATAGTTTCTTCACCTCTTTCTCTATCAAAGGCAGCAGTAAAGGATTTATCCTTCTCAATTCCTCTTTGAATGGTTTGTGATATTCCTTTATTGAGATAACATGATGGATTATACTGGTATCATAAAATTTCATCTCATCATAACATCAAGAAAAAACATCAGGGAACTCTTTCATTAATTTGGCATACCTTTCCTTGACTTCAAGGTTTAGCTTTTTGGAGAGCTTCACGATTTTTGGATCTTCTGGAGTCCCAATATTGCAATCTTCCACATCCTCTTCATTTACTGTAATCTTTAGACCTATGGCCACATCATTATTATCAAAGAGTTTTTCCAAGGTGACCAGACCTTTGGGAATGATGTTTCTCTTTAGCTGAACGATATCTCTGCCTACAATCGGATTGTCAAAATACCCTTCCTTTGTGAAAGCAGTTGCATCCACCTCATCGTCACAGTATTCATCATCAATGCTTAAATTCTCAAACTCATTCTCCATTTTGAGGAAGATTTATATATTTTTTTCGTCCTCGAAAACTTGCCATTGCTTCATATTATCTGGTACTATTGGCCTATATTTGGCCTCAACCTTGTAGATTTTTTAAGGGAAAATTGGAACTCGGAAAACTGTTGCTGAAGTAGCCAAGGCATCAACAACCTAATTATGTTTTCTTGGAATTTCTTAAAGATTACATTCTAGAAACTTCTCAAGGAGGTATAGTACCATATTTCTATAAGACCTCAATCTGGGGTGTTTTGTTTAGTATATGACTTTGATTTGATTTATAATTATCTTAGAGTCTCCATGTACATAAATTCTTTTGGCACCCAATTCTTTCAAAACTTTCAACCCCAATATTAATGCTTCATATTCAACCATGTTATCCGTGCATTCAAACAAAAGCTTATAAGAACATAATTTAGAGTCTCCTTTGGGATAATTGATCCATATGCCAGCTCCAGCTCCTTCTCTACATGCAACTCCATCAAAATTCATTTTTCATATTTGATCCTTTGCATCATCTTGCTTCTCTGAAAACTCCTCTATCTGATGATCAGGCTTGTCTTTGTTATCCATAATGATTTATGTTTCCTCTTCTTCGGAGCATGGGTCATTGAATAAAATAGAAGACCCCAATTCAGTTTCCACTAAATAGATAGGATGATTGCTAGGCTGTGATTTGTTGCTGACCATGTATTTAAGAAAAACCTCTCAATGCAATATTTTGTCTTGACCAAAGACAATAATAGTGGCATATGACATGTCCATCTAGAGGGTTCCTTTTAATTTTGTAGCCCATGACCTAGACAACAACATACCAAATTTTGGAGGGATATCAGCGACCACTATGTCCATCACGATATTCTTTGCAGAGATTTGTGCCAAAGAAACCACCAAATCTTTAATCAGGCCAAGGCATTTCACCTTTATTGAATCAACAGAGAACATATATTTATAAGGTATTGTGATGTTGACACCCAATTGGTCCATGACCACTTTGGGCATTAGGTTGTGAGATGCTCCTGAATCCAACATAGAATTGTGAAGAGTCATATCATGGATTTTCAAACTGACATAAAAAGGAGACACTTCTTCATTTTCATGGCTTTCTTCTACTCTTGGTCCAAATAAGATATTTGGGTGATCATCTTGTATGTTCAGGGTATTAGAGGTTTGCCCCATCTTAAGCATCTTGATGATATGATTTATGTACTCTCTATTCTTGATTAATTCATTAAAAGGTACATAAATTTTGATCTTATCCATCTCACTTTCAAAATTAAAAGAGGATGAAGTCTTCTCTACCTCTTTGGTGACAATTTCTTTCCTTGATTCCAATAATTTATTCTGAGGTTCTTCTCTCTACTTCCCTTTTTCCACAGTACCCTTTAGAACAGAGCCTTTTGCAGCTGGGTCTTTTGCAACAAAATCTTTTTTGGGTTGACTTGCATTTAAGGTATGTTTCTCTGAGCTTCTTTGGTGGGATTTCCCTTTGGAGGGTTTCCCTTAAGAGTATTTGGGGGTACCTTTTGATTTCGAAGGTTATATTGTCTTTGGAATTGAATAATGGCATTTTTCAATCATGTCTCGTAATCTTCCCTTTCTAGTGATACCCTTTCCTCTTCATCTTGCAAAACTATCTCACTTGCATCCATGAACTGGTCATGTTCTTATTTAGTCAAAAACACTTTTGTTTCTTTATCATCATAACAATTCATATTTTCTTCAAAATATCCATCATAATTTTCATCTATATAATTATTTTGGAAAGGAGGCCTGATTTGTTGTTCCCCTTGATTTCCTTGATTTCCCTAATTTGCCTGATTTTCCTGATCTGCTTGATTTGCTTGGTTCCCTTGATTCCTTTTCTCTCTTTGTCTAATCTATGGGATTGTTGGTATCCTTGGATTTCTTGATGAACCATAAACCTATTATCTAGGGTTATCTTTGTTACCCAGAGCCATTATTTCCATCATTCTTTCCATGTTTCTCATCATTGCCTCAAACCTTTCCTATGACATTTGTGATGTTGAAGGTTGTGCTTTATCCTTAGTTTTGTCTGTGTCCCTGCCAGATTTAGTTTTCATATTCCATGAAGCCATTAGGTTCAATTCAACCTCTATGGAACCAGTCATCATATCATCCAATGTGGCAGATCTTCGTTCTCTTAATAATAAAGCAAAGTCACTTTCAAAAGAATCAACATATCTGAGCTGAGCAACTTTGGGGGGGGGGAGAGGGGGGTGAGGGGGGTTTACCTCAGCAGGATTTGCATTATAGACATTCATGAATCTGGTTGAAATATACTACACTGTTTCGTCAGGTGATATCTTCATGTTGTTGTACTGGGTCAACAACTGAAGGGGATTTTTATTATCCTCCCATTTTGCAAGGAAGCTTGTCTGAAAGGCTTGGAAATTTACGGTAGTAGTTGGTGGAAGGGATATGAACCACTTCCTCACTTCTCCTACAATACTTTGTGTAAACAAACTCATCTTCAAATCTTCAAAGTCCACCTCTTCCAAGTCTATGAAATCATTAAACCTGTCTAGATGCTTCTGAGCTAATATGTTACCTTTGGCATCATATAGTTTGATCCTTAGGTTGTAATATTGAGGCAAATCATGTAGTTGAGAAGGCAGTATGAGGGGAGAAAATATGGCTTCCATAGCTGGTGTTATGGGTCAGAGTGGTTGTTGGTTCTGAGAGGGGATCATTAAAGGCCTGGCAGATGCGGCTAGAATCAAATCTTTGAATCTCTTTTCATCAAAGATAGTCTCGCTTAAATGAGATTTAGACTTAGTTCCAAATAGGACTTGCTCAAATTTCACATCAAACTCGAGGTCTTAAATGCTATTCACTCGGTCCTTGGGAAAGGATAGATATTGGTCTTGACACAACACTGGGGTTACTGTATTTTCTTTTCTTTCATGTACAAGCTTTTTAGGGTCAGACACATCGATTGCAACTTCTAGGTCTGGGTTGCTCCTGGTGTGGATTTTCTTAGGAGCCAGGATTACTATCTCACACGGTGTGGTGCAACTGATATCTAAGTAACGGAGTCTCCAGGGTAAAAATAATCTCATCCAATAAGGTATTTGATCCACTATCACCCTCAGGGATCAAACTAAATCTTTAAGTCATTTTTCCCAGGGAATATTTTTCAATTTCATCCCCGTCAATGACGCTAGAATGTTAGCACTCTATAAATTGTGTCCAACTAATAGACAAACGGTGAAGGTAACTGTTTCAACCATATTTAGAGCTGAGGCACTATCTTTCTCAACTCAAAGAGGGCGCTCTCGTGTCACTTGATATTTCTTTGGAAACTGGTGGCTAGATTTGGTTTGTTTTGGGGGTTTTTAGTAAAGTTGTTGGCAATGAAGGGGAGGAACACTCAGGGCTATGGAGTCAAAATTATGAAAGTGAATGAAAAAAATGATCATCCGACATAACTTTCCAGAGGATAAAGGATAAATGAGGCGATGAATCTGATTTATATTTGAATTTAAGTAGAGTGTAGGAAGATAGAGAAAACAAATAACTGCTTCAGAGCATTACTGAAATGAATTCTAAATTTGTTAAGAAGAAAATTACACAGTTTAAATTGCTTAAGCCAAGAGAATCACAAGATGAATTATGGGCCTTTAACTATCCAACTTAAATAGAAGATGGTCCAAATGGAAATAAAGAATCATAGGAAATACATACGATGAGAGAAGACAAAACTCATATCGCCACCATTAGAATCTTTTCATAAAGACTTCAAAATATTTTGCATGTATATCCAAGTCAGCTTCAAAAAGTTACAATAGAGTTTGAAACAACCAAAAAGGTTCCCTTGCACTTATGCAAACATTAATTCATTCAAATGTCCCAGTATTTATACAATTTGATTACAATGGTTGAAACTGAAACGTTTCATCTTCTAAAAATGATTATAATAATTTAAGATGACAGTCTTGGTATATGAATCTATTTACAATGATTAAACAAAAAGATGTTTCAAAACTAGGAACAAAGTGATCTGACTGCTCAACTTTCTTTACTACATCTGTCTTGCCCTGATCTTATGTCGAACTTGCTAGTTTGGTGACACATGGAGGTTACTTACTGGTTCCGGGAAAATTGCACCTTGTCTTGCCCAACCGCACAATTTCCTTCAACTGTGAGTCAGAAGGAACGTCGTAATCCATCATCTCCTTTATCAAAATTTCTAGGTCAATGCATGTAGCGTAGGACATAGTCGGCAACCCAATCTTAACTATTTTAAACTGATTCAAAATCTCAAATTCTGCGGCCAAATTCTCTACCAAACTTGGGCCTTTCAGGCTTTCCTCCATAGCTTCAAATTTGGAATGATCCATTCTACACTGAATGAGGAGAGAATTGTAGTCTTCTTGATTGTATAATTTACCTTTTCCATCCCAAAATGGTGGGAGGCCCTTCATAAAAAAAAATTCAAATGTATCCTTACACTCTTGTATATTGTGCTCCATTTGCATAGCTTTGTTTTGAAGCAATATGAGAAAGTAGTTATTGGCGATGATCCTCCAGGCCCAGATGATCAACACAATTTTGTCCTTTACCCCAATTGTTTGAAGATTAACAGTGAGCCCATCATTCAGAAAATCAATAGCGTTCTGGGCCCATTTCGAGGTTTTTTTTGCTAATGTTTCATTAACAACAGTACACCTACTTCAGGTCATGGTAGCCACGGTCTCTTTGTAATTTATAAAATTTAGATAAGCCATGAACTTAGTAGCCTCTGTAGAAATAGCATCCTAGATCACATGTTTAGCTCCTTTTAGCAGTGTTTTACCTTTTAACCTCATTTTCAGCTTGTTTACTCTCTTTTGAAAATCTTTATTCTCTCTTTGGAGTTGATGCATCTTTTCATCTTTTATTTTCATCTCTTGTTTTAGCTTTTCTAAGACATCCTTAAGGATTTTGATTTCCCCTGTCTGTAAACTTACTTGAGACATAGTTTGGACCAATCCATCAGTGCTTGATCAAGCTTCTGCATTGGATGGTATAATAATAGCCATATCTGATGTTGCTACCTATCCCCGTAGCCAATTTTCTTTCTCTTTTTCTAGCTACAACACTTTAGATTTGTAATTCCGTGCTTCTTGTCTGACTGTCTCCTTTTCTCTCTCTAGAGAAGCTAGCTCTACTGTCTGTGGATATTTAGTGGAGGGCATCTTCAACTTCTTCTTTATACTTTGGATCATCTTCTATTTCTCATCTAAAGAAGCATTTACCCCTTAAGGGCCTTTAGATTCCAATCTTTTGATCTGTGTTTGCTAGGCTTTGCTCGATGCTTTTTCCTGTTTCAATTGTCCATCTAATTTGAGTGCATGTGTTTTCAATCTTGAAACTCTCAGACTCAAACTTAGGTAGTCTGAATATAGCATGTCACTGGAATCCCTATGAAACTTTACTTTGTCTGGGGCACCAATATTTTCATAATCCATCTTGATTTTAGACACTTTATCATCATCTTCTATTGCTATATTAAACGTCTTTATTTCCACATCCCTAAATGAGAGCAGGGAATCCTTATGCTGGGAGAACTTCTCTACCTCGGGAAACTTGCCTCTTATTTCATTATTGGCCATACTTCTCTTCACATCATACTAGTTCATTAAGTCTTCTTTGGACTGATAAACTACCCTAGGTGTCTTTCTATATACATGTTTCTTGCTGATGAAAACCCTTGAGATGCTTTCACTTTGTGACATGCTTCCTGTACCAGCCTCTTCATTCTTGGTTTCACTTTCCATCATCTCCATGCTCATTTTCTCTTTAGCCTCTTCTTCTTCCAGGAACACTACCTGAGAAGATGGTGTGATTTTCATTTCTTGAGAATATTGTTCTAACTACTGGCACCCAATGCCTCTGAACTACTCCTCTTGTTATAAACACTCACCTTTGGAGCTTTAATAATCAACTTTAGAAAAGTTTTTTGTGTCTAGATCTATTGAGGGGAAGACTATATTTGTTGTGTATGATCAAGATGCAAATTGTCTTCCATATTTGCACAGGCTTCCAAGTTTCCCAATCTATCGAATTCTTCAACTTGCTCATGTTCTTAGGGGCTTTGCCTACTCATCAGTCTTCTCTTAGATATGATATGGTGCGGGTCATATATCCTCCCTTGTTACTGTGTAAACCCGAATTCACTGAGTTTGGCTTGAATATGAGGTAAGCAAGACCTGGTCTTTACCACAAAGGGCCCTACTATGAAAGGGAATTTTAAGTTAGATGCCTTGTGCATTTTCAGAAAATGCTTTGTCTTTGAAATGATCCTTTGTCTGATGAAATCTATTGTAAAGACTCTGGGAGTCAAAAAGATTGGTAAAAGGTAAGGTCATTCTTGATAACCGTATACCCAAATTATAGTAGACTTTAAAAACAACATTAAATCTCCCACCTTGTTTTCTGGATTAGGTTGTAAAGAGATTTTCATTTATTCCAAAACCTTTGGCAGGTCCATGTCGAAGATGAGACTATAAAACCTGGACATAATCTTATTTATGAAAATAAGCATGGTGATTCTTTTTCATTCAGTCGAGATGAATTTTTCTTTAGGGAATTTGATCTTATTTGATTCCAAGAGAATTCTCGGAAAGTGCATGTAGTACCTGAAGTGTCGCAATGGACTAAAATTTACCAGTTGTTGGTGCATATTGTCAGTGATGAACTTGTCAAACTTATACAAACCGACTGACTAGACTCAGACATAAAGAAGGTCAACAGGAGACCCAACATGACTTCTACTACAAATTTGTCATCATCCAACCCTAAAATTTGACTAAGTAGGGAACAAGGCCACTGGACTTCAATAACCATGAGGCTTACACTGACAGGTAACGACATACTTTCAAAATGGTGTTCAGGCTTAACAATGGTTTGTAGAAATAGGGTTTTTACTTTGGGGGGACAATCTCGATATATTGTGACCAATTTATCTTCCTCGAAGGCCTCTGACACAGTGCGGGAAGACTCTGGTATATTGAGGGTGTGTCGAATTGACAGACTATCTATTTTGCATAATACCTCTGAACCTAACTTATTCAAAATGACCTTTGCTTCTTGTGAATACTATTCTGCACACCATCTTATGAACTCTGGGAAAGGGAAAAAGAATTATATGGCGTAAGGGGTAATGGAATCTTGGGCTTCCTTGAGGAAGGGTATTTGTTTTCCAACATTGTCTACCAAATTGGATCTGGACACGAAAAATGGGTGAAACTGTAATTTCTGCATCAAAAACATTGGAGTCCCTGTCAATTACGTCTTCTTCTTTAGAGGTGGAGTCTTGCTCTTTCACAGATAAAACAACAAGGTTGGTGGCCATGATGAAAAATACCTATAACTCGGTGGAGAATGTGTGAAACTGGTTCAGTGTTGAGCTTTAATTTTGAATGGTGGTTTTGCACCACTTTTCAAATGTTCGAGTGCTTTGAAATATTATAGAATAATGACCCGGGGCCCTCCTTTTATATTTATTTTTTGATATCGGGGATTGAATAAAATGGTTTTGAGTAGACCACTTTTTTCCCTGATGTGCCTCTGATGGTGCCACGCGTCCAAGAAATGAAACCATGGTATTTTCCCCAGCTCGCCTTCAAAAAATTATCCTTCGTGCTACTTCAATGCCCGATATGTGTCTCGGCCATTGATCTGGGCCACTCCAAGATCTATGATCCGTCGGGTTTCATCAAATTTCGATATCAAGGGTTGGAAAGAACAGTTTTGGGTAGACCTCTTTTTTCCCCGATATACCTCTAGTAACGCCATGCATCCATGAAATGAAACCATGGTATGTTCCCCAACGCACTCTCAAAAAATTAAACCCCGCACTATTTCACCACCCGATATGGGTCTTGACCATCGATATGGGCCACTCCAAGATCTACGGTCTGACGGGCCCCACCCTTCATGCCTCCACTATATTTATCCATATGCCTCCATATGTTACCTTATCCTCCAAACTATCGCACTTCCATATCTATGTAGCTCCTCGCTAAATTTCCGAGACTTGGATCCTATCTGAAAAATGTTATGGTGATAACAGGATGGTACATTGAGGCTTTTTATCGACTTCAAGTAATTGAACAAAGTAATAGTAAAGAACAAGTGTCCTTTTCCAAGGATAGATGACCTCTTTGATCAATTGAGGGGCATGCATATATTTTCAAAATTTGATCTCAGATATGGATATCACCAAGTAAGAAATAAAGAAGAAGGCCTCAACAAGTCTACATTCAAAATGAGGTACGAACATTATGAGTTCATAGTGGTGCCTTTAGGATTGTCAAATGCACCAGTTGTCTTCATGTGTTTGATAAATGGAGTTTTTAGAAATTACTTAGATAAGTTTGTCATTTTATTTTTGGATGGAATAGTTATTTACTAAAAGTTTGAAGAAGAGAACGAGAAACACTTGAGGATGGTGATACAAGTATTGAGGGAGAATTATTTGTATGCGAAGTTGAGAAAGTGCTCATTTTACCAGCAACCAGATTCATTATTTGGGTCATATCATTTCCAAGGAAGCAATAGTTGTGGATCCAAAAAAGATAAAGGCCATTGAGGAACGACCAACACCAAGAAATGTTGCAAAGGTGATGTCCTTCATGGGACTTGTAGGTTATTGAATAAGGTTTATTGAAGGCTTCTCAAAGATTGTGCATCCAATTACATTCTTGAAAAAGAAAGGTGTGTGATTTGAATGGACTCTAGATTGTGGAATAAGTTTTCAACACATGAAAATTTTGTTAACAAGTGTGCCAATTTTGAGAAATGTTGATTCAAATGAAGAGTTCGTTGTATGCATCGATTATTGCAAAGAAGGGATTGGGGTATTCCTTAGTTAAAATGGACATGTGATATGCTATGAATGAATAAAGTTAAAAGAGCATGAAAGGCTCTATGCTACTCATGAATTAGAATTGCCAACCATAGTGCATGCTTTGAAGATGTGATGGCACTATCTCATGGCTAAAATATTTGAGATGAGAACAGAACATAGTGTTCTGAAGTATCTATTTGGATAACCAAGTTTAAATTCGAGACTAAGGAGGTGATTATAATTACTCAGTGACTATGACCTTGACATAAATCATATCGGAGGAAAAGAGAACAAGGTGGCTTACACACGCAGTAGGAGGGTGCACAAAATGCATGCTACAACCATTAGCATGTACAAATCATATTTGTGTGACATAATTTTAGAAGTTTCCAAATCAGATCAACACTATGTGGACATAAATATGAATTTACGACAAGGTATGTTGTAACAGAAATTGGAAGGTTATGAGATAAAAGAGGATGGAATCCTCATGTATATGCACATATTTTATGTGTGAAATGTTTAGGAATTGAAGCATATGTTATTGTCAGAGATGTATAAAGTTCCTTATGTTGGACATCCAAGATACCAGAAGACAATTGCAATGGTTAAAAAGAAATATTGTTGGCACATTGATACCATTGATAGGATTTTTTTTGAAAGTACAAGGTTTCTAAGGGGATTCTTCGCTTATCATCCATAATATTATGCAATTCAAAATAGTGCTCTATTTGGTTCACCTATGTAAATACCTATTTTCCATCAAACTTATGTAATTCAACCTTGGGAAATTTGATACCCTTAGGATCCCATCCATGCTTAACTCCATTATTAGAGTTAAATCCACATGACAAATACCTATTACTAGAAGGTTGTTCAACATGAATACAGTCTTTATTTTCAAATATTTCTTCAATCACATTATCACTTTCAGGGAGCCTCCGATCTAGGGTCTATATTTGGTTCTCCCATGTAAAGACCTATTTTCCATCAAACTTATTGAATTCAACCTTGAGAAAGTTGATACGCTTTGGAACCCATCCATACTTAACTCCATTATTAGAGTTAAACCCACTTGACAAATTCTTATTACCAGAAGCTTGTTTAACATGAATATGACCATTGTAATACCCCTAGGTTGATTCCCAAGTGTAAATATCAATGTAATTATAAATTACTTATAAGTCAGTGAGTTGAAGTAACAAATATGTGGGTTTTGTTCTACGCGCATTAAGTTAGTGTGTGAGGAACTCACACCAAAGGAGTGTGCGCGGTCATACAATGATACATCACATAGATTACTATTTTGAAGTGCACCTATCTAAGTACACAGGAATGGTGCACTAAAGGTGAAACAATTTAATGAATTTTGTGCACAAGTGTTAGTGTGAAAGTTTGGCACATTGAGAGAAAACATGCACAACCATGGGTTCAGCACACACTGGTTTAGTGTGCAGGTTTTGGAAGACTGTGAAGCCTTTCGTAAATAAGTCAGGATGTATCACGCACCTATGTAAGGGTCCGAGGTGGTGCACTGAAGAAAGAGTGCGTGGAGCCCAAAATTTATGTGCGCACTAGTTTTGGTGTGTGAACTGTTTATTTTTTAGGTTGGTGAGCCTATATGCAAAAGATCAATACTTTTGTATTGAGATGTAAATGTAATCACATGAAATTTAATGAAAATAAATCCCTACAGTAGATTGACCACGTAAAAGAGTTTGGGGGGATTAAAATCCACTAGTTGAGGTCAAGGGAGATGGTTTAAAGGGGATTCAACCCAAAAAGGAATATTTTATTAATATTTCTTTAATATTATTAATATTCTTTAAAAAAGTGTAAAGTTAGGATAAATTATTATATCCTATGTCATGGGTAGGAGAAAAATGGAAAAGGGAAGTTCTCAACATGTCAAGTGTCAAGTTGGGAACATGTTGTGGACTGAAGGAAGTTCTCGATAAGACAGATGTCAAGTTAGGAACATGAAACCAAATGGTGTGGACTTAGTCTATTAAAGCATGATTCGATGGGAGAGATTCCTTCAACCATCATGAGGGGGAAGGGAGCTGATGGTTTCATGGTGAGATGACTATTCTTTTATGAGTCGATCGTTATGTCATGACCCGATTGTTCTGTCATAGAGTTGTTCAGTGAGTGAACCCATTTTGTTGTTGTGGACATGAGACGATTGTTATTGTGACTAGTATGATGAATAATGTTGCAGATAACTATGTATGACTTAGTTTGAAGAGATATACTAAAGAAACATGTTGTCAGGCCCATGGGTTATTAAACCGAAGAGGCAGGTTGTCAGGCCCACAAGATGTTGGAATGAATTGGTGCGTTGTCAGGCCCATGGAATTTTTCATTTTTTCCAGTTGAGAAAGTTGTTGGGAAAGTATTTCCCGAGGTGCCAAACTGCAACGACATGGCTCTGAGACTTCTTGTCCGACCTATTGTTGAAGCCTGGAAAGGGAAGTGGGGAAACCAAAGGACTATTGAGAAAAGAAAGGGCACACTTCCTATGGTGGGACATGCATGTGGTGAATGAGAGACTATAGGATGTTAGTGAAAATTGGCATATGTGACAAATTTTTCTACAATTGAGTCACCTGTGTATGAGCTACATGTGACCGAGTTCTTGTAGAGTGATATACCTTAGCTTGGTTGGGAACCCTTCCCCAAGTGGATTTTATCACAACTCATGGTGACCCATTGTTGAGATTTATGAATAGTGTGGTCTAAGGCTGGGAGGAAAGTGGAATGTCTGCCCACAATTGGTGCCTATATTCAAAATATAAGTTCCAATTATGTGTTAATTATGTTTTCACAATTACTGTCATGAGTTTTGGTTGGTTATTATGTATGTATGATTTTTATTAATGTGTATAATTATGTTAAGAATATGTATATAATTATGCATTGCAGAAGGTATGTTTATGTTAATTAATGACAGAGTTGTGTCAGAGAAGTTTAGATGTAAATTGTTGATAAGTGGTTACAGAGCAGAGTTTGGTAGCATGAATATGCTACAAATGGTATCAGAGATGATGACAAGAGTATATTGTTGAAATATGCCTAGGCTAGGTGGTCAGGTATGTAACAAATTGGTATCAGAGCAAGAGAAAATTTTAAGTGGCATTTCCAAGAAGGAGTCTGCGACTGTTACAATATGGTATCATAGACTAGTTTACAATACTGAGCCTGGATGGGTCAAGCTAACTTCATGTCGAGTATTTTTCATGGAGAATTGAATTCAAAAGTGACTGAATTTTCAATTAAAGTGTGTCCATGATGGAAAATTGAGGCACTTGAGTGAAATTGGGTAAAATCCCAAATTTCTGTTGCTAAACTCATGAAGGATTTGGGAAAATTTGCACCAGAAATGTCAACCGGTGGCACACCAAAGGATTTGTGTGCATAGGTTGAATTTAAGCATATAGGAGAGGAATTGAACAAACTTCATGATTGCAAAAGTCCATGGTGGAAATTGGTTAAGAATTGGGAAAAAGCACCAATTTCTACAATGAAAATTATGGAAAAATTAGTTAAGTGTCGAGAGAAATGTGTGCGCTAAGTAGTAATGATGCACATAAAAATAAGATGCAAAAGCCCCAATTTCTGCAATAAAAATTATGGAAAAATCAGTTAAGTGTCGAGAGTAATGTGCGTGTTAAGTAGTAATGATGGGAAAAAGTATAAGATGCACATGTGTGCGCATTAAAAATTCAGTACTATACTATATGGAGTTAGTGGTATGGAGAAATGATGTTGCACAGGTGTGGGCATTGAACATTTGGTGTTGTGTAGAAAATAAGGATGTGCAGGGTATATGCACTAAAGTGTGGTATTGCACTGTGTATAACAAGTGGCATGCAGAGAATAAAATGTGCACAATAAAGAGCGTCGAATATTGGAATCACAGTGTAATGATCCCAAGCCAAAACCTTTCTTGGAATCACTAACTACTACTAATTTATTGAGTTATTAAGTGCATACAAGATTCATCAACACATGGAGATCACAATATATTCAAGATGTAGAAGCACACGCAAAGATCTAACCTTTTTTATTATGAGCAATGTAAGATCAATACAATAGATGGCCGATCTGGCATAATCCTCAGATGGTCGTACAAGCAATAGATATGAGCTGCTACAAAATGCTCCCGACAATACAAAATAAGCCTCCAAAGGATGGGTATACAATGAAGACTGAATCGAGCATATCTGAGTCGTACTAATTCTCAACCTCCAAGCTGGAAAGTGCCACGTCTTGCTAGAATGATGAAGCCCTCAATAATTCTTCCCTGTTACCAAAAGTGTCCAATCATCCCAAGAAATATTCCAAATGATAGATCAGGCAACTGTAAGGACAACCCAGATGTCCAAATTCCCAAATCCACTCTCAAACCCCATATATATGAATTTCTCATTGAATGGGGTGCCCCACTGGATGACTAAAACCCTAGTTGGTTTGGCCCTGATGAAGGAGGACTCCAAATGCTCTGAAACTCTCCAAGAATATAGATCAGGCTATGAGAATCCCATTGGAGAAGTTTCAGACTCAGATCTCAAGCAGATCTCCCTAGATCTGAGTTTTACTAAATTATAGGATGTCCCCTATGGCTCCAAGACATCCCAATCTGCAGACAAATGTAGAATGATGATAACCCTCCAGAAAATCCCTCAAACTGATGTTCCTTCCCCTGCAAATAAAACCCAACTGTCGGAATGGCCCCAGGCCCTCAAGATAAGCTGGATCGAACCTCCCTCCAGATGATGGTGCGCCCTTGCTGGAAACACAAGAACAGTATGACTTGCTACCTTCTGAAGTGCTAGATGGAGATGGGATGAGACTAGAATGGTGTGGAGGATTCTTTCATCCCCGAGGCCAAGTTGCGGAACAAGGTGAGTGGATATTTCACCAATGAGTTGCTCACAAGGGTTTGTACAACAAAACCCCCAAACTGAATGCTCAAGAGCAATAGAAAATGCTAATCCAAAAACAAGAATGAGTAATAAGTGCACCCTAGCCTCTTACTTATACTTTTCCTTCTAATTCTCTGTTGAGTTAGGTTAACTCCCAGGGTTAATCTTCTATTCTTCTGTTGAGTTATCTTTTACTCCTTTATCCTTTTCCTTT
>SNQJ01S0002277.1:313342-360968 GCA_010110895.2 Picea sitchensis
CTTTTAACTTCTTGACTTTCCCCCCTTCAGTGTGAGACTATGACCTAGTGGGGGTGCCCAGGCCACTGAGTCTCCTCATCACCTCTCTAAGAGGTGGGGGACAGGGGAATTGTTATGGGTCGGAGGAAGAAAAACAACAGTGAAACAAAGGCAGAAATGGAAGGGTCAAGAGACGACCATGAGCCTCAGGGCTTGGCTCTCTTAGTAACTGAATTTGGTAAGTTCCAACAAAAAACGAACCACACAGAAAGCACATTGGTCCGACAGTTGGATGAGTATCAAGAAACCAACAAAAGGGGATAGGCTGAAATCTCTGAAACTTTGAAGAAAGTTGATGAGAATCTACAGAAAATGAACGAGAACCAAACTAGTATAACTGACCTTCTGATGCAAGTAACCCATCGAGGCAAAGATCCTGATACATATGGGAATAAGGAGGCGGGAGGGTCTGGTGGAACCCATGAGGAAGTCATATATAACTCGGAGAAAGCACCAGGATCTGAAGGAAGTCTTGGAGGGGGCACGTTCCATGGGCAGATGGGTAGTGGGACCAATCATAGGCCATACATGCCAGTGTTCACAGATGAACTGCTAGGCCAACACTCAGGTAGCAGAGCTAACCCCAGACCATACATGCCCACATTTACAGATGAGCAAGGGCAACATGAACAGGTTGAAGATTTTGTGGCACAATTAGCCATGAATACCAGGGAATACTACAACTTGGATATGAAAGTTCAAAGATAGATGTCCCTAGACCAGTATTGTCAACTCAGGTTCAGAAACTAGCCTAGGATGAACCATAGGGGTAGCTTTGAGTTTGAGCAAAGGGAAGGGAAGATAGAGATTCCATACTTTGATGGTACGACTAAGATGACAACACATGCATGGGTGCAGAAGCTAGATACTTACCTGCAGCTTAACCCCATGAGAGAGATGGAGGCCATCAAGTTTTCCACTATGTACTTGGATGGTAAGGCCCACGACTGGTGGTACCAAAGGGCATCACCAAAAACTCGTAATGGCCATAGTGACACCTAAAGGCTGTTTTTGAGATGTCCTCCTCCCCCATCTTGATTTGATGGTAGCCCGAGCGAAGATCAATTTTTGTAAAATATATAGCTCCATGCAGCTCATCCAGCAACTTATCAATCCTGGGTATGGGGTATGTGTTTTTGATCGTATTTTTATTCAAATCCCGGAAGTCAATGCACATTCTCATCGTTCCATCCTTCTTCTTCACCAAGACTACTGACGAAGCAAATGGGCTTGAACTTGGTCTGATGTGTCCCATGTCTAGAAGCTCCTTGATGGCCTTCTCTATCTCGTATTTAAACTTCTTGGGATGCCTATAGGGTGTGGTGATAACAGGCTTAGCCCCTGCTTCTAGCTCAATGATGTGCTCAAACCCCATGTCTAGTGGCACACCTGGAGGAATCAGCCCAAACACTTTCTGGTGCTTGTCAGGGATTCTTTTGATTCTTTTGACATTACACACAGGGTGTGCATTTGAAGTTTGGCACGGGGTGTGAACACATTAAAAACTATGGCCCACTGTAGTGCATATGCACAAAGTATTCTTGCCCAACACAAGAGTTGTTCTCAATAGAGATTGGCGTGTAACTGAAAATATGAACATTAGTTATTGGCATGCATTACATGCACTAGAGGTTTAGAATTCTGTGTGTAAACTTGCACAAGCTAAATATGAATTTATAATTAAGAAGTAGTGTGCACAAAATTAATTGGACAATCAATTTTCCCAAGAAATATTAAGAAAGGATTTTGAAAATTATGACTGACGTACATAAAGTCCATGATTTTTGTCCCGGATGGGAGATGGTATTATGAACCCTTAGCAAGGTGTGGGTGAGGGAGGCCAGTAGACGGAGCCATGTTCTCGGCTCGTGCCCCACGCAGCGACCACCCCCAGGATTTAACTCGCATTCAAAGTTGATGGTAGAGGCATTAATTCCACTCCTCTCGACCGCCTCTATGCATAGTGCCATGCAGAACCCATTCGTCAGTCTCGTTTGGTGTTGTGGCTTTGATTTCGACTCTGCGTTTTTCATGGTTTTTTGGGCAGTTCTCTTCCTACATCTTGGCTCTGTAGATCCTCTGCAGAAGCCGAGTCCCGTCATGCCTCGCCATCGCATGTGTCCCCGTAGGGGCTCTCCATGGCACTCACGACGTCCCCGCACATCCTCCTCGCCCTATGTTTCTTCCACTCCAGGTCTGGACACCATGGTTGTTGTTGACACTTCCTGGACACCAGCACGGCCTTATCCATGGGTCAAGCACTCCTCCTCTCCTCTGGCCTCACGCCACAGTCGACCTCGTCACAATTTCATCGGAGCCTTCTACCTCTCTGCCGCGTGAACACTATGCCATTCTCCATGACTTAGTTTCCGAGCTCCGTGAGGGGGTAAACGATCTCCATTTTCGAGTCCAACAGATGGAGGGTCTCCTGTCTATTCTCCTCCAGCTCCTTGCCACCCCCCCCGGCCCAGCCAGGTACTCTTTGATGCTTGAGAACTCCGGTGGTGGTGGAAGCGAAAGTGATAACATGCGCCCACGGAAGAAGAGAGTGGCAATGCCATCAGGGAATGCAAATCCAGCGGGGGACATGGAAGTGCTCAGCAGAAGGCGACTTTATGGCAAGCAGGGAGGGAGGCGACATTGCGGTTTGACAGCAGTCAGAAGCATGAGGACAATGACACCAAGTGCAGAGACAAGAGCGCTTTCTGGCCTTCTGGGACATCTGTGGACGGTAGGGACCTTTGTCATTGAGGAACCGGCACGGCGGCTGCGGTATGTTCGATTCTATACTTGTTATACTTTGGGTCTAGAGCAGCATCCAAGTGCCCGAAGACAAGAGCTACGGCGCTACGGACATGCAATGGACCGGCGGGACACCTGTCATTGAGGAACCCTGGCCTGGCATCTTGCCCGAGTATGTTCCAGATTCTACTATACTTGTCCCATACTTTAGGTCTAGTGGCTCTCATGGTAGTTAAAAATCTAGCTTTCTATAGCACTATTAGAACTTTTTTTGCTACTTGCTATATACGGTTGGCTGAACTGGTTTCTCCTCACGGAGCAGTTCAGTAATTACAACCGAATAACTCTGTTAATGTACTCTGGATCCTGGTTCTGAGAAGGACTCTTATATTTAATACAAACTCTTACTTAAAAAAAAAAAAAAGTCCATGATTTTTGTTAAATTGTATATCCTAACAAATTTTGCTGGTTGCACATTTTACAGAGTTAACAACATTAGAGAAGAGAAATATCAACACAAGTTTAGAATAATGGAAGATTTGTAGGGTATTTTCAGTCATGAAGAGGCGATCATAGGAATACAGACATCCATGTGGTAAATGAAGGTACAAATTAAAATGGACATGGAGAAGGTAAGGAATAAAGAATGAACCTGGTGGAAACCATTAAATTTTTTCAAAGGGATGTCCTGAGTCATAAAACTGACAATCGGAGGCTTATGAAATCCAAGGAGTTGCAGGAAGATTTCAACATTAAGTTGATAAAAAGATTGGATAGAATAGAGAAGAATATGGACAAGAACACTAATTCAAAGCGATTAGTGGGCTATAAGTCGCATGATAAGAAAGGAAGAATAGTGTACAGTAGAAGTGTTGGGAGACAACACCATCATGTTGTACAACTCAGAGGGGGGGGTGAATCAGTTGTTACCATGCTTAAACAATTATGCTTCTTTTAAATTTTTTACAAGGCACTCAATGATGATCACAATAATGCAGGGAAATAAACAATGGCACATTCATCATCAGTCACATATATGAGAAACACAGAGACAAATATTTCCCAAGGAAACCCATACAGGGTAAAAACCTCTTCTTCTTTAAATGATAAGTATTATTTACATTCTTTACATTATCATACATATGAGCACCAACTCATTGTGAGGATACAACCTCTGTTTTGCAAGATGAAACTTGCTGAGAGTACCAACTCTCTGTTTTTCTCTAGCACCCACTAGAAGGAAGCACCAACTCCTTGGTTTCTCTAGCACCAACTAGAAGGAAGCACCAAATCCTTGGTTTCTCTAGCACCAACTAGAAGGAAGCACCAACTCCCTGTGTTCAAGCATCCACTTGAACCTCTGAGGACAACAATCCTCCCTAGAACCTCCCTACCACCCTGTTTTATAAATCTTTGCTACTGAAACTCATTACAGTGATATAATGTTCAACAATGGCTTACCAGACTCATCACTGTTTTGCAATATTTTTCTACTCAGACTTCCTCACTGTCTTCCAGCATGCATCCGTTGCCCATTATGTTCTTCTGCTTTTTATTCTCTATGCCCCATGTCTATTTATTGCACAGTTCTTCTTGTCTTCTATTTAGCTGTTGCACTTTGCTCCTTCTTCACACATGAATCACCTTCAACAACAACATCAATAACCATTGCAACTATAACAGGAACAACCACATCTCTTATCTGTACCGTGTATTTATAGCTTCTGTGCACCTTGTGCATGCAATATTCTCCATTCCACTACATGCTCATACCGTGCCAATCTCCTCCACATCTCAAGTGCTCTTCTTGATCATCATCATGACTCTTCAGCTTCTCTTGCAGTTCAACCCTTGTATCTATCATCACTAGGTGTTATGACGAGATTCCTTTTTCTCTCTGGCAGTTGAGACTCTTTTTATTCTCTGTCACAGTCGAGCTCATCCTTTCTATTTCAGTTATGAGCTCCAACCCACATCCAACTATCAATTTCCTCCATGAATCGTCTTCATTCCACTGGCAGATTCCTTGTAACTCTTCAGCTCCTCTAGAAATCACACAAAAGTCTCTTCACCTCCTCTGGTAGAAACCATCAATGGTTTCTAGCAATTACACTATGAGGATCAACATTAGCCCTCCGATCATGCTCATGTTCACCTCCATCGTTGGATTAACTCTGATGGGTTCTTGCGTTATTTACCCATTTCGCACTTTCGCAATTCAGAGATTCTTCGATGAGACATCTTGAGTCTCCATGTTGCGATCTCCGAAACTCCGAAACGAAGATTTTATGCACTATATCCTTCCTTTATGTGACCATGGCCATGACCAAGTGCTTGTTCATAATGTTCTTTTCATGATTTCACATTTTTCCTTTTCGTTAATTCCGTTGTGAAGTTTCTCGACTTTCCAAGTCATGATCCTCGAAACGTCGAAAAGTAGATTGTCTACATGTACTCTTCTCTTCATCTCTTCAATGGTGTGACCACCGGCTGAGACCACAAGCCTTAAAGTATTTCGCAATTTCGCATTTTGGCATTTCATAACTCCTGTGGTTATGTTTCTTGCCTCTCCAAGTCGCAATTCACGAAACTCCGAAATGGAGTCGGATCAATAGTCCAGAATCTTGGTGTATTGACGATCCAGATCTTATTGTGATTTCGCATCTTGAGATTCCTGTGACAGAGGTTCTCGTCACTCCAAGTTGTGATAGGCGAGACTCCGATATGGAGATGGATCAATGGTCCAGAACAAACCTCGATCTAATGGATAACATAGTTTTGTGATTTCGCATATCATGAATTCAAGAGGTTAGGGAACCCCGTGCCTTTGACTTTCCAGTCAGCGACATGAAGATCTTTCACCACGTGTCTTATGATTCGACGGTCTAGATATGATCTTGATTCAACGACTCAGATCATATCACGATCTCGACATTCTTGTTGCAAAGTGTTTCGACACTCCAACTTTCGGTATCTGAAACCCCGATAGCCAAAACTCTGAAATGGAGTTGGACCACTGCTTTGATCTTTCACTTTAAAGAACGTGCAGGTTCTTCCTGATCCAATGATGGTCGGACCCTGCGCTCGAATCTAACACCAGAGATATGTCCTCCATCTTTGCGCTCCTCCTATCTAGATTCAGATCTGACGGTCATCAAGAATTCTAAAAGGGATCCAACGATCAATGTCGCTTCTCTACCCAAGCTTATGCATCCTCCTTACATAGAAGAATTTCTAAGTGTCAAAGGCCTCGACCTTTGATCCGCCTGAGATCCTGAGTACGCTATCTCTCTTGAGCTTTCGCAATGAGTTAACCTCATCCCTGGTGCACACCTATGCACTGCGTGTGACTCTGCGCTAATCCTCCTTAGCTTACGTTATTCCTATTTTTCCATCGATGCACACTCTGATATTGCCATCAATGACAAGCACACACTATCTATAAAACATGCCAACACATCATTCCCTAAGGCATTCCACTAGGAGAGCATGCAGTAGTTAAATTCCTATCTAGAAACCTAAGAAGACTAGGGTGGATGAACTACAGGGGGAAATGAACAAAATCAAGCCTCCTACTTTTGATGGTGAACACAAGAAGGATGAATATGTAGAGACATGGTTGTTGAATATGAGAAAGTATTTTCAATTGCATAATTAATCTTCCAACTCAGAAGGAAGAATCACTATTTATTACCTCAAAGGAGAAACATCAATGTGGTGGAACCAATATGTGCAAGTACAATATATTGATGAGAACAAAGTGACTTGGAGAGATTTCAAGAGGTATTTTCAAAGGAAATACTCGACTAAGAGGTACTTTGACAAGAAAATGAAGGAGTTCTTTGAAATCAAAATTGGAATTATGGATATAGATGAGTATGAAAGGAGGTTTTTAGAACTGTTAAAATATGTTTCCTTCATCAAAGATGAGAAAGTAAAGATTCAAAGGTATTTGTGTGGGTTTCCACCATTTATTAGTGAAAAAATACAATATGATGATCCTAAGAAATTGAAGGAAACAATAAGAAGGGATAAGTGCCTTTATGAGAAGAAAAAAGGGAAAGCATCTTATTAGAAAGCTTGGGAAGATAAGAATAAAAGTAAGTTCGAAAAAAGGAAGAAGGGAACTATGCCACCATTCTTCAGAAATAACTATCAGGAAAAAACAACTTCTAAAGAATCCAGAATGGCAAATTCATTAGGAAAATGACCAAGGAAACCACCTAATCAATGTTGGGGTTATAAAGGAGACCATATGTATAGATATTGTCTACGCGTAGTGAAAGAGTGAAGACTATATATAATGCGCAACAAGCTGAAACAATGGAGGACATGGGAAGAAGTGTACCTAAGATATATGGGTAAAATCATCAAGATGGGTAACACTTTTGCTTGTTTTATGACAAAAAAAACTGTATTTTCACAAGTTCTTCAACTTCCGGCATACAAAAGTATTTTTTTATTTAAAATTTCACTTTACAGTAAAAACAAAACTTGTGAATAATTTTGTTATATTTCTAATCACTATTTTTCAATTTTTTTTTTATCAAGATTTGATATGTCAATTTGACAATTGATTAACAGTACGTTCCTTAAACATGAAAGGAATGATAATGAGTTATTGTTTTCCACAACAATGTATCTATTATTAAACTTATGTTTTTAAGAAATGAAAAATACTGCAACAATCTACAGAGACTCTATTTTATTATGACTATAATTTTGAATCTAACAGATGAATATTATAATTTCTAGAAATTTTTTAAGTTGACCAAGATGAAAACATTGCATATTTTAAACACATGTTTTTCTACACCTTTTATCTATCTTAATTTTTACTTAAAAGTAAAATCTAAAAATACCCTTTTGAAGAGAACAATTTAACAATTGTGAATATAAATTTTCCATAATTTTCGGTTGTGTATATTTAGAGATATGGATTTTTCATTTCACCGAATCATAATCTCACCTAAAAATATTATTTAGTGATTTTTTTATAAAATTAAATAAAATTAGATAAAAACAATGAAAATGAAAACAAATTATACCCAATGAAAGTAGATTCAATTTTGAAAATGTTGGTATCATTTCTCAAACTAAATTCTGAGTATTTGTAGGAGTCCTCTACCTCCAAAGATGAAGTAAGATGGAGAGAATTTGTAGTTTCCTGCAAACAAACCCATTTTCAAGTTTTCAGCTGAAATATTCTTTCGGTCGAAACCTAGTTTTTAACGGAATTTGTTAAAAATAAACGTTTCGGCCGAAATATGCTTACCACGGGAAAATAATTCATCCAAAAAACATTGTACACGAATTTCGAGGGCACCGTTAAATTTGACGTGAAAATTTTCGACCAAAAAATATTTCAGCCAAAAACAACATTTGTTTGGCTGAAAAATTGCCGCTAGAAATTTTGGAGACCCGATTGTCACGAAAGTGTTACCCAGATTCATGATTTTACCCATATCCATCCTTGGACGACAAGAAATCTTAGTTTTAGTCACACATGATTGAAGTAAAAGGTAATATCAATAATCATCCCAATGGTATTTTAATTGATTCAGGAGCTAGTCATAGTTATCTATATCCTAAGATGGTGGAAAGGTTTCATTTTCCAAGATGCAAACTTGGAAAACCTTGGATGGTACATCTAGATACAAGAGATAAAAGAAAGATTAATGAGATGGTCAAAGCATGTCCAATGAGCATGAATGGACTGAGCATCATCGCATATCTGAACATTATACCTTTAGGTCCTATGATTTTCTAATTGGTATGGATTCGTTGGACCAACACCATGTTGTCTTAGACTGTTATAACAAATAATTTACTTGCTTGGATGAGGAAGGAAACTTAAGAACAATACAGAGAATTCCTAGAGTAGTAACTGTTAGAAACATTTTAGCATTGCAGCTGAAGAAAAGTTATAGAAAAGGATGTCAAATATTTGTCGTGAAAATTGAAGAGACACCTCAGAATAAGGTGTCATACATTGAAGACTACACAGTCCTGAAAGAGTTTGAATATATATTCATGGAAATACCATGATTACTACCTAATATATATATTTACTTCTCTATAAATATGATTCCAGGAGAAACTATAGTATCAAAGACTCCCTATAGGATGAGTAAACCTGAACTGAAGGAATTGCAAATGAAACTTGTATAAGTTCTGAAGAAAGGGGTATATACTCCCAAGTGTGTCACCCCACCTTTAGGTGCTCCAATATTTTTTGTAAATAAAAAGGATGGAACATTGAGACTTTGTATTGAATTTAGGCAGTTGAACAAAGTAACTTTGAAGAAGAAGTATCCCTTGTCAAGGATATATGACCTTTTTTATCAGCTGAAAGATGAAAAAATATTCTCAAAGATTGATCTCAGGTCAGGCTATTATCACGCAAGAACTAAATAAGAAGAAATAAAAAATACTACTATCAAAACAAGGTATGGTCATTATGAGTTCACAATAGTTCCTTTTGTATTAACGAATGCACCAACTGTCTTCATGTGTCTCATGAATAATGTAGTCACAAATTACCTGAAAAAGTTTGTCATTGTATTTTTATATTGCATTCTGATATATTATAAGTCTGTAGAAGATCGTGAGAAACAATTGAGGAGGGTGTTACAGGTATTGAGGGAGCATTAGTTGTATGCCAAATTAAGAAAGTGATCATTTTATCAGAAGCAAATCCATTATTTGGGCCATATTATCTCCAAAGAGTGGATAACAGTAGATCCAAAAAAGACAAATTCCATTTAAAGTTGGGCAACATCAAGGAATGTATCTGAGGTAAGATCATTCATGGATCTTGCAGGTTACTACAAGAGATTCATTAACAAATTCTCAAGGATTTCACATCCAATCACTTTGCAGAAGAAAGGTGTAAAGTTTGTGTGGACAACAGATTGTGAAGGAAGTTTCCAACATTTGAAGCATTTATTAACGAGCTCTCCATTGCTTAGGATCGAGGATCCAAATGAATATTTCATAGTATGAACCAATGCATGTAATGAGGGAATTGGTGGATTCTTTAGTCAAAATGGATATGTGGTATGTTATGAATCAAGGAAGTTGAAGGAGCATGAAATACACTATGTAACTCATGATTTGGAGTTGGCAGCCATAGTGAATTCCTTGAAGATGTGGAGGCACTACCACATGGGAAAAATATTTGAGTTGAGGACATACTATAGTGGTCTTAAATACTTGTTTGGACAACCAAATTTAAATGACAAGCATAGAAGATGGTTATATTTGATCAGTGAATATGACTTTGACATAAAGAATATCAAAGGTAAAGAGAACAAAGTGTTTGATGCACTTAACAGGAGAGTGCATGAGATGCATGCTACAACCATTAGCATGTGTTCATTAGACTTGAAGGATAAAATTCTACAAACTGCAAAATCAGACCAGAATTATATGGAGTTAAGGGAAAAAATTTAGCAAGGTAACTTATAGCAGAAAGTTAAAGACAATAAGTTGGAAGATGATGAAATTCTTAGATACAGAGTGTAATATCCCCAAGGACGAACCCCATTTTTATTTATGAATTGTAACATATTTTGTAGGCTGGTGAGCCAAGAAATTATAATCTATGGGCTTATGTGTTTATTAGGCTAGAGAGCGTAGGTGTTAAAGGATAGGAGCATGTTTTGTACATGTAAATATTCATATTATTATAATAAAAACATCACTTTGTGTAGACCGACCATGAAGAAAGAGTATGGGGGACTAAAATCCACTAGGCTAGGTAAGGGAGAGGGGGATGAGAGGTTGGAAAGAGGGGCTAAGCTTAATGGCTTAAGTCCAAGAGAATAATAATTTTTTATTATTCCAAAAGATGAATAGAAGGATATGTTTTGTCCTAAGTTTTGGGAAAATGGAAGGAATGCTAAATGGAGTGCATGCAGCTCCAGGAAGATAGGTGTTGACCTGGGTGCATGCAGTTAAAGATGGAGAGTCAACTCATGTTTGGGGTTCGCTCCCCATCATTTCCATCCTCCATCTAAGTCATTTGGTCATTATCGATGACCTATGCATCTCCATGCACCTCTGAAACCGCTAATGGGAAAAAGTCGACCTATGTTTTCGTTTGAACCCAGGCTATCTGCACTTGCTAAAATCGAGTCCTACCTTACCCAATTTTGGGTTTCTACCTTTTTTTGAGTTGTATTGAATCGTTGTTGTTGTCCTCACCTTGTTGGAACTGATTTGAAGATTCGTTGAAGAGGCAGGTTTCAGGCCTGTGAGAAATTCTCTCTATAGGTGAGAGAGGTTGTTGTGGATTGAAGAACTAGGTTGCCAAGCCTATGAGAAACTCTCTCCAGGTGAGAGAGTGTGTTGATGAAGTGAGTTATCTTGGAGGGAGTCTTGTAGCTTCTACAGAGCTCTGAGAATTCCAGTCTGGCCTACTGCTGAATCCCCAGAAGGGAGGTGGAGCAGTCGATGGATTGTGTGACAATGAAGGTGTATACTCTTGGGTGGGACGCGAATGTGGGGAATGAGAGTCTGTAAGCAGTGGGCATAAGTGGTTCTTGGAATAGAATCCTTCCTCTTAACCGTGTGACTTTCCTATTGACCTTGCCTAGCCTAGGAATCCCTTGCTCGGTGGAGTTTAGTCCTAGCTCGAGGGTGACCCAGTGCTGAGAGTGATGAGCAGCGTGTTCTAAGGATGGGAGGTTCATGGAAGGTCTGTACGTAGTTGGTGGTCCTCCATAAAAAGATAAGTGCCACTTCTATGTTCATTACATGGTGTGTATTGTTTATGCTTATATTGATGAGTGTGGTTTAAATATGTTGTATGTATGCTCTTATTGTTATTTTCCACATGGATCTATGTATTAGAAGATATGGTATATGTTATGCATGTCTATGATTCTTACAATGTTATCATGTGTTCTGTTGCATGTATGAATTACTGTCAATTCCACAGGAGTCTGTATGGTAGCAGTAATTCTGTGTTATTTGTTTTAAATTCATTAGAAATGAATTACATATATGTGTGTGTGTGTGTGTTCCGAGGATACCAAAAAATGGTATCAGAGCTAAGTGAAGTGTCAAAGTAGTCGCATTTCCAGGTCGGTTGGTGCCTAAGGACGTTACACAGAGGCAGATTCTATTTGTCAAATTCTCAGATGTTGAAGGATATGTTAATGGTATAAATGCATAATGTACCTTATGTCATACACCCAGGTTACCAAAAAAGTATTACAACTGTCAAAATCCAATATTAGTGGCCAGGCATGAAGAAAGAAATTGTTGAGTTTATTGCCAATTGTTGGGCATGTCAAAAGGTCAATGTTGAACATAGACACCCAACAACTTTTCTACATTCATTTCCCATTCCTGAGTGGAAGTGGTAAATGATAAAAATGGATTTTATCACTACGCTACCCATAATTAGAAAGCATGATGATTCTATCACGATAGTGGTGGAAACGATTACCAAATATTACCATTTTATTCCAGTGAAGCTTACTCACAAGGCATCTAACATAGATGAAATTTATTTGAAAGAAATAGCTCAATTACATGGGATGCCCAAGACAATTGTGTCTGACAGAGATCCAAAATTTACTTCAAATTTTTGGAGAGGATTGTTCAAAGGATTTGGAACGAATCTGCATTTTAGCACAACTTTTCATACATAGTCACATGGATAGATAGAAAGGGTGAATCAAGTAACATAAGACATGCTAAGGATGTACTCCATGGATAAACCATACAAATGGGAGGATTATCTACACTTTATAGAGTTGGATTACAACAATGGGTACCAAGAAACCCTAAATATGAGTCCATTTGAGGCACTCTATTGCAGAAAATGCAATACAATAGTTAGTTGTGAAAACCCAATAGACCCCACAATGGTTGGGCCATAACTACTTAGAGAAATGGAAGAGTAGATCATAAAAATAAACTAGAATTTAAAGACTGTGCAGGATAGGAAAAATTGTTATTTTGATAAGGGAAGAACACATAGGGAATTTAATGTAGGTGATCATGTGTTTCTCAAAGTAAATGCCAACAAAATTTCCCTTAAGTTGGGAAATTGTTCAAAGTTGGCAGCACAGTTTTGTGGGCCACTTGAAATATTGTAAAGGATTGGGCATGTAGCTTATATGCTTTCCTTTCCTTCATCAATGCATATTCATAATGTATTCCATGTATCCTTTCTTAAAATATATGTACCTGATACTAATCGTGACATTTATTGGA
This sequence comes from Picea sitchensis, assembly GCA_010110895.2. Classification (NCBI taxonomy): domain Eukaryota; kingdom Viridiplantae; phylum Streptophyta; class Pinopsida; order Pinales; family Pinaceae; genus Picea; species Picea sitchensis. Next base: position 326,354 of record SNQJ01S0002277.1, read on the forward strand.
ATGTGATTTAGGTGGAGCAAGAAGGTGATTTTCAAGTGCATCCAGTGTGTATATTGGATCAGAAGATCAAAAAGCTCCAGAATGGAGCCATAGGGATAGTAAATGTCCAATGGACCTGGTACATCCCTAACGATGCGACTTGGGAACATGAGCATTCGATGTGGGAAGAAGACCCGCATCTTTTTTTTAAAAATTGAAATTTTGAATGTACATGTGTAAATATTGCACCGAGGACAATGCATAAATAAGGGAGAGGGGATTGTAATACCCCTAGGACTATTCTAAAGTGTAAATATAAATGTAATTGTACATTAATTATAAGATGGTGATTTGAAGTAAAAAATTTGTTGGTTTGGTTCTGCGCACATTAAGTTAGTGCGCAATGATCTCACACCAAAGTAGTGCAGACAGTTGTAAAATGATACAACACGAAGTTTAATGTTTTTGTGTGCACCTATGTAAGTACACATGAATGGTGCACTGAAAGTGAAACAATTTAAGGAATGTAGCGCACAAGTGTTATTGCAAAAGGTTGGCACATTGAGGGAAAAAGCACACAACTTTGGGTTCAACACGCACTAGTTTAGTGCATAGGTTTTTAAAAACTATGAATCCATTTGTAAATAAGTCAAGATGTAGCGCGCACCTATGTAAGGGTGCGAGGTGGTGCACTAAAGAAAGAGTGTGTGCAGCCCATAAGTTTCGCGTGCACTGGTTTTGGTGCACAAATTGTTTATTTTTTAGGTTGGTGAGCATGTATGCAAAAGATCAACACTTTTGTACTTAAATGTAAATGTAATCACATGAAATTGAATGAAAATACATCCATGCGGTAGACCAACCATGTAAAAGAGTTCACGGGTCTTAAAATCCATGAGATGAGGTCAAGGGGGATGGGTTAAAGGGTCTTAATCCAAAAAAGGAATATTTTATTAATATTTCTTGAAAAAGCACACAGCGAGGAATATTATATTAGTATTCCTTAAAATGTGTAAAGTTAGTATATATTATTATATCCTATGTCCTCGGGGGGATACAAGTGGAAAAATGAAGTTCTCAACATGAAAAGTGTCAAGTTGGGAACATGTTTTGCACTGAAGAAGTTCTCGATCTGATAGATGTAAAGTTGGGAACATGCAAGAAAATTGTGTGGACTTAGTCCATTCTAGCATGATTCAATGCGAGAGATTCATTCGACCATGACGATGGGGAAGGGGGGCGATGGTTTTGGTGGTGAGTCAACTATTCTATTATGAGTTGATTGTTCTATGACGACCCGATTGTTCTATCATAGAGTTGTTTAGTGAGTGAAAGCATTATGTTGTTCTGGATATGAGATGATTTTTATTGTGACCAATATGATGAATATTGTCACAAATACCTATGTATGACTCACCTTGGAGAGATAGACTCAAGAAATGGGTTTTCAAACATGTGGGTTATTAAACTGGAGAGGCGGGTTGTCAGGCACATGAAATTTTTCATTCTCTCCAGGCGAGACAGTTGTTGGGAAATTATTTCCTGAGGTGCCAAACTACAATGACAAGGCTCTGAGACTTCTTATTTGTCCTATAGTTGAAGCCTTGGAAGGGAAGTGGGGCACTCGAAGGATTGTTCAACAGAGAATGGGAACACTTCCTGGGGTGGGATAGACATGTGGGAAATGAGAGACTATAGGATGTTTGTGTGAATTGACATTTGTGATGACCTTTTATGAAATTAAGTCACATGTATAGGAGCTACTTATGACCGTGTTCCTGTAGAGTGAGATACCTTATCCTGGTTGGGAACCCTTTCTCAAGTGGATTTTAGCCTAGATTTGAGGTGACCCACTGTGGATATTTATGAACAGTGTGGTCTAAGGCTGGGAGGAATGTGGAAGGTCTGCCCACAGTTGGTGCATGTATTCAGAAGATAAGTGCAATTATGTGTTAATTATGTTTTCACAATTGTTGTCATGATTTTATGTTGTTTATGTTCTATGTATGATTCTGACGAATTTATATAATTCTATTAAGAATATGTATATAATTATGCATTGCAGAAGGTATGTTTATGTTAATTAATGATAGAGTTGTGTCAGATAAGTTTCAATGGAAGTTGTTGATAAGTGGTTACATAGCATAGTTTTGTAGAATGAATATGCTACATATGGTATCAGATTTTATGACAAGAGTATATTGGTGGAATGTGTCTGGCCTAGGTGGTTGAGTATGTAACAAATTGGTATCGGCGAAAGAGAAAATTTTAAGTGGCATTTCCCAGAAGGACTCGGAGGTGGTTACAAAATTTATTGTCGTAAGTCTCTTCCGACACATTATAACTTTTAGGAGGCCTCCTTATATATAGGGTCTATGTTATCTTAGCCACCAATTTTTGTTCCATTCCTTCCATCTTTTCGTCAATCTTCTTTTCCATTTTTTCCCTATTTTCATCCATCTTCTTTTTCATTTTTTTCTTTTATTCCATCCATCTTATTTTCCCTTTGTTCCCTATTTCCCTTCATATTATTTTCCATTTTTTGTATTTTTCTTTGGTTGTTTACAAAATCATTACTTGTTATTGACCTACTACTCAATCCATTAAATTGGTTCTCTAATTTCGATAGTTGGTTATTTATCTCTCCACTTTTTTCATTAGTCACTGTTGAGATTTCTAGAGGATTAATTGATGACATAATTTTTGGAACAACTTTATCCATTTGTGATAACAATAATAATACTCATAATTGTTCTCTTTATCACAAATTTTTAATAAACAAAAAAATATATTCTAATCAAAAGTTAATCCAATTGTAAGTTATGTACCTTTACAACCATAATTTGAGACTATCTTGCTAGTTTACCTTTGTCTTGATGTGTTTCAGAAATTTCTACCCTTCTACATCTTAAATTTGTTCATGTAGTGCCTTGATATTTCTTCTCTAAAATTTCATAGGTCTAACCAAAAATTGGTGTTCCAAGTGAAAGTTATGTTATTCATCCCAAAACTTGCTAATTATTGGCCCTTTCCATCTAGTGAACTTGTATGGAATGTCATGCATATAATATTTTCGTTATGATTTGAAACATTTTATCTAAAAAAACCATGGTCTTTATTCTTCCCAAAGGAACTCATGAAACTCAATTTTGACTTTCCAAGCTTTAGATATGACACTTCTACCAAAAACACCTATTTCAAACTAGTTTTAAAACTAGTAAAAAAACCCTAATTTTCACAGCTTGTATTTCATAAATTATAGCATCTCAGAAACCAAAATTTCTACCATGGATACTTCTACATATATCCTCAGACTCATGAAAATTTTACACACTAAAAATTCACCAAAAAAAATATAACAACATTTACAAGATGACTCGCTTGAATGAGAAAAACCCTATGATCATATGCTCTAAAACTAAATGTTATGAACCAAACTCTGAAAGTATCATAAGAGTAGACAGAATAAGTAAATCTACATCTTGAAAATGATAAAAAGTCAATAAATAATCATCTACTTTAAAAGAAAAACCTCATTTCACAATATATTCCAATAGACAAGAGAAAATTCCTATACAAAATGGATCTCGTTTATTATAAATAATAAATAAATTGATCATCATGTAACATACCATTAATCCAACTTAACCATAATAAATAATCAAATAATAAATTAAAGTTAAAGACTTAACCTGTTTTTAGGGACCTTAAAACAATTTAAAGTAAATTAGGATATCATATAGAAATACCAACAAAAACTTAACTAAATATTTTTGAAACACACTTATATTAAAACCCATGAAAGTGATAAGTGTATTCATTAATTCAAATGAAGCAATATAAGTTCACAATGAGCGTGCCAAATCCTCATTGTGTTGGTATGCTTGTTGAATTCCCTTTTATGCATATCTTAGATATTATTAAAAAATAAAATGACTTAAATACAAGATTTATTTCGGAGTGAACTCACATTTATCATGTTCCACATAAAATGACTCTACCAAATCCTCATTGTGTTGGTATGCTCATTGTGTTGGTATGTTTGTTGAATTTCTTTTTATGTATATCTTACATATTAAAGATATTATTAGTTTTTGTCATGGGACTATAGTAATGAGTTTCCTTTTAATGTGACAGTAATTTGCTTTTTACCATAAATTTATGTAATATAATACTTAACATAGAAAAACAAATATATATTTTTGGATATAATAAAAATATTTATGTTTCTCATTTATAATTGGTTGATAAAATTGAAGTGTTATTGCTCATTTCAATTCGATGTGACATTAGTTTGTTTTTTACCATAAATTTGTGTATGCAATGTAATGCTTAACATAGGAAAACAAATATATATTTTTGGATATAATAAAAATATTTGTGTTTTTTATTTCTAATTGGTTGATAAAATTGAAGTGTTATTGCTCCTTTCAAGTCCTCCAATATGTAGAATTAATTACATAATTAATGAATATCACCAATCACCACATCTAAATATAAAAAGCCTTACAATGTATTTCTTATTATGCATTATTATATTTATTATCTCATATATTATTTAGATTATATTTATTATGTAATATAATAAATGTTATATAAAAATATATATTATTAAATTTGAAAGGTTTATTTTTAAAAAGAAATATTGAATATTTTTAAAATGCAATTTGCATCTCGTTAGCTTAACTTAATTGGAATGAAATTTAGGTTAATCTCAAAACTGTACAACATCCACATTAAAGTAAAAATGTGGTTAGAGATCCTAGCCATTATGACATGTGACAAATCTATAAACTAAGTGTCATGGAGGAGCATGTCTTCGTCCATTCCTTGTGAGCCTAGGTCGAATTCTTTGAACTCCAATCTTTCTCGTCAATGGTATAGTTATTGGTGCTCTTTTTTTTCATTTAAAATATTTACAAATTGATTCATTTTAAGACTATGAAACTAGCCCCTAGTTAACATATTGTTCATGTTTCACAATCATCATCATCATCAATAATTATAGGGTGTGAGCTATCATCTCCATTTCCAAATCTACTTGGCACAGAATAAACTGCAATACAACCCCTGTTCGAAAATAATATAACTTAGATACTAGACTTATTTCAGAGTAAACTCACATTTATCTTATTCCACATAAAACTTAATTTATATATAGTTTAGTAAAAATACTATTTTTTTATATATTTCTTTCCGATATTAAAATAAATTAAAATATCATAAAACAACACAAATATAAACGTGTTCAATTGTTTTTCCAAAACAAAGTATTTATAAGCTCCATAAATGTGCTTTATCTTATTCCACATAAAACTTAATTTATATATAGTTTAGTAAAAATACTATTTTTTTTTCATATTTCTTTCCGATATTAAAATAAATTAAAATATCATAAAACAATACAAATATAAACGTGTTCAATTGTTTTTCCAAAACAAAGTATTTATAAGCTCCATAAATGTGCTATATGCATTAATAAAAAATAAACACCATAAGTCCATTATGCCCATACAAATTTCTCACTGCCTTTTTATATGTCAAATGCCTTTTTATCTACATACAAATTTCTGATTGCTTTTTTATGCGTGGAATGTCTTCTTATTTATATATAAATTTCTCATTAATTTTTTATATATATTGAATGTTTAATTATTTATATTTTTTTAATCTTGATTTTATGATATATAAAAAAATTTGATTTTGATTGTTTTTTTAATTTGTGGAACATCTTTTTATTTATACATAAATTTAATTAAATATTTTAGAAATAAGTTTATCTTTCATTGGAAACATAGCTATCATTAAATATCTAATGTATAAGAACAAGTTAAACAACATGGAAGACAATAGACTTCTACCATCTACTCAAGCGAGGATGGCATAAAGATGCCCAGTCTTGGCTAAACTATTGGGGAATCATGGAAGACACCATTTTGCAGAATAAAGATAATATTAAAAATATCATCAAATCAAAATTTAAGGAGAAAATGTGGTGTGATAAAAAGTTAGGGGAAAAAAAAAAGTTAAGATATTATAAGGATGTAATCAACCCTAATCTAGAAGATCAACATTATCTATTTGTTTTGACGAGTCTAAAGAAAAAAATAAGCATTGCTAAGATAAGAACAAATTCTCACTAGCTCCATAGTGAAAGTGTGGATTGGTCAATTCCAAAAATGTCATGAGATGAAAGAGTGTATTGGTGATACTAATAAGGCTGAAGATGAAAAACACTTTGTCTAAGATTGTCCAGCCTATACCTAGATTAGATCTCATTTTCACAATATTTTTGATAGTACCAACCTTCCTAACCTCTTAGCTCAACAAAACTATGGTGATCTTGTAAAACATCTCTTAATCTCTTAAACAAAATTCTAAAGCATTGCAAGCAATCACTTACCCTCTTAAATTCTGATACACCAATTGAGTCTAGAAATCACGAGAAATCACTAACTCTCCTACACCCCAAAAATTTAAAAATATTTTAATATATTTAAAAAAACATATATATATAATAATAATTTTAAATATTATATATTTTTTCATCATAAATAATTCAACTCCATTTAAAAAGTCATTATGAGTTACTTAAACTCTTTATCCAAACACTTCATGCACTGTAATGCAACAAATTATATTTGAAATAGCTTTAGCTCTAGCCACAAATCAGGTAAACCTGAAGGCTTATAGATGAAAAAATCTTAAAATTCTTGAATAAGTCTTGTTTTCCTTATTTCATTCCTTAGCCTTGGGTACTTTTCACGCATTACAATCCATTTATGTGCTATTTGGATGCTTTTTAACATGTGTTCTTTATTGTATCATTTTGCAAAAATTTTGTGAACTTATAATTAATGTTGGTTTGTTTAGACAATCATATATATATATAATAATCATATATATATATATAATGTGTTTATAATGTGTTTTTAAGGTTATATTTAAGATATCAAATTGGTGTATGCTATTAGTTGTTTGTGGGATAAAGGATTTTTTTTTATAATGATTTAACTGTTAAAATCTATAATATAAAGAGATATGCATACTCTATCTCTATAGATTTGAACTTCTTATTAAATAATTTAAAAAAAAAAATAGATAACAAAAATCTATTAATATATTTTATAATATTATTCAAAAAATTATACTAGAACTTATTTCTTTTTTCCATAGAAAAAATTTGCTCAATTATATTATAACATATAATTTGTTTACATCTTTCTTTTCTTCACTAGTGACCCATGTCATGGCCAAGCTAAGAGGAAGGCTACAGTGCCAAATAAATTTACAAAAAAGATAATATCCAAATATCATAATAGTACCCCGAGGCACAAAGATATATGACTGATCCAAAAGTATCCAATCTAGAAACCTGATAAAAATAAGATACCAAGATAAGAAGAAAGATAAATTGACAAGACCGTCACAGCACCAGGATTAAGAGTTAATGAATTTTAAATTGTCTCATGGGGCTTGCTCCTCCATTTGTCCAAAAATAAGAGTGCACGAAGTATCATTGATGGCTTGCTTGATAATTTGTCTGCTACAGTGTTGAAGTTCCTGTAAGTATGTTGGAATGAAATATGTTGGAACTTTTCAATCAGTGATAAAATTCTGGCTTTCCAACCTTCTAAAGAAGTAACATGTAGTCTTACTTGTTTTGTAACCCAATCAATGACCACTTTTGAATCACCGAGCAGGTGGATCCAAGGAAGGGCTAAAAAATACACTAACCAGAGGGATGCCCAAACTCCTATAAGTTCTTCTTTAGGATTTGATTTGCTTCCACAGTTTATAGACCAACTGTATTCAGTAGAATCCAGAACTTTTATTATACCCCCTTCTCCACATATACTCCCATCACTTTGGCAGCTCCATCGAACCAAGCCAAGGCCGCATCCTTATGATATGAAATCATAATGTCCCTCGGTGGTCTGTCTTTTAGATTGACAATAGAAACCGAGGAAAGAGTTAAGGTTTTATAGAACACAACATTAATGGACGGAGAGGAATCCTCGAACAATGCTTTATTTCTTTCTTGCCAAATGTACCAAATTAAGTAAACTGGACGGAGAGGAATCCTCGAACAAGGCTTTATTTCTTTCTTGCCAAATGTACCAAATTAAGTAAACTGCAATGTTTGAAGGGACCATTTTATCTAAGAACCAGTGCTTTAAACAATCTGCTAGAGTGTCCCCTGCCCAATTACTTTTGAGCTTCAGGTCCTTTGTATATAAAGTCCAGGCTATAGTGGCAAAGGAACATGACTTAAAAAGATGGATAATTTTCTCCATATCTTAATCACAAAGAGGGCATCGCCCTAGACCGATCCAACTCCTCCTCTATAATGCATCCCAAGTTAATGTTTTTCCTTCCATCGCCAACCAAACAAACAATTTCACTTTCAATTGTCCCTTCCAATTCCAAAAGGATTGTTTCCTTCTATCCACCTTAATGAATCTTTTGGAAGAGATAATACTGAGGTAGAAATTTTTTTAGAGGGAATACCTATGTTATCTCCACCAATCCATATAAGCTTGTCACTCGACTCTTGGATAAGTACACCTGACTATGCTAATGCACTTCTAAAAGATTCCCACTCAAAAGCAATGTCATCCTCCAAACCCAGGTCACTTACACTTAACCAATACGAAACTGACAAATTTCTAACTTGAAAAGTGGAAATGTTTCTCTCTTTTAGCAAAAGCAAGAGATTACTAAAGAGAAATGAGATATCTCCATACCCAAGATCCTATCGTTGCCGAGCTTGATAGAAAACCCCATATCCGGGATCCAACTAAGACCATGCAAAATTAAATGAATCACTTTTAATAATCCCGACCAAATTCTTGAGGTTCCATACCTATATTTCATTACAATATAATTTACATCACCAATTACAATATTTATATTGCATAACAATGTGAATATTATCAATATACTGGATAAACTAACTACAACATTCAATAATGCATAAGAGTGTGAATATTGTCAATATACTCGATAAAATAATTATATTTAAGACTTCTTTACATTCTCCATTTTGTTACAATAAAAATTACTTCATTTTAATATAATTTGGTCGGTAAGTATAATGCATGCCAATTATTTCAAACCGTGAAATGATGGACGGGACTTGTCTATTTGGGATTGTTATCGTGTACATTATTATCATTCGTACCTATTGTAGTTGCCAATTACAAATTCTTCCCATGTAAAATCTATCATATTTTACATATACATGCATTATGCTGGAGTACGATTTGCCGCGTCTTCGTTTGTAATTTTGCGAGTCCTAGGCCCTATAGATTGGTATATCAATTATTTCGAATAGTATTTTGTTTAGGCGATATATGTTAGAAAGAAAATATTGAATTTTCTTTACACATGCGTGGTTGAAGAGGACTTCTATTTTCCTTTACAATGTTATAGTATATGGGTTTTAAATAATTAATTATATAGTAAAATGAATTATTATGAAAGTAATTATATACAGTAAAGATAAAAAAAAAGTTAAAGCTATATATAATGTTTTAATTTATGAATTTTAAAATTAAAATTGTTGAATAAGTAATATTTATTGTGAATACAAAAAGGTTATGGTAATCAAATCTTGAAAGATAATTTATGACATTTTCTTATATAACAACAATATCTTGGTGCTTTGATACAAATATCTTGGAATTCATATTTATTGGGTTAAAAGAGCTCCTAAAAAATAAATTGTCATGTGATATTAGATTTCAAAGATTTCAAAATTTTCAAAATTTTAAAGTCTACTCAATTAAAAATTCCAATTAAAAAAGATTGGTTCAATTAATAAAATTAAAAATTACTAACTCTATTATATATACCATATTAATATTACTTTAGTGAATTTACTATTATTTTAGTATATTACTAAAGTAATGCTTTAATATGTTTACTATTACTTTAGCATTTACTATGAGTATTTATTTTTACAATTACTTCTATTACTTTAGTATTTAGTATTTACTATTACTATTTACTATTAGCTTAATTTAAACGTTCTACTTTTTGGTTGTTTTCCTACGATTTGAGTGGCTAAGTTTGTATAATTGAAGTGATTTACATCCCCTTATTCCACCCAAAAAACCCAAGCATTTACTATTTAGAACAATTAGTTGCATAGTATGAAAAAAGATTGAGTGTATTAATTAATTAAAGAAATGATACCAAGAAAATAAACACGGTGGCAAATGATTTATAACAATTATTGCATGCAAAAAATATGCATTGATTGCACTCTTGATATATTAAATAAAGGACATGTGTCCCTCCTAAAAGAATAATATAATTTTAAAACATATATAATAAATTGAAGTCATGCATTTTGTTTGGTTATGTGTGATTTAATTATTAGTGCTCATTAAAACAATTATAATATTAAGATATATATAAAATATGAAAAATGTGCTCAACGTGTAAATCTCCTTCCTAAAAGAATTAAAAACTGTGTGCATTAAATATTAAGTGAACTATCTTAGCTATGCTCTTTGACATATTCTTGGAGAAAGTTTTAAGGGAACTATCTTAGTTGTGCTCTATGATTTAGAACAATTAGTTGCATTGATATAATGCAAAAAATATGCATTGATTTAAGTGATGATATAATAAAAAATGATTTACCATAATCAAGTAGTTGTATTTATTTTAACAAGGCTACAACATAAAACCATAGGGTGCATTGATTTCAGTGATAATCATATAACATAAATCAATAGGGTGCATTGACTTGATGGATAACACTATGAAAAATTATTAAGTGCATTAATTAATTTAAGAAATGATACTATGGTGAAATGAAGATTAACTAATCATCAACTGAAATGGTGAAATGAATTTAACAATAATGAAAAAAATAAAATAAAAACATACATTATAAGTTGAAGTCATGTACTTAGTTTGATTATGTGTGATTTATCTATTAGTATTTGCAGATTAAAAAATTATAATATTAAGAAATGTAAAATGTGAAAAAAAACTCAACTTATAAAAATAAAAAAAAGCAAAAATGAAATATCTAGATTCATAATTACTTACTTAGATATTTGTAATTTACTACATTCTTATTATTAGAATGATACTTTTTATATTGATGATGATGATGATGATGACTTAACGTCCACTAAGACCTAATTGGTCTATCGCATTAATTAAACATATTTCTCATGTAACTCATTAACTATATTTTTGATTCATACTCTCTATATTCTCAACAAACTAATGTAGCTCAATAAATTTCAAATGATTAGATTATCTTCAACATATAAATATACATATTACTATTGATCTACAAAGTTTGTGTAACCCCCCAAGACTCCGAGAGGGATCAAATCTCTTGAGGTGAAAACCTTTAACCTTTCCTAAAGTTTAAAGATGGATCGATGTTTGTCATAAGCTCAATTGGAATTATAAATGATATATGAAGGGTGGGAAGCTTATTATGGACTTGAAAACAAGTGTAAATTAGCACACCTTTGGGTGTGGGATAAGAAGAAAATCATCTTTGATACTCTTGTCACTCCTTTTATATTACATGAACATGTAGTTTGGGAATGCAATATGTCTAGAGAATCCTTGAGAAAGATAGAGCATATTTGAAAGAATTTAATAACTTATAATATCAAAATTAATGTAATACACCCCATTCAGTGAAAAAATATGATTAGGTGTAAAATTTTCAGACCCCGAGTCTCACTGAGACACATAGTTAAATGCCCAACCCACATTGCACATTTACTATTGAAAATTAGTAAGAATGAAATTAAATGCTCAAAACTGAAACATAAGAAGTCTGCTATAACACTTTAACCAGAAATAAATCACACACACATGAAATTCAACACAAAGATTTGGTCTACAAATTCAGACCCTGAAAAAACCCACAAAGGGGAAAACCAGTGAGAGAGGGGATGATTTTGTTATTTAGAGAATTGAGAGATATTTACAACAGTCATCCTCAGTAATTAATAGACACACTTATCTCGTTTTTCATGCATAAACTCAACATAGAAAATAGTGCCAAAACTGCTACTTGATTTATGTGCCCATAAATTTGTACAATACAATCTCACTGTTGTTGTTGTACTTTGCCTTGATTTATGTGCTCAAAAAATACCTTGGAATTCATGCCACAATCTTCTCATGTGGTCCCTCTCCCAGCTCGACTCTCTCAAGCTCTTTCTCTCTCAAACTAAAGGAATGAATGAATGAGGGCACCTTAGTTTCTAAGTATACCTGGTGGAGGAAACTGAAGAGTCACGACTTTTCATTTTTCCTCACAAAATTCCAAAAGTCACATTTGATTTTATCTCTCATAAAATTAATTTCTAGAGACATCTTTTGGACACTTTCTCACCCCTAGGCACCTAGGTGATGAGAAACACTTGTCCTTGGTACTTTTATTTAATTATTTTAACACTCCCTCTTCTTGAGGAAAGTGTTCCTCACCACCCCAAGCTTATCTATGAAAGGCACACAATTTACTTTCCCCAAAGATTTTGTGAGGATGTCCACCATCTGCTCATCAGTGGAAACATATTGTAGCTCAACTACTCCTCTCTGAACATGGTCCCGGATGAAGTGATATCTAATCTCAATGTGTTTATACCTGTCATGGAAAACTGGATTCTTAGAGAGTTTAATATAACCTTGATTGACACAGTAGATCATCGTGGGTCTCACCTGCACAAAAAATAATCCAACTAGAAAATTGCAAAGCCAAATGGCATCACAACAATCCTGACTAGCTGTCATGTACTCAGCCTTAGAAGAACTCAAAGCCACTCAATTTTGCTTCTGACTGAACGAAGACACCACTGTTGAGCCCAATCCAAAGAAACAACCTGAGGTACTCTTCCTATCACTGGCACAACCTACCCAATCTGAATATGAATAGCCAATCAATCGAACTCCATCCCCTCTATCATAGTTCAGTCCAAAATCCACCATACCCTTAAGGTACCTGAGCACATGTTTTGATGCAATCGAATGTATTGACTAAGAGAGTTAACAAAAAAACAAAGATATGTTCTTGTGTTGACCAGATACATCAACGAACCAATCAACTGACGATACAATGTGGGATCAACCAACTCTGTCTCAGAAGAATGTAGCTTCTTCTAGTTGGTTGTCATAGGTGTGAACATGGGTATACAATCCTCCATCCATAATCTCCTCAGCATCTCATCTGCATATCTACCCTGTCCCAAAAAGATATGTCCATCCTTCTTCCAAACCTCCAACTCCAAGAAGTATTGCATCATGCCAATGTATTTCATCTCGAATTCTAAAGAAAAATCTCCTTACAGCCAACTATGAGTTTCTCAACCCTAGTAATAAATAGATCATCCGCATATAGCAAAATAATTAGAGGATCACCTCCAACCACAATTAAGTACAGGTTGGGATCCACATCACTCTTCACGAAACCCATCTCCTACAAGTATGTGTCTATGTTGGAGTACCAAGCTCTAGGATCTTACTTCATCCCATACAAGGCCTTCTTCAGTCTACATACATGAGAATCACTCCCATGAACCTCAAATCCACATGGTTGCTCAATATAAACCTCCTCCTCAATGAGACCATTCATAAATGCAGTCTTCGCATCCATCTAATGGATTTTCTAACCCATCTTTGTTGCAATGGAGATCACTTCCATGATCGAGGTGTATCTAGATATTGGAGAAAAGGTCTCATCATAATCAACTCCCTCTACCTGTGAGAAGCCCCAAGCCACAAACTGATCCTTGTACATCTCAATGCTACCATAAACATCATACTTCATTTTGTACAACCACTTGGAAGTCACCACTGGCTTCCCTTCAGGTCTACGAACCACCTCCCAAACATCATTCTTAATGATGGAATTTCTTACTTTCCCATTATGGCGTCTCTCGAAACCTCCCAATCAACTCCCTCCTCAAAGGTGGATGGCTCAGAATCTATGATGTTACTCATCATCGCAAGATAGCTGTAAAACCTCTCTAGAGGTTTATTCTCTCTCACATCCTGCTTGGGATTCCCCACTGAACCTTGCTCTTCCTTCAAAGTGTCTTGAAGCCACTTGGGATTCATCTTCTCTAAAGTGGAACCATGTGGAGGGGACACCTCCTACTCAATCCCACCACCTGAAGACTCTGCATCTGAAGATGATCATATGGTTGCATGTGTACTAGTGGACTGCGAAACAATAACCTATGGACTAGTAGCCTTAGGACTTGTGGTATGTGACCCTCTCTACTGTGAACTTGTCAACTCTGAACAAGGTGGTCCTGAACCCTGAGACATTGTACTCTATGAAGGAATCATCTGAGTCTGATGAGCAAACTTCTCCCCCTGCTCCATATCATGTGACCTCTTGAAGGCTCTATCCTCCTCAAATCTAACATCACATCATAAGACTGTCTTCGTCAAAGAGGGAATTTATACATGGAAATCCTTCGAGGTCTCGCTATGCCCAACAAATATGCCCTTCTCTTCCATGGGATATAGCTTTGTCCTCTTCTTAGAAGGGACATGTGAATATGTAAGGCACCCAAAAATCCGAAAGTGCCCAACACCAGGCTTCTTCCGAGAGAAAGCCACCTCAGGAGTCTTATCCCCCAAGACTCTTTGTGGACTCATATTTTGATGATAAATTGTAGTGTTACAAACCTCAACCCAAATAAAAAGTGGTAGTCCCTAATCATGTAACATGGCTCTCGTAGCCCCAACAATAGCTATGTTCTTTCTCTCAACCACCCCATCCTGTTGTGGGGTGTATGGAACTGTCAAATCTCTCCTCATGCCTTATTGGGCACAAAAGTCACTGAACTCATTGGAGGTATAATCACCCCCATTATCAGATATCAACACTCTAATTTTTTTCCCTGTCTAGTTCTCCACAAGACCTTTGAACTCTTGGAAGCACTGGAAGACCTATCCTTTTTTCTTCATCAAGAAAATCCAAGACTTCCATGAGAAGTCATCAATGAAAGAGACATAATACAAGAACCCAGTCAAATATGCAGAAGACACAGGACCACACACATTGGTATGAATCGGATCAAGGATACCAAATGCTCTATTGTCATTGCTTGGGAAATAATTCTTGGTGTAATTCTCAAGAGCACACCCCTTGCACACCTCCTAGTGCTCTATACTGAACTCTGGCACTCCAGATACAATCTCTCTCAAGATCCTTAGTGCCCCATGATGTAAGTGGGCCATCCTCCTATGCCATAACTCACAAAGGTCATTGGTGTTGGCGCCATGAAACAATGCTCTCGAAGGATGAAAAATGAGCTTGTACAACTTCTCATGTTGAATACCAATCACTTTGGTTGAAGTGACTGGAAATCCCTTAGGATACAAGAGAACCTTCCCATCATAAAACAATACCCTCTTCCCCATATCCTCAATAGTGGAAAATGACACCAAGTTCTTCTTTAGTCTCGAAACATATAGGACATCTCTCAACAACATGGGAGGTAGAGACTCCCTCTGAAATGATACAGTCCCACACCGACATGCTCTGACCATTGTATCATCTCCAAGTACCACCTCTCGGTCTCCAATCATTGCAAACTCAATAAAGTACTCATGAACTCTTGTCATATGTCTAGAGGCATCACTGTCAATGTACCAAATACAAGTGGAAGATGATCTATATGAGAGGCAAGTAGTCAAAGAATACTCCTTCTCGAACTTTTGATTAAACTCCTCCACCTTCGCTGAAGATGAAACATGTTTCTTCTTCTTATTAGGGCATTGTCCAATATAGTGCTTAAACTGTTGGAAAGCAAAGCACTTGACTTTTCTCATGTCTTTTTTCCCTTCACCTTTCTTCTTGTTCCCTCTCTTGGAACCCTTCTTGGACCTCCTCTTTCCTTTAGCTGCAAAAGCCAAATTCTCCTCCTCATTACCAGTGGATGAACTACCAAGAACATATCATCTTCGATTTTCCTCCTGAATGAAGTCATCCCAAAGACGATCCCACTTGGGAATATTCTCCCTTGCCACAATGCCCTCAACGAAGACAGTCCATTGTTTGGTCACCCCATTGAAGGAAGTCCTCACAAGTTCACTGTCAACAACAACCTCCCCAATAGCTCCAATCTCATCCATTACTTGAGTAATTTTAGTAAGGTATGTGGTGACATTTTCATCTTTGGTCATCTTGATGCTTTCAGTTTCTCCCTCAACACCATCTTCCTATTTTCATTGGAACTCTGGTAAAGATTGCTTAAGGAGTCCCACATCTCATAGGAATTGGATTTCCCGGTCACATGTGGAATCACATGGTCCTTAATGGCATCAAGGATAACTCTTTTGGCCTCAATATTCTTCTTGGTGTAGGTTTCCAAAAGAGTAACTTATGTAAGCACAATCACATGACTGGTTTGTGTGTTCTTCACAATATCCCACAACTCATTTTCCTGCAGTATCAGTGTGATTCTCTCCTTCCATGGGCTAAAATTAACAACCCCATCCAATCTGTCCTCAACCCTCAAACTGGTGGCCATGACCCTCTCAACAGAAATTCAAGTCCAACAAAATATGCCAGGTGAAGTACCTCCTCTTCTCATAAAAATATCTAACTTTAATGGTTGAAATATTTATGTTTTTCTTCTCTAACCAGCTCTGATACCATGTAAAAATTTTAGACCCCAACCCTGTTTCAAGTCTCACTGAGACACATAGTTAAATGCCCAACCCACATTGCAATTTTACTACTACAAATTAGTAAGCATGAAATTAAATGCTCAGAACTGAAACACAAGAAGTCTGCTACAACACTTTAACCAAAAATTAATCAAACACACACAAAAAATTCAACACAGAGATTTGGTCTACAAATTCAGACCCTGGAAAAACCTACAAAGGGGAAAACTAGTGAGAGAGGGGAGGCTTTTATTATTCAGAGAAATGAGAGATATTTGCAACAGTCATCTTCAATAATTAATACACACACTTATCTCGTTTTCCATGCATAAAATCAGCATAGAAAATAATGCCAAAACTACTCCTTGATTTATGTTCCCAGAAATACATACAATGCAATCTTGTTGTTGCTACTGTACTTTTCCTTGATTTCTATGCTCAGGAACTACCCTGGAATTCGTGCCACAATCTTCTCATGTGGTCTCTTTCCCAGCTCGACTCTCTCAAGCTCTTTCTCTCTCAAACTCAAGGAATGAATGAATGAGGGCACCCTAGTATCTAAGTAGACTTGGTGGAGGAAACTAAAGAGTCATGACTTTTCATTTTTCCTCACAAAATTCCAAAAGTCACATTTAATTTAATCTCTTATAAAATTAATTTCTAGAGACCCATTTTGGACACTTTCTCGCCCCTAGGCGTCTAGGTGATGAAAAACACTTGTCCTTGGTACTTTTATTTAATTATTTTAACATTAGGTACTTAATATACAAGAACAAGATGGACAACGTAGATGAAAAGCGACTCCCCAAAATTGCTTCAAACTCTAGCTAGCTACTGAAGCTAAGGTGACATCAAGTTGTGAATCCTTTACTAAATCATTGGGAAATACAACAAGATGTCAATCATCGGGGAAAACATAAAGATGTCATTTTTCTTGTGTCTAAATTTAAAGAGAATCTATAGTATAATAAAGAATTAGAAGATAAAAGGAAGCTATGGTACTACAAGGGGGAGGTCAATCTTAATCTAGAAGATCAAAAGTAGAGCAAATAGGGAAATCAACATTGCTAAAATACCAACTCCCATGAGCTACATAGCTAAAGTAGGCATTTGACAATTCCCAAAACACCAAGGGACCCCAGAATATGTCATCTTTGAGACACTAAGAGGGTTGAAGATTATAATCACTTTCTCCTAGAGTACCCCAAATAAGATCACATTTTTAGACCTTCCTAATCCCCTAAGTTAACAAAACTATAGTAATCTTGGAATGCTTCTCCCTATATATTTTTTTAGCACATAAATAAGATTCTAAATAAATCTAAGTAATCTATTACCTTTTTTAGTGATAAACCAATTCTGGTTTCAATAAGCATTATCATCATCATAAAAAATTTCATATAAAAAATAAAAAAAGATATATATAATATAAATATAAATAAATAAACTATAAATATGATATTTATAAAAAAATATTATTACAATGTAAATATAAATATTTTAACAATATTTATAATTATAATTGTAATTTAACATATTGATATATTTATATATAAATTTTGAGTAAATCTTATTTTACATATCCATATTTCAATTTCAAATTATTTATATGATATTTAAGTTTTGATTTTTACTAAATTGAGTAAACAATTTAGACTTGTCTTACATCGAAAAAGAAATTACACCTCATATTACTTTTTATCTGAATCAACATGAATTTATGTTGATATTACAGACTAATGTGCATGATAAACAATTTTCACACATTCTCTAGAATGGACTTTTTAATCACTCTGAATCTTTTTTCTCATCAACGTTTTGTTTGATAATCAATTTTCACACATTATCTGGGATTAACTTTTTAATTACTCTGAATCTTTTTTTTCATCAACGCTTGGTTTTCTGCCCAAGAAGTACAGTGATCGTCATCAGCTGCCGATTGCCAAATTTGCATTCCATTCCACTATTCTTCTTATATAACAAGAACACAAAATTTCAGAGTCTACTTTCTCCTGCAGTAAATCAATTTACATTCAGTTAAGTAAGTGTTTCAATGTGTTACCATTTGCAATCCACAATTCAACTTATATAACAAGATAGAAAGGCTATCAATTTCGGATGCACAAATAAATCCGATTTTATTTGGTTGGGCTAGTTTAACGTTACAGCAGAGCACGTGGTCTGCAAATGATTTCGACGTATCTTTCTACAAAGCCAATAGATCGACGACACGTTCAACAGTCGTCCAATGTGACAGGAAAAGGTCGTACGTTGGTAGGAATTGCACAGCGATGATTGAAACATGTTAGGTTAAATAAACGACGAAAGTCTTTATAGAATGGAAGCAGGTTGCATACGTATTATTAACATTCAAAGTTGGATCCAGCTGAGCATGAATAGTACAGTCTAACCATCTGCCCAGAAATACGTCAAGTGTACCACAAGGCCGACGACGATAGATCTGCCATATTGCGTGAAGCTTTTCTGGCATAAAGAGTCGGGTTGGATGGGCAACAGGGCCGGTAAAATGCTTCCAATAATTTCGCGGTTATATGGAGTTACATGTAATGATAATAAAGCCAATAACAAGGCACGAGAAGAATAAACACCACAAAAGTTAGAGATAAACAATGGATGGTCCTCCTTTGATCACGAAAAAAGAGAGAATTCATCAGTCCTGCCTCTGTGCTTATTTAAATGGAGCCGCTGCATTCATGTAAATCGAGCAACTATAACGTCTTTTCGGTTGCAGAAGAATAATTTGGATTCCAGAAAACTTATCATTAGCCAGGATACGCACTTGGAAAATATGAGGACGTACTCGGGCCGAAGAATCCTGTTATATTTTTCCACGGCTTTCTTGAACTTCACGATCAGTACTGTTGGCAGCGGTCGCATAGATAACAGATCCGGATGAAAGTTCAAGAAAGCCGTGGGAAAATATAGAGGGATTCAATAATATTGCTTCAGCTATGAGCGCACTTTGCAGATATCCAGATCCATAATTGAACCGTGTTTCAGGCACACGGATGAGATATTGGCTTCAATTACTGGTTAGTTATCTCAGTTTGAAATAATTTTCCACTGTTTGTATTGTTCTGCGTAATATCACTGACATTTGGAATGGCCTTGACGTGGAATAGATCTATCTTAACGCATGTTCTATTAATAAGCATATAGGGGGATTAATAAAATCAGGTACAAACTTGTGTTCAGTTAAAAAAATACGATGCAGTATGATATAAGCCTTTTCTATTGGGATAATCTATTATAATTTTGTTTTAAATTAGTAGTGGTAATAGTTATTGGGATAATCTATTATAATTTTGTTTTAAATTAGTAGTGGTAATAGTTATTACTGACTGTTATTTGTGAATGCAAGTTGATTTATTCATTTGAAATAACTTGTTAGTGGTTTATAAAGAGGTAAGATTTTATTTATACAGTTGATTTTTTTTTTTTTTTTTACTTATGATAGAAAGCAACTCTTAACTAAACAAAAGAGGATCAAGAAACTGTTTACATGACATTGAATAATTATTCAATTCACATTCATTTAAATATTTTAGTTTATATATTTTTTATAAAACTTTTGTTAAATATTATATTAATCCGGTTAATAGGAATAAATATGTCTTATATTTTTTTAGTAGTTTATAACAAGGTAAGCTTTCACTTTTGCTAGATGTTTATGAGTTTTGGACAGTTAACTGTCTTCCTTAAATAAAAACCAACTCTTAACTAAACTGTTTACATGACATTGAATAATTATTCAATTGACATTGAAGATTTGTGAGGAATAATCAATGTTTTAGTTTATATTTTTTTATAAAATTTTTATTAAATATTATATTGATATTGTTAATAGAAGTAAATATGTTTTAAATTTTTTTAGTGGTTTATAACTGGGTAAGTTTTCATTTTTACTAAATGTTTATGAGTCTTGGATAGTTAACATTTCTCCTTACTTCTGATAAAAACCATCTCTTAACTAAACAGAAGAGGATCAAGAAGTTGTTTACATGACATTGAATAATTATTCAATTGACATAGAAGATTTGTGAGGGTATCATCAATGTTTTGGTTTATATTTTTTTATAATTTTTTTATTAAATATTATATTAATGTTGTTAATAGGAGTAAATGTCTTATATTTTTTTAGTAGTTTATAACGGGGTAAGCTTTTACTTTTGCTAGATGTTTATGAGTCTTGGACAGCTAACCTTTTTCTTTCTCTGAACATGGTACGGGGGACTTGGAATGAAAATAATGATGAAGAATGCTTAATGCTATTATATTGGCTTGGACATTGATTTCCTTCAATAAAAGCAACAAACAATGCCATACTTACTATCTTCTTCTTTGTTGGTACTCTTCTAAGCTAGATGTTTATGAGTCTTGGACAGCTAACCTTTTTCCTTGCTTCTAATAAAAACCAACCCTTAACTAAACAAAAGGGGATCAAGAAACTGTTTACATGACATTGAATAATTATTCAATTGGCATGGAAGATTTGTGAGGGAATCATCAATATTTTGATTCATATTTTTTTATAATTTTTTTATTAAATAGTATATTAATGCTATTAATAAGAGTAAATATGTCTTATATTTTTTAAGTGGTTTATAACTGAGTAAGCTTTCACTTTTGCTAAATGTTTATGAGTCTTGAACAATTAACCTTTTTTCTTATTTCTAATAAAAAAACAACTCTTAACTAAACAGAAGAGGATCAAAAACTGTTTACATAACATTGAATAATTATTCAATTGACATCTAAGATTTGTGAGGAATCATCAATTTTTTTATAAAACTTTTATTAAATATTATATTAATGATGTTAATAGAAATAAATATGTCTTATATTTTTTGAGGGAGATCTATGAGGAAAATACTTGTTAAGAGTGTAGTTTTCTTTACATTAATATATGAGTCAAATATGTGTTAGAATGTAGTTTTCATTATATTAATATATGAGTATAAAATCCAGGGTTTTTTTATATTAATATATTAATATATAACCATATAGATGTTAGAATGTAGTTTTCATTATATTAATATATGAGTATAATGTGTTAAAATCTAGGTTTTTTTTTTATATTAATATATAAGCATATAGATGTATATGAATAAATTTAGTTATTGATTGAGATGAACAAAAAGATTAATTCAGTATGTCAATTATTAGTGGGGATTACTATCCAGAAATGTATATTGACTCATTAAATTTATTTAATAAAAAGTAAAATAAATCAATAAAATAATTATCTAATAATCAGGGTGGCATGGGCTCACATTTTTACAACAAATATAAACACTGCATTCTTTTATTTTTGTATTGTTTACTAATAGAAACACATATAATTGCATTCCTTCTCTCTTGGATTGTTTACATAGGTAGTTGAATCCACACTCCCTGCAAGCGGCTTTTCATGAACATAGTATGGAAAAAGAAGTTCAAACACATATAATTGCATTCCTTCCCTCTTGCAGTGTTTAGAGAGGCAGTTGAATCCAAACTCCCTGCAAGTGGCTTCATGGACATAGTATGGAAAAAGAATTGCAAGATAAAGCGGTTGTGTTTCATCTTATGGGCTTTGTATTTCGTATTTTGTAGAGAAAAATTAATCGCATGTGAGGAAGATTCGTAGGTATGCTTAAGTTTTATGATGAACCCTTATATATTATACATGTGTCGTTGCAACATACAATTGCTTCTTTTCAAAAGTAAAGAGAAAATATGATTATGGCATTATTATTTTACTCCTAACCTTCAATAACATGATAATAGTGTTTAAATTGTGTAACGACCCCTCTTCGTTATGACTACAAACAAATAACAGTGTAAATGTTTTTTTTTTCTTTTTTTTTTGTGTTTTGGAAGAAAGGCGATGACAACGACAGTTAAACACACCACTGACGACGAATGCAAGCACACATTTCAGGCAAACGGGCAACTATGACTCCACTCACTAACACAAGGGAAACTTGGTGAATCAAGCATAGAACAACAAGGAGGAACGAGCAAAAAACAACCACGCCTACAAGCTAAGGGACAACATCTCCATCCCGACGCAACATCCAAACAACAAGGACTAGAACCTCTACGTGCATGCACCCAATGCCTGAAGGCATTCAACCCATGTGCCATAAAGAAACTGGAAATGCTTGACAACACTCACATAGAATGCACTCACTCCGTCCAAGTTCTCGCTCGCCACTATCCCATAGGGTGCGCCATAATCCTGTCATCAGGATCATGTTGTTCCCAAGTGATAGACGCGTCAATAACCTCGGCGCAACATAAGCTATTCGGACCGAGAACTCTAGACAATAGGATGCGCTAGGAACCAAATACCAATAAGAAAAACCACACCCATACCTCAACAACGGGTCGATGAAACACCAGAGGAAGAAGACAAGGGATGACACAAGCCAATACATGACATCATCCCTGACCCAACCAATCACCCAGTCTAAACCAGTCAATGAATACAATCTATTTTAACATGGGTTCCATTCTAAACGGGGCACGTCAAAGTTACAATTAGTCAATAATGCACCCGCTAATTTAACGTTAATACAATCAATCTTGCAAGTCCAAGTAAGAAATATTTAAACTATAATTATAAAGACCATTTAATCTCCATTATAATCAATTTAGCAAGTCTAAAATTGGCAATCTAGTCTTTACTCACCAACCTAATTTTAATCATTAATACAACCTAATTGGGCAATTCTACATTAATCCAAAATCTCCATCCAATTATCCATTAAGTTGAATAACAATATTAACAAGCTTAATGTAGGATGCTACTATTATAACACCTATGAAAAATTTAATCTCAACATGTAGTCTAGCTATATTAACCAAACCAATAATACTAGTTGTCTATTATCATTGAGAAGGAAATTGCTAACTACTAACATCGTTGTCGCAATATAAGAAGGCAATTAACATAGTAGTTACCTAATGATTAAATTAGCAATAACTAGGTCGTTTACATGATTGTTATCATAACAATTAATAAAACAATAACAAGGCGATTAACATGTTGATTAACAGAACAATTAATATAACAGTAACAAGGCAATTACATGATTGTTAACATAACAAATAATAGCTCAATAACAAGGTGATTTCATACTGTTTAACCATTTAACTCGTTGTGGAAATTAATCAAAAAGAAGGAATTTGTTGATCATTAACTCACGGTAGAAAATAACATGGAAATTAATAAGGCAATAATACAGATTTTATCATTGCAATTAAGATGGTAATTAATAGTAAAACGTAGACAACATTTAAAGAAAAATGTTGTCCAATCCAGCAACTGCATTCAACCATTTAAAGGGGCAAAACTTGGTCACACCAGCAACAAAACGCAGTCCCATTTAATGGTGAATCACTTTGCCATACCTCAACAAGCAAAGGCTACCAATTAATTGAAATTCATGGGTATTTAACAACAACTCAGTCCATCGTCTGAAAGAAAAAATGTGGGCATTTAAAATGGCAATCCCAGTCTCATTTGGAAGAAAAAACGTGGGCATTTAAAACAACAAACTCAGTCTCCTTTGCAAGCAAAAACGTGGGCATTTTAAACGACAAACTATGTCTCATTTGAAAGCAAAAAAATGGGCATTTTAAAACAACAAACTCAGTCTCATTTGCAAGAAAAAACATGGGCATTTTAAATGGCAATCTCTGTCTCATTTTAAAGAAAAAACGTGGGCATTTTAAACGGAAAACTCAGTCTCATTTGAAAGAAAAAATGTGGGCATTTTAAATGGCAAATCTATGTCTCATTTGAAAGAAAAAACGTGGGCATTTTAAACAACAATCTCTGTCTCATTTGAAAGCAAAAACCTGTGCATTTAAAACAACAAACTCAATCTCATCTGAAAGCAAAAACATGGGCATTTTAAACAACAAACTCAGACTCATTTGAAAGCAAAAACGTGGGCATTTTAAATGACAAATATCTGTCTCTTTTCAAAGAAAAAACATGGGCATTTTAAACAACAATCGTTTTCTCGTTGAAAGCAAAAATGTGGGCATTTAAAACAACAAACTTAGTCTCATATGAAAGAAAAAAACATGGGCATTTTAAACGACAATCTTTGGCAATGTTTAAAAGCAAAAACGTTTTTCCATTCTAGGATATTAATACTAATACAAAATGCAAACATGAATCAATTTCTTTTTCCATTGCCAGAATACCAATACAAAATGCAGACATGAATCAATTCATTTTTCCATTGCCAGAATACCAATACAAAATGCAGACATGAATCAATTTGTTTTTCAATTGTCAGAATACCAATACAAAATGTAGACATGAATCAATTCATTTTTTCATTGCCAACATACCAATACAAAATGCAGACATGAATCAATTCATTTTTTTCATTGCCATAATACCAATACAAAATGCAGACAACAGTAAGAGAACCAAAAGGATCCAACCAACCAAGGGCAACAACGGAGGTAGACAGCTGATAGGTTCATCCTTCGCTCATCATCCTTGCACAGAAAAGAAGGGCATTGAGATCCATAGGTCTATTAACGCCGAAGCAACGACCATAGATCAGGCTCCTGGTCGATTGCTCAGGCTAGGATTGATGAGCTAGGGACGAAGGGAAAACAACCACAATGGTCACAATCAATACACCAAGGGGAGGTCAAGACATGCGGGGAAACGAAGGCCATGGGAGTCAATCAATCATCGAGCTAGGCTATAAAAATTTCAGTCAACAATCTAGACAATCAATATACTTACCCAATTAAACAAGAAGATCCCAAGCATAAATCCTACAACAATCTACCATACAAAATGAAGAAAGCGTACCATCGCCTGATCGTCCGCTCTGAGTTGAAGTCCTGTGCGCTTCGTGCAACTGGCACTTGCCGAATGGAAAGACTTCATCGGTACCTCCCATCCAATGCTAGGGGTACTCTTCTTCCCCCTTAGCCCCCCGAGCCGCAAAGGGGCCACACACACTATCCAGAGATTCAGCTAGCTCCCAGCTCACCTCGCAAGGCTAAGATACCACTCCTCACCAAGCTGGGCATCCCAACTCCCACAAGCTAAGTCAGTCAAGTAGAGATTTCTGCAACATAACGTTATGCAAAATAGAAGACCCCCTTCATCCTTCTCATCCCTCCATTATATAGAATTTCCAAGTCCTTTACGTTCCCAAAATCCTATTTAATTTAATGTTTAATGAATTAAATCCTAAAAATCATCCCCGTACAAGTGCCACCCATCCCCTTCATTTCTCCATAAATTAATTTATTTAATTAATTAATTACCACTATTTCCCTCACCCACCTAGAGTCACTCTTAGAATCGCTCCTAGGTGTCTCAAAAATCTCTTACAGGTTTTAATGAATTTTCCCATTATTAATTTGCTAGTTCAGTTTAAAATTAGAAAGCTCTTAAATACTAGATACCTTACTAAGTTAGACTTTCTTCTTTTTCCCTTGTGTTTCACTTTTCTTTTTATGTTTCCCTCTTTTCCTAGTTTCCTAAATATTTTAGATTTTCCTCTTTCCCCTTTTCATTTAGACCTCAAATTGGAAGGTGTGGAAATTAACCCTTTTCCCTTTTTAATTAATAAATTTTAAATTATCGTAAAATAATAAAACAATTATTTCCCTTTTTAAAATTTTATCCTAACAGATTTTTATGAATCAATTAAATTGCTTACTCCCTTCTTGTTACAAGATTTAACGAAGAATATATTTATTATTTATTTTGTTTTTATTTTTATTTTATAAATACATACATACATACATACATACATACATATATATATATATATATATATATATATATATATATAAAATAAGTAGATAAAATTTTACCACTCGCCTCTTGAATGACTTGGTAGACATAAAAAAACCCTGGCGTCAATACTCCGCTAGGTGAACTTGTGGGAGAGTAAGGGCCTCTAAGGAATAAGGCCCCCACCTTATTGCGCTCCCCTTCGAAACATCGTGAGCGACTGTTGTAGTCTGCCCTCACGACATCGTGGGTCCTCTCGAACTAGGTAAACGTTAACCTATAGTTCGAACCACGGCGGGAGTGCTAATAGGTTGTGGCAGGGTTGTTGTCCACACCTCTCCCTCAACATCTCTGGTAGGCGTGCGTGACCCCTCTAATCCACATGTGAGTCTGGTCGACAAGTGATCGTCACCCTGCATCATCAACGAATCATGTCATAAATTTATCCATAATCATATCATCTAATCAGATGCACTAATATCACAATAAAACAATCAAACCCCAATGGTACACTCCCCAACTTGATTCGAAGTCCAAGTGGTTCCATCGATTCCTCTGCATCCTCAAGGTGCAAAATCCTTCACTCAAAGTAAAACCGAATCAATAGCACTTGTCTATGTCAATGCAGTAAAACAACAGGTCACCAACCCATAACTCCTCATAATCAAAATCAATGTTTTAATAGCATAAAATCTGGATCACTTGTGAGCACGTGTCCTCAAAGAATAAGTTCGCTCACTGCGCAAGAGAGGGATGTTACATACACCCCCTCTTGGTCTAAACTTCGTCCCGAAGTTTCACAGTATAAATGCTGAAATAAAGTGTATCACAGTATCATAAGGCTATCTATCAAACAAAAATGGAAACTGTTGGTGCATATCATATGCATCCTCCGAGGTCCCCGAGTGCGGACTATAGCTATCCCACTAGACCTTGACCTACTCTACCGTTCGACGTCGTAGCTGTCGAATGCGGTGATCCAAGATGCAGATCGGCTCAGCCGTGACCGCCCCCTGATCCGACACCCGCCAGGTGCTCAAGTCAAAACATGTGTAGGATCACTAAACAAAATGTCTCAAATAGAGACGTGAAATACACTGTTCATAAGCCTCAAGGAATCAGGCAGGGTTAGTCTATAGGCCACGTGCCTCTCCTTTCCACAATCTCGTAGGTTACCATGAACCTAGGAGATATTTTATCCCCTTTTTCCAACTGGATCGAACTCTTATGTAGTTTCAATCGCAAGAATACTCGATCGCCACATCGTAACTATGGTTGATACGACATGCATCGACATAACTCTTATGTCGATCCTGTGCTTCCTGGATCCTTTGTCCTATAGCTTGCATTTAAACTATTATTTCTTGGATCGCTTTCGGTCCCACCAGGACCCTATCCTCAAGTTGATCCCAACTCAAAGGCGTCTGACACAGTAACCCATAAAGAAACTCGAAGGGTTCTGTCTTAATGGTGCTTTGGTAACTGTTGTTATAAGCAAATTCCACCAATGGCAAGCATTCTTCCCAGTGATTTGTTTGGTCCATCACTTACATGCACAACATGTCCTCCAAGGTGTGGTTCATTCATTCGGTCTACCCATCAATCTTCGGGTGATACGCCATATGAAAGTTAAGTTGGGTTGCCAAGGCCTCTTGGAAACTCATCCAAAATCATCTAGTAAACATCGATCCTCAATCGGATATAATCCTCTTAGGCATGCCATGCAACCTCACAATCTCACCGATGAAAATGCTAGCTATGTCAGGTGCATGATACGTTGTATGCACAAGAATAAAGTGAACACTCTTTTTCAGAGTGTCTACTACTACGAAAACCGAATCGTGTCTCCTTTCCCTCAGTGGAAATCCAACAATAAAATCCATCGAATTAACCTTCCATTTCGATTCCAGAATAGCGTGTGGTTGTAGTAATCCTGTCGGATGTCTATGTTCAGCCTTCGCTTGCTGATATTCTAGACATCAAGCCACATAGTTGACTATATATACATTCATTCCCTTCCAGAAGAATAAGGGTTTAAGGTCTGCCCTGATCTTCGTGACTCTCGGGTGAGCCATGTAAACTTCTTTATGAGCCTCGCTTAGGATCAACATCCTCAACTCGTCGTTCGGCGGTACATAAATCCGATTTTTAAACCTCAATAAACCATCTCTATCAAACTGAAATCCTTCAAATCTTGGTACCATCATTGTGTTTTGTCCGCTAAAACCCTCAACCTCTTTGTACCAGTCATCGTCATGCTGTAAAGTTAGAATATTTTCACGTAGATTCGTCTGAAGAGGTAGAACCGAAAATATGCGTGGTCTCTGACTCATTGCATTTGCCACTCGGTTCACTGTTCCTTTTATGTAAGTAATCTCGAAGTCTTACTCGCTAAGCAATTCCGACCAACGTCGTTGTCGCGCGTTCAGGTCGCTTTGCGTAAATATGTGTTGTAGTCCACAGTGGTCCATTTTTAGTTCAAACTTTAGCCCAACAAAGTAGTGTCTCCAAACCTTCAAGGCATAAACGATGGCTAAGAACTCCAAGTCGTGTGTTGCGTAGTTCTCCTCATGCCTTCTCAGTTTCCTCGAGATGTAAGAGATCACTCGTCCTTTTTGCATCTAGACTCCGCCTAAGCATTCCTTGGATGTGTTAGTGCATACCAAGAAGTCTGTGTCCATGTCAGGGACCCTTAGTATCAGTGTTGTTTTCAACAACTCCTTGAGCCTCTGAAATGCTTCCCCACATTTCTCGGTCCAAACAAACTTATTGTTCTTCTTCTGCAATTCCGTGATCAGATTTGCTATCTTCGAAAATCCATCGACAAACCGTCGATAGTATCCTGCTAAACCCATGAGCCTACAAACTTTTGAGACATTTGTTGGCATAGGCCATTCCATAATAGACTCAACCTTGGTTGGATCCACGACGATAACTTTGTCGGAGATGACATGCCCTACGTAGTGAATCTTCGATTGATAAAATGAGAATTTGAACAACTTCCCATACAATTTTTTCTCTCGCAAACAATGTAGTACCCAGTGTAAGTGCTCGTCATGATCCTCTGTCATCCAAGAGTAAATCAAAATATCATCAATGAATACTTGGACGAACTTGTCTAAGTACTCGCGAAACACCCCGTTCATCAAATTCATAAATACCCCTGGGGCGTTTTTTAGTCCAAACAGTAAATGAATAAACTTGTAATGTCCAAACCTCGTCTTAAAGGAGGTCTTAGGGACATCATCCTCCTTGATCCGTAACTGGTGATACCCTGATCGCAAAACGATCTTTGAGAACACCATCGCACCCTTCATCTGATCGAACAGATCATCAATACTTGGCAACGAATATTGATTCTTGATTGTGGCCTTGTTCAATTGACGGTAGTCAATGCAGAGCCTCCATGACCCATCCTTCTTTCGTATGAAAATAACAGGCACACCTCCCGGTGACACACTTGGATGTATCAGCCCCAGGTCCAACAATTCCTTCAGCTACATTCTCAACTCCTATAACTCTGGGGTTGACATCTAATAAGGCGTTCTAGCTATCGGTTCAGTTCCTGGTTTTAGGTCTATAGTAAACTCCAATTCCCTCTCTGGCGGCATCCCAGGTAACTCCTCCAGAAATACGTCCGCAAAATCTCTCACCACTGGAAGGTGTTCTAGACCTTCCGCTACTCCCTTCTCGTTTAACGCAAGGATTGCATAAACCTTGCACCCCTTGCCCATGCTCTTCCGTAGTTGCAAGGAAGAGATGAACCTAAGGGAAACTCCCTAGTTCCATCCTACAATCACATGTCTCTGTCCCTTGTCATCGACCAAGCTCAATCGTTTCATCTTATAGTTGAGTATCGCCTCATGCGATTCCAACCAGTCCATAACAATCATTACATCATAAGATCCTAATGTCGTGACATACAGGTTGGCCCTTATGAAAAACTCTCCCAGGTTAAGGATACAACCCATAACCTTTCATCCAACCTTTTGTTTGGCTCTTGAAGCCATCTCTACGAAGCTAAAATCATCCTGTTCGACTACCTTTACCTTAATCCTTTTTAGCGATGCACCCGAAATAAAACTCCCGGTAGCACCAGGATCTATCAAAATACTAAAGGTCTGGTCAGTGATGGTACCTGACGTCTCGATCACAGTCGACTGGTGCTCTGCCTGGTGGTTATTCACCTCTGCATAAATCCAATGGGCCTTGCCCATATCTCTCACGGTAGTGGGTCCAGCTGATCCAGACACTATAGTCCTCTCCACCTGGCAGTCGCGTTGGTAGTGTGGCTCCCCACACGTCCAACACCCCTTCTTCGGTCTAGTACTCATGGTACCCAAAATAGAATATGAATTCTAACAATAAGGCCAAACTCAAACTTCTTGACCTTAAGTTTATGGGTAACTTGGTGCGGAACATATTGAAGCATCTTCAAAATGAGCCTCATACTTGGGCACCGTACAACTACCTCGTCACAAGGTGTTGAACTCGTTGAGTTGATGTTCAACGAATTCCTTAGAAACATACCTCTCTTGGAACCGTCCCTCGAACAGTTCCCATGACACGTCTCCGACGACCATGTTCAAAAGGGGCAGGAGCATCTTCCGCCATAAAAGAGTGCCCCCCTTCAGTCGAAAGAACACCATGTGGACCTTCATGCTGTAGGTCGTAAACACGAAGTGTGAAGCAAATGTCTCGCTCTACAACTATGATTCGACGACACCACCATCTATGACACTCATGGATGCTAAAACTCATCTCTCTCGAGATCTCCAAGGATGTTAACGGTACTAACTATTGCGCATTTTGGACCCTCAAGGGCGCCCTCTAAATACGATCTCCACGAGGACACCTTAATATTTTTACTTAACGCAAGGGTTAATACTCACGGGTTTACTGCAGTGGAAAGAGTGCCAATCCACAGTCGCAGGATTGAACCCGCTCTGATACCATATGTAACGATCCCTCTTCGTTATGACTACAAGCAAATAACAATGCAATTTTTTTTTCTTTTTTCTATGTTTTCGAAGAAAGGCGATGACAACGAAAGTTATCCACACCATTGATGATGAACACAAGCACACATTCCAAGGAAATGGGCAACTATGACTCCACTCACTAACACAAGGGAAACTAGGTGAATCAAGCGTAGAACAACAAGGAGGAACGACTACCCGCCAGACACAAAATGACCACACCGACAAGCTAAGGGACAACATCCTCATCGCGACGCAACATCCAAACAATAAGGACTAGAACCTCTAGGTGCACGCACCCAATTCCTGAAGGCATTCAACCCATGTTCCATAAAGCAACTGGCAATGCTTAACAACACTCACACAGAACACACCGACTCCGGCCAAGTTCTCGCTTACCACTATCCCATAGGGCACGCCGTCATCCTGTCATCATGAATTATGTCCTTTCCAGGTGATAGACATGTCAATAACCATGGCGCAACATAAGCTATCCGGACCAAGGACAATAGACAAACGAATCCACTAGGAACTGAATACCGATAAGAAAACCCACACCCATACCCCAACAACAGGTCGACAAAATGCCAGAGGAAGAAGACAAGGGATGATGCAAGCCAATACATGACATCATCCCCAACATAACCAATCACCCAGTCTAAACCAGTCAATGAATACAGTCTATTTTAACATGGGTTCCATTCTAAATGGGGCATGTCAAAGTTACAATTAGTCAATAATGCACCCGCTAATTTAATGTTAATACAATCAATCTTGCAAGTCTAAGTAAGAAATATTTAAACTATAATTCTAAATACCATCTAACCTCCATTATAATCAATTTAGCAAATCTAAAATTGGCAATCTAGTCTTTACTCACCAACCTAATTTTAATCATTAATACAACCTAATTGGGCAATTCTACATTAATCCAAAATCTCCATCCAACTATCCATTAACTTGAATAACAATATTAACAAGCTTAATGTAGGATGCTACTATTATAACACCTATGAACAATTTAGTCTCAACATGTAATCTAGCTATATTGACCGAACCAATAATACTAGTTGTCTATTATCATTGAGAAGGAAACTGCTAACTACTAACATCGTTGTCGCAATATAAGAAGGCAATTAACATAGAAGTTACCTAATGATTAAATTAGCAATAACAAGTCCATTTACATGACTTTTATCATAACAATTATTAAAACAATAACAAGGCGATTAACATGTTGATTAACATAACAATTAATATAACAGTAACAAGGCAATTACATGACTGTTAACATAACAATTAATAGCTCAATAACAAGGTGATTTCATACTGTTTAACCATTTAACTCGCTGCGACAATTAATCAAAAAGAAGGAATTTGTTGATCATTAACTCACGGTAGAAAATAACATGGCAATTAATAAGGCAATAATATAGCTTTT
The DNA here is from genome assembly GCA_010110895.2 of Picea sitchensis. Classification (NCBI taxonomy): domain Eukaryota; kingdom Viridiplantae; phylum Streptophyta; class Pinopsida; order Pinales; family Pinaceae; genus Picea; species Picea sitchensis. Next base: position 359,217 of record SNQJ01S0002277.1, read on the forward strand.
ATCATTGGAATTAAGATGGTAATTAATAGTAAAACGCAGGCAACATTTAAGGAAAAATGGTGTCCAATCCAACAACCGCAGTCAACCATTTAAGGGGGCAAAACATGGTCACACCAGCAGCAAAACGCAGTCCCAGTTAGTGGCGAATCACTGTGCCATACCTTAGAAAGAACAAGATACCAATTAATGGAAATTCATGGGTATTTAGTAGCAACTCAGTCCATCATTTGAAAGCAAAAATGTGGACATTTAAAATGGCAATCTCAGTCTCATTTGGAAGCAAAAATGTGGGCATTTAAAAAAACAAACTCAGTCTCATTTGCAAGCAAAAATGTGGGCATTTTAAATGACAATGTCTGTCTCATTTGAAAGCAAAAACATGGGCATTTTAAAACAACAAACTCAGTCTCATTTGCAAGCAAAAACGTGGGCAATTTAAACGACAATCTTCGTCTCATTTGAAAGAAAAAACCTGGGCATTTTAAACGACGAACTCAGTCTCATTTGAAAGAAAAAACATGGGCATTTTAAACGGCAAATATCTGTTTCATTTGAAAGCAAAAACGTGGGCATTTTAAACAACAATCTTTGTCTCATTTGAAAGCAAAAACCTGGGCATTTAAAACAACAAAATCAGTCTCATCTGAAAGATAAAATGTGGGCATTTTAAACAACAAACTCAGACTCATTTGAAAGAAAAAAATGTGGCCATTTTAAACGACAAATCTCTGTCTCATTTGAAAGGAAAAACATGGGCATTTTAAATGGCAATCTCTGTCTCATTGAAAGAAAAAACGTGGGAATTTAAAGCAACAAACTTAGTCTCATTTGAAAGAAAAAAAGTGGGCATTTTAAAGGCAATATTTGGCAACTTTTAAAAGAAAAAACGTTTTTCCATTCTAGGATACTAATACAAAATGTAGACATGAATCAATTCATTTTTCCATTGCCATAATACCAATACAAAATGAAAACATGAATCAATTCATTTTTCCATTTCCAGAATATCAATACAAAATGAAGACATGAATCAATTTGTTTTTCCATTGCCAGAATACCAATACAAAATGCAAACATGAATCAATTCATTTTTCCATTGCCAGCATACCAATACAAAATGCAGACATGAGTCAATTCGTTTTTTCCATTGCCAAAATACCAATACAAAATGCAAACAACAGTAAGAGAACCAAAAATATCCAACCATCCAAGGAAAACAATGGAGGTAGATGCTTGATAGGTTCGTCCTTCACTCATCATCCTCACACAGAAAGGCAGGGCGTTGAGATCCATGGGTCTATTAATGCCAAAGCGATGACCATAGATCAGGCTCCTGGACGACTACTGAGGCGAGGACTGATGAGCTAGGGATGAAGGGAAAAAAACCACAATGGTCAAAATCAATACACCACAGGGCGGTCAAGACATGCGGGGAAACGAAGGCCATGGGAGTCAATCAATCTTTGATCTAGGCTATAAAACTTTCAGTCAACAATCTAGACAATCAATATACTTACCCAATTAAACAAGCAGATCCCAAGCATAAATCCTACAACAATCTACCATACAAAATGAAGAAAGCGTACCGTCGCCTGATCGCCCACTCTGAGTTGAAGTCCTGTGCGCTCCATGTAACTCCCACTTGCCGACCAGTGAGACTTCACCGGTACCTCCCAGCCAATGCTAGGGGTACTCTTCTTCCCCCTTAGCACCCCAAGCTGCAAAGGGGCCACACACACTATCCAGAGATTC